>JBCNYH010000001.1:54706971-54720251 GCA_039654325.1 Tandanus tandanus | reverse complement strand
ATATATGTATGTCATGGGCTGCACGGTAATGTAGTGCTTAGCAAGTCTACCTCGCAGCAAGAAGGTCCTGGGTTCAAACCCTGTGCTCGGCTAGGGCATTTCTGTGTGGAGTTTGCCTGTTCTTCGTTTTGTGTGGGGTTTCTCTGGTTACTCCGCTTTCCTCCTACAGTCCAAAGATATGCACATTAGGCTAATTGGATATCTTAATTGCCCCTAGGTGTGAGTGTGAATGGAAATTGTTATGCGTGTGCTGGCCCTCCAATGGTCTGGTAAGCTGCTCATTGTGCACCCGGCCTCCCCGCAACCCTAAGCTGGATAAAGGATAAAGCGGTTCAGAAAAAGAAGAATTAAATTAAATATACATCATGATAAATAATGTTATCTTGACAGTTGTCCTGTTTCAATGAAATGCTTTCTTAATATTTAATTCTTCATTTTTAAGAGTTATGACAGCTAAACTGTACCATCTGTTTTTGGTTGAACTGGCTTACTTTATTGACCTCCAGAACTATATTTAATGACATAAATTATAGGTCAATGAGTTGAGTGAGCTGGCTTTTCATTATTTCATGAATCTGAAAAATGTCCATCAAATTGCAAAAGCACATCCAAGGCAAGCTACAGAACATAGTGTATTCATATTCCCCAATTTCTTTCCTCTTATTTAGTCATAGCCAATTCCCACCCATCAAGTTTTGTCTCCGTATGACGTGATCACCCCCAACCAGGGAGGGGCAAAAATAAGCACATGCCCCTCTGTGATACATAACACTGCAACCCGCATCTTTACAAACTGCTGATCATGCGTATTCGGTGCAGCCTAACACACTCCGAGGATAAATGTCACCTGTCCCCTTGCATGCATGAGCTCACAGAAGACCATGATTGGCTGGTAATTACAGTTACAGGGAGGTGAGCATATCCCATCATTTCTTTTCTGTGAGAGCTCAGCCAAGGAGCTCTCATGGACTTCTGGCTATAAATGGCTGCGTGCATCAACCTGGATTCACAACCTTGCTATATCCAGGATGATAGTTGCACACCTTGTCGATGTGGTACATATATATTAGGAGATAAGGGCATACTGCATAATACTAAAATATAGTTTTAGAACAACACATTTTGAAGAAGAGGATATACGTCATAGCAAACCTTACATAAAAGATCCTTTGGTTTGCATTGGAAGGAAATATCAGTTTAGGGCTATCTCTTGTGTATTTGGTTTTAAAACAGGTGAACAGCTGGAAAACATTGCAGGAGTGGATTTGCGGTCTTGATTTGTGAATTACATAAAAAAACTACCTTTGCTGTGACTGTAAAACTGTGTGTAAATAAGAAATCTGTAAGAGTCTACACAAATGTCCTCCTAAAACAGCATTTTCATTAAAAGAGCAGACTTCTGATCACTTGTTCTGTTAGACTGGAGGCACACAAGCAGCACAAGAGATGTGCGAGTTCTTTTAGAAGAATGTGAGAAGGTTGCTTGTGTTAGCCAGTGTGATCCCCAGTGACAGAGGCCAAATGCTACATTATACAGAAAGGGGCTTCTCTCCACGCATGGAGTTATAATCAATGTCATCAGTGATTGCTTGCTTCAGTGTTAGTGTCCAAATGAAATGGGGCAGGGGCCCCAGGCCTCCATTAGCATATGCTAACTCTGTATGTCAGCCTAAATTGGTAGTTTCAGCTCACTGTCTGCTGCTTCTGCTACACTAACTGGTGATGCTAATCTAAGGCTAATGCTGGATGAGCGTGAGTCTCTTGCAAGGTCTGGCTGCTGGTTGCTCTTAAAGGAGCTCTCTAAAGATACTCAACATTTAAAATTCATATTTTATTTTATATTCAAAATGTCACTCTGAACTATGTTGCTAGGTGGCATCTGTGTTTTATTAGTAGAAGAGATATGAGCAAAACAGGCAAACAACTTTGAAATCAAGGAGCAGTGGATTTGTAGTCATGATTCATAAATTGGGGGGAAGTTGCCAGATGGCTATTGCTAAGGCTGACATACTAATCTGAGCATGTGTGATGTATCTGAGGACACTGTAGCAATGAAAATGCCAGCATTGGGTTATTCATATATGAACATACGACAACACATTTGTCAATTCCAAAAATCTCATATATCCTGTTTATTCAAGAAAACTGCTGAACAACTTGCACAAAGGGCTATCATTCAATATGGCAAAATTTTGGAGAGGTAGATCACTTAACTGCAAAAACAATGCAAAATATAATTTTCAGCCACATTAATTGAAAAACAAAACAAAAACAAACATTCATTCTTTGATTCATTCATTAATTTGCTGAACCACTTTATCCTACCATGGTCCTGTCTTAGCCGACTCTGAGCGAAGGCATACACCGTGAATAGCTCACCAGTCCATCACAGGGACAAAACTTACACTAACCTAATATGCATGTCCTAGGACTGTGGGAGAAACCCAGAGTACCCTAAGGAAACCTCAGCACAGGGAGAACTTGCAAACTCCACGCAGAAACACCTCCGCCAAACCCGGGAATATGGTGCCGTGAAATGGTGGCACTATACCTGCCGAGCAGATATACTAAACACTGTGCCTCCCAACAAACAAACAAACAAACCAAAACATGTCAGAAAATTACCTAAAAGATTTAAACCAATCAATTAACAAATATGATATTCTGGCTGTAAAACCTGGTAATGGGTTGTCGTCTTGCCAATCAGCAGAGCAAGTGGACCCTCCTTAAACAAAAACTGCAAGGTTGCCAATTTCCTGGTATAAAGGCCAAACATACTCGATAGTACAGGTGTGTTTTTACATGCTTCCTTAGACATGCCAATCCACTCTGACAGAATGTTTAATCAGTCCCTTCTGCCTGTGCAGAAAGTCTGACCAATCATACCCACTCCTGCAGTCAGTATATTTATTTGTACCTGTGTGCAACATTTTCTAATTAACTTGGTTGGATCTGTTTCCCAAATACAAACAGATTAGTAACTACAGTGACCCTGGCCAAGATAATTTGCTGAAGATGAATGAATGAACACGGTAAACAAATCGCACAGCAGTACACAAGCAACCCCCTGTGCAAGCAACCTGCTGCGGCCACCACTCTCCCATGTTAATGAACTTGGCCTTTTTTTGTCTAGTGAACTTCATATGTGACCACTTGCTTCCATCTGCATGTAAGTCACAACTGTCCACTCCTTCAACCCAGTCCTAATGCACACCTCTACGTGGCAGTCCAGTCTACAGTATGTACACATAACCTTATCGGCTTCCAGTATGACCTTAACAAGGGGCATGTCAATATCCGTTTATTGTAGTTTGTCAAACAAATTGATCTATGCGATCCGTGAGGTCAATTTGATGCAGTACTTTTAATCTGGGTGCAATCAAATTATACAGATAAAGCATGGAACCCCCTACAATGTGTTGTTGGTGGTAGAGCAGGAAAGGCAGCTACTAGGATTAGCCTTTTCAGACCAGTCCAGCTCATTAAACATATCAAAGGTCAGATCATACAAGACTATGGCGAATTGACATAGGATGGCTTTGTGTCTGGTCTTTTCAGGGCACAACCCCAAAGCAGGGCTTTGTTTTTGTTTTATTGCAAATCTCTGATCATGCAGTTTGCATGACATTGTTTTTGTCCTATCCTTGTCAGCTTCATTAACCATCAGAAAGTTGTGGCAGTTGTGAGACTATTTGACTTTTCTCCTTGCTGAGAAGGTATACACTGTGAATGTGATTCACCATCGCTGCAGCAAAAAAAAGTAAGGATGTACATGAGGTAGATGTCTAGGAATGTCTAGAAATCTGTTCAGAATGGATTTTGAGTTGCATCAGTCCATCTTGTGAATGTAACAGGTGCCAGAAAGAAGTTGGTTCTAAATTGGATTAGAAGGATTTCTCAACAAAGGGAAAACTCAGGAACTTTGCAACTGGGAAATATTTCATGTATTACTCATTTCAAGCTACCTTCCTCTCTATCCACACCTTCATTCAGCTGTAAAGTGATTTCCGGGTCAAGTACCTGTTGCCTCAAGAAAGTAAAAAAACTGGAGCACCTTTTAAAATGGGGACACACAGGACTCAAAGAGTGATGAACAAAATCACTTTGCGATGAGCGACAAACTAATCACTTTGTGAGAAAAGCGAAAATGTCACCAGCTCTGCTTGCCTAGGTAACCCTCCTGCGTTTTTCACACTTCCGTATATTTCCGAGTGAATCCGTGAACAGTATGTAGTTACTTCACTACAAGAAGAGGAAAAATATATCTATAATTTAATAAATAAAGACAGAAATAAATAGCTTGTTATCATTATTATTATTATTATTATTATTATTATTATTATTATTATTATTATGTGGTAAGTATAGAACAATGTAAGTTAAAACATGCTTGGGTTAGCTAGCTAACCGACATAATACACTTTGTGTTTAGCTCCAAATAAACGTATAAACACATACTTTTTGCTCATAGGTAAAGCCAATCATTATGAAAATATTGACAAAAGCATTGCGTTTCTGGTTATTATCTTTGTAAAACTTATGTATGCAGTCGTAGAGCACAGGAAACGACAATGATGAGCTGTTTCCATGTTGATATAAGCGGAATCATTAAACTTGTGTTTATTGTTTCCTTATGGCAAACATTATGAGGAACTCAGTGTTTGGTGGCATCTGTGAGTCAACAGTATCTTTTTGCTCTGATTGGTAGTCGCTTAAATCACGTCACCTGGAAGTTGAGCTTAGTTTAGTCCATAGCCACCCACTTTGTGTGGCGTGAGAAAATTCCACCTGTCCTCGTTCGCTTCATTGACTTTCCCTGACTTACATGGTTGTGTAACCCTCATCACTTCCTGTTTACGCACCCCTTAAGTGGGTGGATTACTCTTGAGCATTAGCTGGTCACCAAAACTCACAAGATAAGGGTAAAAGGTAAAGTCTTTTGGGCTTTCACACCTGAGCCTAGTGGTTCAACAGGACGGAGCTTATCCTGGTTTCTGTAGAGTAAAGCGACTAGGAGTTCAACTCCTTGATGTGATGCTGGTCCATCACAGGTTACCCTCCCAGTACTTTTACTGGTACCTATTTATCCTGCAGGGAGGACAGAAGCACACTCATGGTTAAGACCTTGACCAGGGGTCTTAGCATGGTGGGGGTCTAACACGGATTCGAACCCGCAGCCTCTCAATCGTGAATCCAGCACCCTAACCACTACACCACCCTCCCCAGAACTCACAAGGGACCTAGTCAAATGGTGAAAAGCTTCCACTCGTCCAAATGAAATGAAGACTGAGTTCATTGTGTGTGGCGTACCCCCAAATCAGGAAGATGGGAATTGTTGCAATTGACATTGATGCTGTTGACTTTATTAAGAAGATAATTGCATTCCCACATGTGGGAGGAGTGCTTTTAGTCAGAAAAAAATGAAACCAGGGTTTTTAATTAGTGTGTATTTGTTAGCATGGCTAATCTGCCTCTCTATATATAATACATGTGCTTCTTTTTTTTATTTGGAGACAGGAAATCACATCACTTTCTTGGTCAGACAGAATAAAAGCCACTATTGGTGTGTCTACAGCAAGAAAGTTCTGGGTTCGAGTCCTGGACTCAGGCGTGTCTGTGCGGAGTCTACCTGTTCTACCAGTGTTTGAGTGGGTTTTCTCCAGGTACTCTGGTTTCTTCCCATAATCCAAAGACATGCACATTAGGCTAATTGGCTGTTCCAACTTTCCCGCAAGCAGTGTGTGTGTGTGTGTGTGTGTGTGTGTGTGTGTGTGGGGTCCTTGCGATGGTCTATCATGTAATCTGGTTTGACTACTATGTGACACATTGTATACAGGTATACTTACTGGAATCTTGCCTTATCACTTGGTGCAGTGACTGAAATCCTGACCTTTAAGACAGCAGGAAAGGCTGATTGTATATGCATGTCACTGCACTGTCTTACGCAATGGCAAAGAAATGATCCGTACTGACAAAATAAGGAACATGGTAGCTTGATAGCAGATGTTCCACAACATAGGCACTAAACCATAAACATGTTTTATATTATCTGTGGCACTTTAGCTTCAGTGAGGATGTCTCATCTTCCAAATCACATTAAAGTATGGCGTATGTCTACTTTCCCATGTGTTATGTACTCAATGAAGCAGTAGACACATTTGATCATTGCTTTGACATGGTCTGCCTCAGATCTATACACATGCTTGGATTTCAACCTTGGGGCAGGGGCTTTTTGGTCCTTCTGGCAGTTTGTGTTTTACGATTCTTTTAAACTATTCCATCAAGCATTGTGTTACATTCCCAAAGGAGGTTAAGTTCTGGTGTGAGAACGAGAAGTCTAACAATATTAATATTGAGGCATGGCACCATCTGGTTTACTGAACCAGAACAAACAAGGACTATTCAGCAAGCTAGTCTTACCTAAGAGAGAGACAGAGAGAGGACATCAACGGTAATAAAGAAAAAAAATGTAATGAAAAAACAGACTATACTAGAGGGTATGTTTATGTCGCTTATCCAAATTAGCACCAAAATAATACGAAGTACACTAGAATAAACTACCCAAAAACTCCAAGCTGTAGTACAGGACCTCTAACCAGGCATGTCTATTAGTAATCACAGTATGTGATGGTATAAGATGATGTGATTTTATGTTATTGGAGGGAGGGAGGGACGACATATGCTCAACTCCCTGTCACTTAAAGCAATCACCAGCCAATCATGGGCATCTGTGAGCTCATGCATACAAGGTGGCCTATAGTGCGTCCCCTCCAAGTGTGCTAGGTAGTTCTTTTAGGTGCGGGTGGCGGCATCACGTGTCATGGTGGGGGCACATGCTTGTTTTTGCCCCTCCCTGGTTGGTGGTGGTTGCGTGATAGGGAGGCATTACTTGACGGTTTGGAATTGGCTGTGACTAAAATTAGGGGAGTCTTTATAGTCATGTGTTTAATTTAATGTACATTTGCCGTGGCGATACTCATTTAATAGGCAACGAAGGAAAAAAGATATGCCTTTTTCATATTTTTGAAGTTTTGTTTTTAATTTTTAGTACTTTGTGTTCTTAGCTGGCCACCTGCTTCCTGCAGACCTTTTAGAGTGCAATGGACTCCTGGGAGTCCAACCTCTGCAGAAGCCCCCCAACAAGTATGTTGAATTTTTTGTTTGGGGGGGGGATGTGCGTGTGTGTGTGTGTGAGTGTATGTATGTATGTATGTATGTGTGTGTGTGTGTGTGTGTGTGTGTGTGTGTGTGTGTGTGTGAGTGTGTATATGTTTTCATTTAGACCATTAGAACCATCTTCTCCATTCTCCATTGTGCCATGTACTATGATGTCACTTCAGCTATTATGTGTGATCGCCGTGACCACTGCTGCCACACATCTTTCTAAAAATAAACAGGTCCCACTGTGCCCGGCATTCTCGGAAAACTGGAAGGACAAATGTATTGCGTCTGCTTAAACAATAAGAGATGTGGCCTGCTGCAGCAAGGGTGCCTTCCTTAATGAATTACCCCCTTTGCATGTGTTGCATACGACAAATGGTAAAATCAGGGAGAGAGGAAAGGTCAAATTAAATATGTATTCTTGCCTCTGTGTGATGTACTGACAATAACCTTTAATGTAATTAAGTGGGTTGTGTTTTGGACGGAATTTCACTTTATTTTCCCCTGGGGAGCCAGGGCCACTGCCCTGGGAGAAGTGCTCACTCTGGCTCAGACCTTATCATGCTGCTAGCGAGACTCAGATAGTCTTGATTAATAGTGTCTGTCTTCTTTTTTTTATAAGATGTGATTTATGATAATGCCCCCTTTTCCAGCCTCTCGGAATGACAATTATTTCCTAGTGGGTAATTCATTCATTTTTCAAAAATAATAATATGGAGCAAATGAATGGCAGACTCATTTGTTTTGCTCAGGTGTGGGGGGATATTTTTATGCAATTGTACGAGGACAACGCAGTGCATCAGTCTAATTAAGCAGAGAAAAGCGGGACCAAGACAATTATAACTGTTCCGACGCTTTGAAAGAGATCGGCAGAAGCAAAAGCCTAGGTGTGTGCATGCCTGTCAAGTTTTCCTCTCAGTGCAAACTTCATGTGCCCAGACTTTCAACATCCACCATCGTTATGACGTTCTCTGGCTCAGGGGAAGGTAGGCAGTGATACTCGTGTCTGTGGGTTGCTGTGTTTCTATGAGCAGCTGACAGAAACAGAAAACAAAAGGCTGACTTCCCCTCAGGGGGAACAGTCAACCGTCTCCATATGGCATGTCATCAGCTCATCAATCATGGCTACGGCCCCTCCTCCACCCCCTGCGCTCCCAACCTGCCTCTGTTTTCTTCCTAAAAAAGGAAAGTATCACTTTGACAGCTAGCTCACCTGCCAAAATCTCTCTCGCTGCTCGCAATGTCTCATCTCGATGCTGACCTCGGCCTGCCCTTGTGTGTGTGTCTGTTCCAGGTGAGAGACCGTTCCAGTGTCAGTACTGTCCCTACAGTGCCTCGCAGAAAGGCAACCTGAAAACCCATGTCCAGACTGTACACCGGCTCACCTTTGACAATGCCCAGTACCCTGACAGGAGGCTCCACCATGCCCCATCTGTTGACCACACACACGCTTCCAGTTCCGGATCATCCCACAGACCGACCACTTCCTGAACAGGAAAACCTCAGCTACACGGGTTACAGAGGAGAACACGTCCATCCAAAGATCTGTTATCTCCTCGAGGGTAATGTGTTCATAGACATAACCAAGGAGTGCTGGTTTTATTCAAAACATTAAAGTGTATATATTGTAGATGGTTTGTTTGTCTTTAGTTCCAGGTTCTGTGCCAATTGTAATTGGAAGCCGATGTCAACTTTTTTCTTTTTTTTTTTTTTTGACATGAGGAATTTAAACAATTACTTTGCAAACAAAATAGCAATGTTTGTAATACGCTTCATTTTCCCTTCGTAACCTGAACTCATTTCATACTTGACTTAAATGTGGAACCTGATACAGAGTACTGTAGGTTTTTATGCACTGTCCTAATCTATCATCAGTGGATCCCTTACAAATGCTGCTTCCTTACAAACAATGGCCAGGATGTTCTAAATTAAAACGGTAGCCTTAGTTTGTGTGCTTGTGTGTCTGTATCTTTTACTCCTCAGGACTTTAGTTAGATACAATTCCAAAGTTTGTACTATTATTATTATTATTATTATTATTATTATTATTATTATTGTAGATTAAATGTGGTACTTCTAGAGAACCTGCAGGTTACCTGTCTGGCATTATACACAAAGTTTGTCTTTTCAAAGATTATAGTATGCACAGTCCACAATATTTACACTCCTACAAAAGTTTTGACATTCTTCAGTTGTCCACTTGAAGAACCATTCAACAAATTTCCAGGTCTAACCCTCTTTTAGGAAGTAAAGTATTTTATCTATCCAATGAACCCCTAAAGAACCATCCAAGACCCCCAGTTTCTAAGACTATGTATTAACACTGTACCAGGATTAAAAAATTTGTCTGTCTTATTACTGGTTGGCAAGGTGGTGTAGAAGAAAGCATTATCACCTCAATGCCCCAGGGTTCCCAGCTTGATCCTGAGCTGTGCTAACTGGCTGTATAGAGTTTCACATGTTCTCCCAATTTCCTCATTTTCCTTCGGGTTGCCTCCCACATCCAAAAAAATGCAGATTGGTTATCCTCGATTGCCCATAGGCATGAATGAGTGTGTGTGTGTGTGTATGTGTGTGTGTGTGTGTGTGTGTGTGTGTGCATGATGCCCTGCAATGGCCAGGAATCCCAGCCAGGTTGTAGTCCTCCATTTTGCACCGAGTATTTCTGGGAAAGAATCCCACAAAAGCTTGGACTTGGAATTCTGGAACTCTTTCGAACAGGGAAACACTCTGCTGTAGGTATATACAGGTACAAAAAGATCTTCGATATTTTTGATTTGTGGACGCCTGTGTCCTGCACAGCCAGGGATAGTTTTCTTGACACTAATTAAAGACAGTCTTACAATTATTGTGCCCAGTAAATCTATTTATTTTCTTTAGTCAAAGTAACATGCTGAAATGTCATCTTGTGTGAATTCACAAATAGAAATTAGGAACCGAAGTCATGAAATTATCCATTTTCTATTTTGTTTGGTTTATATACCCTAGTTTTAGTTTTTGTTCTGTCAATCATGTCTTTTTATTACCAATAATTGCATCCCAAAATCTCACAAAATAGGAAAAAAATCGGATGTAAGCTGAAGGCACATAAGGACTTAAAGCCATGATGGATTTTGTTTTCTTTCCAATATACAAATTATTGCTGGAGGACTTTGAATATAAATGTACAGAACTGCAATTTCTGTACTTATTACATTTAAATTATTGCATTATAGAAGCTAGCTTAATAGCTCTGATCAGATCTAGATCATGAGGTAGCGTGTTTTATAACGCCTTTAAAAAGCTTTAGAATGCCATATTTTTAGATGGTAAATACTCAAAGCAAGGAAATTCATGGCCATATATTTCTATGAATGTTGAATAATATACTTAGGTATTTACATATTTAGTAATACACACTTGTGCAAGTTTGAATACATTCATATATTTACTGTAGTCAACAATGAACATTTATCTTGATATTTCCTGATTGCAATGTGTATGCTGCAACTTAATGAAGGAATGTTCACTGATCAATCCCCCTACCCCAAAAAAATAAAAATAAATAAATAAATAAATACATAAATAAATAAGTAAACAAATAAATTAAAAAAATATAAGAAAAGAAAAGAAACGAAAAAATGCTAACCATAAGCCATCCCCAAATATGTTTGGTTAAACACACATTTATATACTGTATGTTCATTTGTCAGATAGTTTTATCTAAAGTAATAGCTACATATTAGGTTAAATTAAATTGCCCTGTACATTGGTGAACACTGATCGTGGAAATGCAACAAAGTATAAGTAATGGGTGACAAATTAAAGGAAACCTCAACATCATGTGTTTTAATAATGTGTTGGGCTTTCAGACTACAGCTGTAACCAATCAAAGAGATCAACATACCATTAATTTTATTGACTATTACCATTTTTTCCCATCATAACCACTGAAATATAAACACCAATTATTTTTACCCATTACTGTATATAACAAGAAATTAGCTGATTATTTCAAGCATACGAACGTTGCCAGCCAACAAACACAACTTGATGTATAAATAAAAATGATGGAATTGAAATTAGAAGTTAATATACATAGGGTAATATACATGGGTTCGATACCCGAGTTCGGGTGTTTCTGTGTGGAGTTTGCATGTTCTCCCCGTTCTTACATGGGTTTCCTCTGGGTACTCCGGGTTCCTCCTAGAGTCCAAAGACATGCACTTTACTGGCCATTCCAAATTGCTTCGAGGTGTGAGTGTGAATGGTTGTGTGTGCATTAGCCCTGGCGAGCTGTTCAGGACGTACCAGTGTCACCTGAGATAGGCACCAGCCTCCCTGCGACCCTATTAGGATTAAGCGACTCTGCAGATGAGTAATTGAGTGAGTGAGTGTTTGTTCGGTCGTTTTCGAGAGTGTAAGCAGTATCTCCTAATAATCATGTATTGAGGACTTGAATTGAACTGAAGCCTTTGTAGTCTTGAAAATTAAATGAGTTGAACTAAGTAAAGAAAATAAGCACAGCATAATGTAGTCAGAAATTCTTTGAGACACAAACCATGCTGTAGCATGTTCACCAGGTTTACCTTTAATTTGTCACCTGCCTCTATGGGAAGTATTGCTGACTACAACACAGTTATTAAAACTTTAATGCAACAATTAATCCTATGATGAAGTGAACAATTTCTTTGCTGAGCTGAACCCTACATGCTTTAGTAATGAATATAATGAGTGAAACAGCATAATTTCAAAAATTAATTAAGACTCTCAATTAACAGTAGACCCCCCTCTTGTTTTCTTTTTTATAACATTATTTTGTGCTTTTGAGTAGTAGTAGTGATTCAATGTATGGATTTTTTTTTGTGATATGAGTTTGTGTTTGCCAGATTTGTTTCCATAACTCAATGACCTACACAAAACTGTCAGTTACATGTTTGGATCCATTCCATCACAGATACACTGTTCATTATTTAAGTTTGAAGCCTCTCAGAATAAAGTTTACCTCTAATATTTCATCATTGGTGTCACTGATGATTTCTATTCTGATTTATTGATGCCTGTATTATTAATACAGTTAAACAGTGTACTTTATCTACAACATACATCCACTGAGTGTTGAACTGGAGAGAAAAAATTTCTATTTTTACATTATATTTCTATATAATCTGTTAATTTACATCATTCATTCATGTATTCATCATTTTATGGGATTAACTTGCTTTTTATTATAATTATTGTTTTAAATGTGTTTCTTGATTCTAGGCTTCAAACTTTCCACCTGGTCAGGGGCTTCAGGTGAAACCTAGCCCTTTGGGATATATACATTCAGGGATATTTACAGTAATGTGCATTGGATGTGCACTGTCCCTAAGACATAAACACTCATCCTTCACTCATTTGTCGGACTGCTTACTCCTATTATGGTCGCAGGGAGGCTGTTCTATCTCAGCCAACATTGGGTGAAGGCAGGGTACACCCTGAACAGCTCACCAGATCATCACATTGCAAACACACACAACCATTCACTCTCACATCCACACCGAGGGGCAATTAGAAACAGCCACTTAACTTACTGGGCATGTCTTTTTTTATTTATTTATTTAATTTTTTATACTGTAATAATCTCGCAAGGGAAATGATTGCCTCTGTATTTAACCCACCCAAAGTGCGCACACACACTTGTAAACAGTGGGCACACACACTCGGAGCAGTGGGCAGCCACACAGAGAGAGAGGAGAGCAATTGGGGGTTAGGTGCCTTGCTCAAGGCTATTTCAGTGAAGGAAGGGAAGGTGCAGCTCACCCCCCCACCGCCGCCACACATTTTTCCTGCTGGTTCGGGAATTGAACCAGCGACCTTTCGGTCCCAAAGCCGCATCTCTAACCATTAGGCTATGGCTGCCCCAAGGCCCCACACTGTGGGAGAAAACAGGAGTACCTGGAGGAAACCCACCCAAGCAGAACATGCAAACTCCACACCCGATCCCAGGACTTGAACCTAGGACCTAATGCTATGCATTACGCCACCGTGCTGCCCGAAAAATAAGCATTTATCTATCTATATATATATATATATATATATATATATATTCATTCATTCATTCATTCATCTTCTTCCGCTTCTTCCGGGGTCGGGTC
>JBCNYH010000001.1:54685078-54695547 GCA_039654325.1 Tandanus tandanus | reverse complement strand
TAAGTGTGCGAATGAGGGTGAATGGTTGAAATGTGTGTTGGCCCTGCGATGGACTGGCGAACTGTTCTGGGTTAATCTCAACCAACACTGGGCGAAGGGCTAACAGGGCCAACATACACACAATTCACATTCACATTTATACCCAGTGGCAATTTGGAACAGCCAGTTAGTCTAATGTGCATGTCTCTGGAGTGTATGAGGAAACTGGAGTACCCGGAGGAAACCCATGCAAGCACAAGGAGAACATGCAAACTCCACATAGAAACGCCTGATCCTTTGACTCAAACTTGCTGTGAGAGGATGTGCTAACCACTACGCCACGGTGCTCCCCCTCACAAGCAACTAAATGATCACAAATCTATATTTATTTATTTTATACATTTTAATATACATGTGCATTTTCATTTGACTTACAATCCGACAACTTTCATGTCCAACACTGGTTTATTTGCAGACATCTATAGCAGTCTCTAACCATGTCTGGGTTTTATGGTTTTGCAAGGACTCATGACTCATATTGGCATAGAAGAGAATTAGGAGGATCTAAAGTATGCTAATCAGAAGCTATTCGCTTGGCCCCTGCTCTTAAAAGCGCGAATGGTTCCCAGGACATCCACTGACATTTAACATCGCCTAC
Organism: Tandanus tandanus; assembly: GCA_039654325.1. Lineage (NCBI taxonomy): Eukaryota > Metazoa > Chordata > Actinopteri > Siluriformes > Plotosidae > Tandanus > Tandanus tandanus. The sequence continues at coordinate 54,694,910 of JBCNYH010000001.1, read as the reverse complement.
ACTAATTTGTGTTTAATAGGCAAAAAGTGATTAGCATTAACATTAATGACATTTCATACATTGCCTCCACATTTTTTCCTACTGATACTTAACTAAAGCATGTGGCAGAATGGATCCCAGAGCTTAAACTAATGCTACGCTTTTGGCATAAAAAAAAAAAAAAAAAAAATTTCCCTCTGTGGCTTGCATTGCCAGCGTAGTCTGTTTAGGACAATGACTGGAGAAGAAAAGCCATCCAACAATAAGAAACATCGCGTGTAAAGAAGTGTAAATCCTGAAGCATGGAGCTCAGGGTATCAGTGTGACATTTTATGGAACAACCAGTACTCTTCTAAATGCAAGAGAGGATTAGCATGCTGAGAGCTATTTCTAGAGCATCTTTAGTGTAAGCTATAGATTTGTGGTGTAAGGCAAAAGACATGATCAGTATCTTTCTGCTTCGTGTGCAAAATATTCACATATGTATTATTTTATACTCAAAGTGGGCATAATCTAAACAGGAAGTTGTTTTTGTTTTATTGGATTTAATTAAATATAAATCCTACCACTATGCCCACAGAAACACTGGAACAAACAAAATCCAGAGGTAGAAATGCCAACATTGCCTATAAATTGTGACTGTGATAGTTCATCACTCAGATTCATAATTATTCTCAGCTAGAAATGCATCTGGGACTGTTTTATTTCATTCATTAATTTATTCAATTATTCATTTGCAGAATCGCTTAATTCTAATATTGTCAATGGGGAAGCTTGAGCCTTTCTCAGCCGACTCTGGGCAAAGGCAGGTTATACCCGAAACAGTTTGCCAGTCCATCGCAGGGCCAATATACACAACCATTCTCCCTCAGACTCACATCTAGGGGCAATTCGGAACAGCCAATTAGCCTAATGTGCATGTCTTTGGACTGTGCGAGGAAACCAGAATACCCAAAGGAAACCCACACAAGAATGGGGAGAACATGCAAACTCCACAGAAATGCCTCCGCCAAGCCTTGGACCCAGGACCTTTTTGCTGTGAGGCGAACATGCTCACCACTATGCCACTATGCCTCCAATTGGTTCCATTTTCCAACATATAAAGCAGTAGCCCTACTTTAATTGGAAGCACAGGTAGCTACACGTTAATGCAATGCGCAACTTTGTGCATTAATGTTAATGAAGGTGATCTTTCCTTTTCCCAGAAGCTTCATACATGAACTGAGTTAAGTGCCAAAATTCGATCAGAAGACAATCAAAGACCTCATAGAATATCTTTATTACTGACAAAATGGACCAAAATGGCCCAATGCTCCAAACTTTTACGTACTTCTATGTTTTAATATATCTAGTTTGATTAACTTGTAGTTCCTCGTCCATGTCATTTAATCTAATTATAAAGTCAGTAAAGGTCTTTGCCTGGAGGAGAACATCTAAACCACTCATTGTGCTCTACATCTAAGTGATGTTCTCAAAGTCAGTGCAGTGCAAGGACAATTCAATCACCTTGCTTTCAATAGCAACAACTGTTCAGCTTCTTGCACACTCATGGGAAATGGTCAGGCCCAATGATGATGGACAACCCAATCTTCCAACCAGACACCTTTAAGAGGGACATGACTCTGGCCAACCACCTATGGTCCATCCAGACTTAAAGGTGCTAAATGTATATTGGCAATGTGTCGGTGCCAATGCTATTAGCCTGAAGGTTTAAACTCTGGTGTAATTATCTTGGGGGACTTTTTATTGGCATGGTCTTCTTTATTGGCATCTGGGATGGGGGAAAGTATCCCAGACCAAGTGGAGTGGAATTTCTGATCAGGTCTTTTAGTCCACATTAAATTTGTAATAGACAAACAAATGAAGGAAGGAAGGCTCCCTATACACACAACAAAGTTAAGGAGGAACACATACCACTGTGCATATATTATGTTAATTGTTTGAGAAGACCTGAGAGATTTGGGGAACGAGAGGCATGAGTGGTTAACAATGATAATGAGATTTCAGCTTCTCCCCGAGCATCAAACTTATTTCATTTTTCAGTCAGCAAATGCCAGTTTTACTACAACTTATGGACTCCATGATGGTGTGTCACAGTCTCTGTAGCACATCATAGACACATGCAGTTTTGAACAGTAAAGTCCATTGTCTCATTCAAGGTATTTTCCATAATCACCAGGGGACAGCACTTTGTCAGTCATTAGGATAAATACAGAGTATGAAAGAAAGCAAATGATGAGTAATTTGGGGTGGGGGTGGGGGGATTGGTGGTGGGGGTTGGATTTTACTTGACAATCACACTGGAATCTTTCACCCACACGAAATGCTAATTACTCACAGTGGGAAAGAGTTATAGAGAAGGGCACCAGGGTTTAATATATTCCAGTGTTACCATAAAGTCGACAAAGAGCTGCAAACTGAGAGCATAGATATACCTTAAGCCAAGCACTGAAGGATTATTCTTAATGGAAAAAGTCTTACAAATCCAAGAGCGACTTTACCAAGGTGAATAACACACAGGAAAGTGTCCACATCACAACCTCTTAATGACTGTCATGGTTTTGGAATTTTTATACACTCATCTTGAGTGGATTAAGAAGTCCCCTAGTGATGTATTTAAAATAGTGAAACTGAACTGAAACAAACATTACGTTCTTAAAGTATTTTATAGGTGGAAGCTGAAATAGGTCAGCTGGAATTAGTGAAAACTAATTATTGCTTTTGGCGTCGCTTGGAACGGACTTTTCCATTACATGACTGAACAAAATTAGTACTGAAGAAAGAACTTTTTTTCTAGGATTAATACGTGATCTGAGCACGGAGTCTTGGGCACAACTCTCATCACTCTGCTGAACTGCATATTCCTCTATCAGGGTTGAAGGATGGCTGAAGTCTATCTTAGGGCAAAGGCAGGCTACACCCTGAACAACTTGCCAGACCATTGCAGGGCAACACACAATCACAACCATTCACAACCACATTCACACCTAGGGGCAATTTGAAAAAGCCAATAGGCCTGATGTGTATGTCTTTGGATTGTGGTAGTACCTGGAGGATATGTAAATATGCAAGCTATACACAGAAACACCCGTGTCCGAGACTTGAGCCCAGGTCCATTTTGCTGTGAGGGAGACATGGTAACCACTATGCCATCCATCAAATGACAAGTATAGTTGTAGTATTGTTTAATAATTTAAACAAACAAACAGCCAAAAAATAAAGAAAGAAAAAGATCAGTCACATGAAAAAAGTAAGTACACCCTTACATTCATCACATTAAAAGATATAGTTTGGCCACTGTCAGGATACACATATGAACAGTAGAAGAATCTCATGCCAGCCACACAGCATTATGGTGGAAGTGTTATGGTTTGAGGTTGCTGTGCTGCCTCAGGGATCGGGCAGCTTGCAGTCATTGATTCACCTATGCATTTTCCATCAGATTGAATGCTTGAATGAGTGCTTGAAAGATAATATGATGCCATCTGTCTTAAAGCAAAAAGGTGGAACTTTGAACAGAATAGTAATCCTACGTATGCTAACAAATCCTTCAAGGAATAGCTCAAAAAGTAAAATTGGCAGAGTCAAAACTAAAATTTGAACCCCACTGTAATGTTCTTGTGGATTTATAAATGGCAGTACATGCAAGAAAACCTTCAAACATCTTGCAAATGTAGGTAGCATGTTAAAAATTTCTGCAAAGGTGTACCAGAGACTGATGCACAATTATGCAAAAGCCCACAAGAAATTTCTGATCAAGTGGGCAACACTAGCTTCTGGGGTTAAGGGTGTATTTATAAAATGTAACAATTATGTACTGAAGGTGAGGGTGGTGTCATAGAATATTCATTTTATGACATCCCCCGTGCCTGAGGTGCATAACTATATAAGTATATACTACCAGCTCAGCAAAAAAAATAAAAAATAAAAATAAATAAATAAATAAAAAATTTGGTGAAAATGTATTAAACAATGAGAACCAAAAAAATGAGTTCTCATGGCAATGAAAACCAAAAAAATTATTCCGACAAGTATACTGAGGTAAAAGTATGGCTAATAAACAAAAAACACTGAAAATACCATTTTTTTAGAAAAATTGACAGGATAGCTTTCTGAACTTTTTGCATAGGCACTCCCTATGACCTGAACCTGTGTGTGGGGTAGCTAATTTGGTGTCCTGGCTGAGGGGTTACAATGTTCTATATAATGGCTATTTTCCCTGTTTAGAGTTGCGGGGAAGCTGAAGCCAGTCCCAGCTAACTCTGTGCAAAGGCTGGGTAGCCTGAATGGGAGTAGCTCTATTTTGCTAATGCTGTTTTTTCAGAAACAAAAGAAGCGTGACAAAATTAATGCAAACTGCGATCCATAATACTGTTTTAGTTCATACTAATGGAAATCCCCCCCCAAAAAACACAAAAGAAAACAAGTTTTCTTTATAGTTTATATTAATACATTTTAAGCATGCAACTGAGGCAGTCCAGTTAGCTTGTTAGCCCTTTCAGCCAGCTTAAAAAACACCGTGTGATAATGTCTTTCTCTTTACCCCAATTTCTCAGAAACAAAAGCAAACAGAGCTACCTAAAGGTGTTTTGGTTTGTAGTATGGAAAAATGCAAGCTAGAAACAGATTTGTATGGTTAATTTTTCCATTTTAATACATTATAATTATGATACTGCCTGATCGAGTGCCAATGACAAACTGTGAAGGTCTGTAATTCTGATTCAAGCATTAGCCACTAGGAATAATTAATTATGATCTTGAGATAGCGGACCAATCAGATCTCACAATTCCCTTTTAGTATATACTAATACATATTAGTACATACTGGCATACTACTAAAATACTGTAGTAGTGTACTTAAAATATTACATTGATTAATATTTCTATTGAATAAATGATTGAATATGCTCATTACCCTTGTTCAAAAATGTCATCTTTACCTTTAGGTACTGTAGTAACATGGCTGAAATGCTTACTTCTTCAAATATGTTGAATAAATCAACAATTTCCATGGTATGTACTTATTTTCCCATATTACCCTAGTTATATTTCACTTTGGAGATTATTTTGAACATTGATTATTTATTAGATACAACATGTTGCAAAATGTTAGAATCATTTTATATCACAGCAGTATGTCAACACTAAATATTTATTAGTTAATTAAAGACATCATACGCTTTATTTATTTATGGATACATTAATGTTGGAATGACCATAAGCCAAGTGTGCTATTAATTCTAAAATGGGTCATTTTCATAGAAATGTATATTTAATGTCCCACTCTTTATATACCCAATTATTTTTTTAAAAGATTACAGTTTTTTGTATTTTGCATAATTTTATTTTGTCTTTGTTCATTTAATATAAGTCACATGGAATAATCACACCCAAATGTATATATATATAAAAATAAAAAAAAGCAACCCCTATCTTAACTGTAGATATGTGCACAAATGCAGAATTAATAATGTGCTGTGTCCCCAATGCCGTAGTCACTACTTTAGCATCAGTTCTCCAGTTAAATTGGATTTGCCCAGATCTGTTCTGATATAAAAGTACCTTCATATGTTATGAGAATTTTGGCGTTTCGAGCATATGAAGTTATGTCCCTAAGAACTTTGTCAACTCTGTTACGTCAGTTCTGTTAAAATCCTGTATTAATATTGCAGTAATTTATGATTCAAAAAAGCTGGAGCTTCAAAACTTTCCAGAAATATACTCTGTACTATAGTGTTTATTTGTGGATATTTTGCAAGTATTTCTGTGAAAATTATTCCTTGGGAAGGTGAAATTAGAAATTTTACACTTTCATGATAATGACCCATATAGATTTAGGCACTGCCTAATTGTGGAGCTCTGGACAGATATCTCTATTGATATGTGTCCGAGGCTGCTGTTATGTGAGTAACACAGCCCCTTTAAGGGCTGAATGGACTTCAGCACTAAAAGAAAGAAAGAAAGAAAGAAAGAAAGAAAGAAAGAAAGAAAGAAAGAAAGAAAGAACTCTCCCTTGCATTTTCCGACTACTGTCTGGAGCAAAAGCAAGAATGGTTAATACTGAGTTTTCTTTTCACTGCCTTTCACTTGCGCATCATTTGTATCCCCCATCTTGTTAGTTTAATTATTCACTTAACAAGTTCATGTTCAGTGTTTCTGTTCAAGTTTACATTTACATCATTTGGCGGACGCTCTTATCTTTTTTCATACAACTGAGCAATTGAGGGTTAAGGGCCTTGCTCAAGGGCCCAACAATGGTGATAGTGAGGTTTGAGCCGCTGACCTTTGGATCAGTAACCCATCGCCTTTACCACTAAGCCACCACTGCCCATGTTTCATGTTGTTTTACTGGGCGAAAGTTTGTCTGCCTACCTGAGTTAAATTGTGGGTTTTTTTTATTGTGTGGAAGTCTGAGCAGTGTTGTATGAGCCATTTATTTTGGGGTTTCAGTTTTGTTATGAATCAATCTGTTTTTTTATTGCTGCTTGCCATGATTCAAATCAGTGATACATAACAGCCAATCAGCTGAGCGGTGCAGCAGCCTTATTGGGTTTCCTGTGGACATGGGACATCCCCTCAAAGTCCTCTATTTTTCTCTCTTCCGAAGTTAATAGAACAAAAAATTATAGCTTGTCACACTGCCCAGAAGCCAAAAATACTTGTCCTGAAGATTTTTCCAGTGTTTACCACTGAACATTTCACAGCTCAGAAACCGGAGAGTCTTTTCTAAAGGGCAAAATAAACACCTCACAGATATAAACTTGTACATGGAGCATCTGCAATACAATTCCCTGTGTATTATGTTACTATAGAAACAATAACATATTAGAAAAAGAACATTTATATAAACCTGCGAGTTGAATTGCAGTTGGAACTATTTTCAGAGCGATTGGTATAGAAACGCAATCAATGCCTTCATTCTTGCATGCATCAAAAAAAAAGAGTAATATCTCATGCTTAAATACAGGTCTATTTTAAAATGGCCAGTAATCATTATGGTATTGCATTATACAAAGGAAGAGTCACAAGTGTATTCTTAGTGATCAGTTTATTACCCAGAATACCAGCAGATGGCACAGCATAGCAAGCAGAGACTCCAGGAATATAGCTCATATCTCAGGGACAGCCTCTAGAAACTTCTGCAGTTAGGTCAACATTCAGCACATTATCAGAAAGTTAAAAATAATAATACATAAATAATAATAATAATAATAATAATAATAATAAATTAAAAAAGGAGGAAATGGGAAGTGCAACATTTTAAACCCCCTTGCACCAAAATACTCATCTCTTGGATTATCAATCTCTTGGATGATCTTGTATATCATATCACTTTATGGTAATAAACTTTTCCTGTCTTGTGTACTGTGTAGTTTTTTTCCAACCTTTTCCAGTATCCTGCTATTTTTCTTAGACTTGATTTCCATGCTAGTGATAGTGTCAGCGATATAGTGTAAGGATAAGGCTTCCTGACAGCATCCGTCAGACTCAACTTTAACAGACACGGATCATGGCTGCTCTGCCAGGCAGTGACGGCTAAGAAGGCCATCACGAGTTTGCTTCAGGGTTCAGGAAGTGAAGACTGTTACAGAGGCATATGTTCCTTGGCAATGAGCACTCCACTCTCGCTCTCCGTCTTTCTCTTTCTTTCAGCGTCCCTTTCTCTCTGCTTCTCTGTGACTCAGCCAGTCGGAGGTACAGGAGACGGGTAGCGGGATGATTAGAATGACAGGCGTCTTGCTCTGTGAAAGGCTAGCTGAGAGGCCAGGGCCTCCCTCATGCACACACATACAGCGAGTGAAAGCAGGAGAAAGAGGAATAAAAGAACAGAGAGGGAGCAGGGCCTCCCTTTTTATTTGCGCTTGCTCTAAAGCTGAATCACGGTGAATCCTTATATCCTCCTGTCAGGTAGACGTGACATGGCAGCTTGACATAAATGCCTGCACTGACGACTCCACACCCCTCATGTTTAAGTTTGATAAAATAGCCTACAAAGCATTATGCATTTCTTTCTTTCTTTTCTTTCTTTCTTTCTTTCTTTCTTTCTTTCTTTCTTTCTTTCTTTCTTTCTTTCTTTCTTTCTTTCTTTCTTTCACTACAAAGTAATGAAGGAGAATATATATCATCCATCCCCATCATTAGAGAACACATATGCTTCTATCATACAGATTTATTTCATTTTAATGATCATTAAAGCAAAATTTGCATCATATCAAACATTAATTTGTTTCACAGTGAATACAAAACTACGGAGGAACTACTAAATCACACTATAACATAGCCTTTTAACATTTACCCATGTATATATTATCAGTATTCTTTGTTGTTGTTGTTACTGTTGTTTATTAAAGCTCATCATTGTGGATGCAATTAAAAAGGGAGTTTAGGAAATACATGCACTAAATTTGAAATGTAGCCAAAATGATCCAGACTAATTGCCAGCAAACATTGGCCCCCATTCCAGCATTAATTTGTACATTAAAAACCCCCCCCCGCTAAAATAGAATAATGCATTTAATTTTCAGAAACTCTTTCAAAGCAAAATTTACCAGTAAAATTATGAGTACCAACTTGCACAAGTTAAGCTTTTCGACATTAATAATTTGTTAACATTAAATGATGATTATTTATTAATTCCGTTTAAAGTGCTCTCCATTAAAGGGAATTAATTTATGCTTCTTTTTTGTGTTATTTTTATTGTGGTTTATTCACAATATTTTGGGTCGGCATGTTTAATGAACATCTTTATAGCACACTGCACTGGACCAGCAATCTGTACCATTTTTTAACATTAAAAAGAAAAATCGATCGTTATGAAAGTACCAAATGTAACAAATTTAAGAAATTATTTATTAATTATTCAATTTTCCAGCAAAATTAGCATTAAATCCCAATCCTCAAATAAAAATAAATAGTACAATGCAAAATATAAAATATTTACATACCCTACTAATTTACTGTTACCTACTCTACATTTTACTGATTACTTTTCTTTTTTTAATTGAACATATTAAATGCAGATAAATGCTATGTGAGCTACAAATGAACCATCATTATGCTTCTTGTTGTCCCAGATAATACAATGATGCACTAAATAAATGCCTCTTCCACTACCATTACACTGCATGCACAGAAGGATAATGGTGCTAATATCAATTCATATAGAAATAAGGAGGTGTGTCAGTGTTGAACTATGTCCTAAGCTGAGTGTGTTCGAGATATTCATTGTTGGAAACAATCTACCTTTTTAATACTGTGCATTAATCATTAGCAAATGCCACTTAACACAAGGTTAATTATACTCTTAACGGCTCCCATAGCCATTCCGAGCCTGAGATCCCTCGTATGTGTAATTTGCTCATCATAATCTCTACTACAGCACATTTTAAGTGGCTGATTGATGGACAGGAAATAGAATCTGCCTATCATATTAAAACATAATAGAACACCATGCCCATGAAGGTCAGATGGATGGGAGAGGACTGCTGCTTCGTCTCACACTGTACCGAAAGGATGTCTGTACTTCAGTGAAGCTGGAATGTCTTACACGGAGTTACGACAATGTTAGCTGATATTAAACACCCAGAGTTTTTTTTTTTTTAATTCCTAAAATATTGTGAAGATTAAGATTACTAAGATTGAGGATGGTATTTGAGATAGGTATGTTTAATAATATTTATATCACTAAGTGGTGGAATTCTTGGATCAGATAGATTAGAAGGTGTTGATTAATTTTCTTGAACAGCTACCATACTCTGAGAGTAGTGCCGACTCCATGGTTTATAATGATGTCTTCCTTCTAGTATGACATTGTTTCCATAGTAACAGATCATTCTGTTTACAGATTATATTT
>JBCNYH010000001.1:54658210-54672411 GCA_039654325.1 Tandanus tandanus | reverse complement strand
CACACACACACACACACACACACACACACACACACACACACACACACACACACACACACACACACACACAAACACATGGTTTTAGAGCTTCATATCCCTCTCGATGCCTCCATCTGAGGCGTAGCATCACCCACATCAACATTCCACTGCTCTTCAAACACCAAAGATTTAGACTATTTACCATTTAAACGCTCACTGTATTTATTTATTTGATTATTTTTAATATGCAGCCTGTGAGAGTGCTTTAGACATGCACGGATTGACATGATTATGCTTTTAAAGCCTTTGGGCAAACCCTCAGGGTTTCCAAACGAACAGATTTTGTAGTGATTTTAGGGAGGGTGGGGGGGTGGAGATAAAACAGCATTTGATCTGAGAAGAAACAGCAGTCTTACTAATGATGCGGTGCAAGCGATAACTTCTAGAGAAGTTGAACGAGAGAGAGAGAGAGAGAGAGAGAGAGAGAGAGAGAGAGAGAGGGAGGAATCCCAGAGGTGAGATCTGTGCCAGCAATTTGTTTGCTCTTCCTTCAGGGCTTCAAAGACCAGTTTATTTTTCCTGATATATTGCCATCTTATTAATTCTTCTCTTTTAAGGTCAAGTTTGTAGTAAGATCTCCAAAATAAATGTCCTTAAATAGGGATGAATATTGCATTTTTGGGGAGGGTGGAATTCTGAAAGACAGCTGTAGTGAGGCTTCGAGAGACAGGGATGAGATGTTGAGCTCTCCCAGTTGAGATGTTAGCGCAGTGGAGCTGTGATCAGGACTGCAGTACAGAGCCACCATCAGAGATGAGCCAAACCCCAGGCCAGCTTCTGTAATTATTAGCTGCAAAGCACCTCAGCTTGAGCGCTATTAGAGCAGATTAAAAAAAAGAAAGAAAGAAAGAAAGAGAGAAAGGAAATGCACCGGTTATAATTATCAACGGGACAAAAGCAGGTGTTTAGAAAGTGAATCAACAGAGGAATACAGAGGTGCTGAGAAGAAATCGGAGAACGACACGCACCAGCACGAACAAAGGGGGAGTGAGGAGAACCCTTCATTAAAAATCTGCAAATTTGTTATTGGACTTTGGGTTCATTTTTGGAGTGTTTTATGGCGCTTTCCATTTAACACACGATTAAATCGCATGAAAGGAGGGTGGATCTGTTAAAGGAGCATTGTCAAGGGAGCTCGCCTCACTCCCACAGCAGATGTTTGTTCATAGGCAGTGCCCAGAGAAGTGTGGCCACTTCCCCAGGAGAGAAAAGTGTTAAGGTTTTTGGGTGTTAAAAAAAAAGGAAAAAAGAAAAAGAAAAACACCAAGCATCACTCTCATGATGCTCAATAGCTCAATAGTTATCTTTGTTTATCATTCTTAATTTCTTTATATTTTCTTCATCTGAGCAGATGAAAATAAATACAGAAATAATAATAATAATAGGCGGCATGATGGTGCATTGGTAGCATGTCCACCTCACAGGAAGAAGGTCCCATGTTCCCTGGTTCAGGTGTTTCTGTGTGGAGGTCGCATGTTCTCCCCGTGCTTGCGTGGGTGTCTTCGGGGTACTCCCATTTCATCCCACAGTCCAAAAAAACATGCACACTAGGCTAACTGACTGTTCCAAATTGCCTCTAGGTGTGAATGTGAGTGTGAATGGTCGTGTGCGTGTTGGCTCTACAATGGTCTGGAGAGCTGTTCAGGGTGTACCCCACCCTTGCCCAGAGTCTGCTGAGATGGGCGCCAGCCTCTCCTAATTAGGATTAAGTTCAGAAAATGAATGAATGGATGAATAAATGATAATAATAATAATAATAATAATAATAATAATACTACTACTACTACTAATAATAATAATAATGGTGTATCCAATAACAAGACAACAATTAAATTATTTTATTTTATTCTTTTTACTCATTTTCCAAACTGCTGTCTCTTACTAGGGTCGCAGCTGACACTAGGTGAAGGCAGGGTACACCCTAAACAACTTGCCCGACCATCGCAGGACCAACACACAACTATTCTTACTCACATCCACACCTAGAGGCAATCTGGAACAGTCAATTAGCCAATTGATCTGTTTTTGGACTGTGGGAGGAAACCGACGCACACAACGCAAGCATGGGGAAAACATGCATACTCCACACAGAAACGCCCGAACTCAGGACTCGAACGTCACTGGGGTAGTACCAAATACGACTTGTTGTTATCTTGAAAGCTGTGTGTCTTGTACATGTACAGCTTTACATTTTCACCGACATCTTGAACAGATGATGGGAACATTAACCCACTCCATAAAGTCTTCTCCAGCACATCCCAAAGATTTTCACTAGGGTTAAGGTCAGGACTCATGCTACCTGAACCACTATTTGAGCTCCAATTTTATACCCATGCCATCAGGAAAGATCTGGTGTAGGTATCAAGAACTGGTATAGTTCTGGTCCATTTATTTTTAGAGAGCATCATGTATAATCGAAAGAGAAATGGTGTTAAGAGGGAAGAATAAGTTACAATATTGTTTACATTTTATTTGTATATCTGCAGTTTAAACAACAGATGTTCAACACCAGACATAAAGCAGGAAAAACAGGAATCTGGATGTAAACTTATATCCCTATTAATACCCTAATATCCACTATTTGTCCTTGTGATCATGAAGGAACATCTGTAACACTTACACGTAAAGATCTTGTTCGTATAAATGAAATTAGTAATAAATTGTCTGCCCCTAACCGTAGCAGGTTTGGAAACAACCACGAGCATAAATGATCGATTTATGTACACGCATAGATAACACTGGTCAACAGCCAAAATACTTCTGCTCTAAATATTGTCAGTGTTTTCTAATTTTGGGCCGCTGGGAATGAAACTGACATTTAAAGTTCTAGTTTTTGAGATATGATACTGGGTCAGCATATATGACCCTGACTTAGGAGTCATGAAGGATGGGTAGTTATAAAGGGAGGGAATCTGAATTTAAATCAGAAGTCACCAAATACATTTTTGACTGAATCTAGGAATAAAGTTTAGGTAAATAGGCTCACTGCCGGAATATTTACTTTAGGTGCAGTAGGTCATGGGTTCAAAGCCTGGACATGGTGGGAGTTTTAAATGCACTGAATTTTCCACTTGAAATTGCAGTGTGTTATTATTATTATTATAACTATTTGTCGATTCATTCATTAATTGATTTTCTAAGCCACTTAATACTAATTAGGGTCGCAGGGAGGCTGGTTCCTATCTCCGCTGACTCTGGGCGAGGACGGGGTACACCCTGGACAGCTCGCCAGGCCATTACAGGGCCAACACACACATTCATTCACACACTCATATCGAGGGGCGATTTTTTTAACAGCCAACGAGCCTACTGTGCATGTTTTTGGACTGTGGGAGGAAACCGGAGTTCTTGGAGGAAACCCACACAAGCACGGGGAGAACATGCAAACTCCACACAGAAACGCCCAGACCGGGAATCGAACCCAGGACCTTCTTGCAGTGAGGCGGACATGCTAACCACTGCGCCACCGTTTCGCCCTATTTGTCAATATATTATATAAATATGATAATAATCTTCACTGACTGGATTTGAAAATTACTTTTATTCTTTCTTTTTAGGCAAAGCAATAAATTATTAAGCTGTTATAATTAACAGCAATTAAGTAATAATTAAGCTGGTATTGCATCAAAAATGACATGGATTGCATCATATTGTTATCATTAACTCCTGTAACTCAACTTCCATCACTTTGCTGAACAGATTGCTCTATATCAACTCTAGAAATCATATGCATGTAGTTTCATGTTTGATATAATTATGCAGAGATCAAATGTAAAAGAGAAACCTAAATATCTTGGAAACAGTAGCCAATCAGCCATTTTTATTGTCACATTTGAATTCAACAAACCAAAATCCATAATAAATAGCACATTTTGTTTCTGAAGCAGAAAAATGTGTATACCAGTGTAATTTAAGAATAAGACTCTCAACCCAGGGAACAAGAACAGAAAAAGACATTAGCTAAATGTGATGTCTGATGTGAGCATGCAGTAGATCCAGTGAAACAGAATGACTCCAGTTTCCAGAGCGAATAGAGTAAGGAAAGCACCTTGACCCTGAAGGTCATGGGGAGCAGCAGGCTAGAAGAGGCCGTCTGTGACTATAGGCCTCAGTGTGCCCTTGTGTGGCAGGTGAACAGACAGGGGCCTCACCTTCATGCTGTAGGAGCCCCACTTTACATTCTCTCCAGGGGCATGGCTGCCCTGATGGATGCCCGCTCGTGCAGCCCGCCATCATGGTTGCACCTGCCTGGGTGTAAACACCACAACAAGGGTCAATGGCGAGTCTGATGGGGGTAGGACCCCTGGCTTTACTGGGGCTTCTGCCTCCAGTTGGGCTTATGCACGGATGTCTCCATCAACGGAATGGGCCCAGGTCTCTTGACAACACCATACGCAGTCCCCTCTTGTCCGTTCTCTAGATTCGTTTTAACTGGCATGTCGAGAGTCAAAGGGCATTGAGCAGCAGACCGTCCGAACAAAGAAAGAACTGGTAGCCATGCACCGGTGCGTCCACCAGTGGAGCATGCTCTTCTCAAAAGGGTCCCAACCTATGGCTCTGGGGCAAATGGCCTATGTGGAAGTTATTCATGTCAAGTCTCCTCCATGTCCACTCTCGTGTAAAGAGTTGCGACTTGTTTACCAAAGCCCTAACAGTGCTTGCTATGGCGTGCTTTAATTACATTATGCACTTTACATTAGCAAGTTTGTGTTGTACATCTCATTCAACAGACAGCATGTAGAACTACATTAGTATTGCCCGAAGAGCTTCTGAGCCACTCGCTATGCAGTCCTGAGGCTGCAAACGTTAAACAAGACAACTATTAACACGATGTAAGCCTGATCAATTGATTCTGTAAACAGATGCAAAGTCTGTGATGCTCCTATACTGACACACTTTCAAAACAAAGAGGAGTGCTTACATACCCAGACAAAGTTGTAAGATGTTGAGTGAAGGGATGATGATATGGCTCGTGTTTAAATGGTGTGAGTGAGTTTTACATTAGGTGATGAGACAGAGAACGATGTGGCTGATGCAGGTAATCAAAGCGAGTACTCATTGTTCATTTATTGATCTGAAGCCTATTCCTTGAATACTGGGAATGAGACAGGACCGTGTGCGCACACACACACACACACACACACACACACACACACCTACCTAGAGGCAATTTTGATTATCCACCTACTGGCATGTTTTTTGGGAAGTAGGAAGAAATTGGAAAATGGCAAACTTAAAAGGCCATGGACAGAGGCATGGAAGAAACGAAGGACTGGGGAGGTGTGAGGTAGCAAGACTACTTAGCCATCTTGATTCATTCATTAATTCATTAATTTGCTGAGCTGTTAACTCCTATAGCGTCGAGGGAAGGCTGGGGCCTATCTCAGCCCACTCTGGGCAAAGGCAGGGTACATGCTGAACAGCTCGCCAACCCATCACAGGGACAATACACACGGCCATTCATACTTGCATTCACACCTAGGGGCAATGTGGAATAGCCAGTTAGCCCAATGTGCATGTCTTTGGAGGAAATGTGTATGTCTTAAAAGGAAACCAGCATACCCGGAGGAAACCCACACAAGCACGGGAGGAGAACATGCAAACTCCAGACAAAAACTCATTTGTAAACTCATAGTTTGACAGATTAAACTGGTCTATCTTTATCCAAAAATCTTTAAAAGGTGGGCTTATAGCTCGACTGCAGAACCCAAATACGTTCTGGCATGTATGACTAAAAAAATCATCAGGAAAACTTGGTGGAGCAGAAATTAGTATCAAAAAGTATCATATTTTTCTTGTTAGTGTGATTACTTGAGCTGTCCGTCGTCTTGTTACAGTGCGTCTTTTGGCTTCGCACATTTTTCTCAGTGCGGAGCGGACAAAAGGAGAAGAGAGGAGGCGAGAGGACGAGGGAGGGAGAGAAAGCGCAAGAGGGAAAAGCGTCCTCGAGCACAATCGATCTTTGTTGAACAAACTCCGAGCAGATGGCGTTGTGTGTTTGTGACACATTGCCTCCCACACTGCTGATTGACTCACTGTTTGTCACGATCGTGATAGATTACCCTGCGCAAGGGATACTGTACAACAAACAGCAAACAACTAAATATAAACAAGTGAGGATGTGATCTTCTATGCCAATGCATACATGCGATTTCTGGACTGTTATATTGACTGCTTAGGGTGAAAAAACCCAAAAACGGATCATATCATTCAGTCTGGAATAAAAAACATGACAAGCCTACAGTTCTTTCACATGAAGCTCATTTAATGCTCAAAGCACTCCCACTCAAGTTTATTTTACCCTCACTAGCAGCTAAAGAGCACTTTGTTTACCCCCCATGACAAATCTCTACTTCAGAAGGTCTTGTCATTGTTAAACCTGATATAGTTTTAGAAATGGGGAGAACCCCGGCCGAACCTGAATGAGTGTACTAGTCCCATAGAGACAGAGAGAGGAGAGATAGGAAGTCTCTATCACTGATGAGTATCAGCTATTAGCAGCTCTCAGCTGGATATTCCCCCGAGCTTTGGTGCTTCGTGGCAGTGCTTGCTCCTTATCACGTCTGTCCACCTGTCACACTTGGCCCTCCATTTAGTTCCTTCTGTATATTCACTGCCACACGTACAGGATGTGTGCTCACACCAGCATCTGCACATACGTGACCCATTATTCTGGACATCATGAACATAATTATTAATCATCGTTATTAAACATGTTTGAAGATGCAGTTTAGGCAATTTGAAGTCACCAATCCACCTCCTATCATGGTTTTGGCAGCATGGAGGCAACCGGAAACCCCAAATGAAACCCATGTGAACATAAGTGGATAACTATTAGGGTGGCGGATAGGCTGGAGCCCATCCTAGATGATTCTCAGGGCGAGGGTGAGGTACACCCTGAAAAGCTCGAAAGTCCATCACAGGGACAACGCACGCAATCATTCACGTACACACTCACACCTAAGGGCAATTTGGAACAGCCAGTGAGCCTAATGTGCATGTCTTTGGACTGTGGGAGGAAACCGAAGCACCCGGAGGCCCATACATAAACGCCCTTGCCGAGCCTTGAACCCAGGACCTTCTTCCTGTCAGGTGATAGTGCTAACCTCTAAGAACTATGCCACTATTTGGGGGCAGCCATAGCCTAATGGTTAGAGAAGCGGCTTTGGGACTGAAAGGTTGTTGGTTCGATTCCCGAACCAGCAGGAAAAATGTGTGGCAGTGGGGGAGTGAGCTGCACCTTCCCTTCCTCCACCTTCATGGCTGAAGTGCCCTTGAGCAAGGCACCTAACTCCCAACTGCTCTTCGGGCGCCCTCAATGTGTGTGGCAGCCCACTGCTCTGAGTGTGTGTGTGCTCACTGTTTATGTGTGTGGGTGCTCACTTTGGATGGGTAAAATGCAGAGGCAATAATTTCCCTTGTGGGATTAATACAGTATAGCAAAAGCAAAAAAGATATGTTACTGGTAGCGTAGTGGTTAGGGTGCTGGGTGAGAAGACGGGAGTTTAAAACCACATTAGACCCTCACCATGCTAAGGCCCCTGGGCCAGGTCTTAACCACAAGTGTGGCTCTGTCCACCCAACAGCGTAAATGGGTACCAGTAAAAAATACTGTGACGGTATCCTGCTATAGACTATTATCCCATCCAGGAGTTGAACTCCTAGTCACTTCACGCTACAGGCACTGGGATCAGCTCTGGCCTGATGAGCCTGTTGGCTCGCATGTAAAAACCCCAACAGTCTTTTCTTTTATTTATTGTCATGCATGATGCTAATCCATGATGGGTTTTTTTACACATTTGTGCACGTCCAACATCGAAATGTGAGGTAATGAAGCTTGATCCATGATGAATCTTAGTTTCTGAGTGAATATCCTTCTAGGCTTAGATGCCCATACAGTCATATGATGTATGAAGTGTATCTCTATGAATGTTAGGTAAACCAGCTCAAAAACACTAACACCTTCAGATTCTAAGAAATATACACTTGGCCTGAAAATACAGAAGTACACAAATCATGCTATATGGCTTTATTGAGTGTGTGCCCACTATAGTCCGAGATTCCTCTTTTTGGCTAACAGAAGTGAAACGTAACGTGGGTTTCTGATACTGAAGCCCAGTCACCACAAGATGTTGTGCATTCTGAGATGCTATTCCACCCACTATGATTGTAAAGAGTGTTTATTTTGAGTTAGTGTAGCCTGTCAGCTGGTACCGCACTGGCCATTGTCTTCTGACATCTCATATATAGAAGGTGTTTCTGCCCAGAGAACTGCCAGACTCTTGGCAAGTTCTTGTTTTTTTGACACCATTCTGTGTAAACACTTGAGATGGTTGAATTCATATGGAAAGCCTAAAGTTTAGGGAGTAGTAACACCTTGCCGGATAACGTAAAAAAAAATATCTAATGGTGAAAGTTGCTGCTCTAGGCTCTCTTGATACCCCGGAGGATGTACATCACAGTCCCTTTCGGACCAAGTAAAAACCTGTTATATGTATGGCAGTTATGTTGTACTAATCCTGAAGTCAGTTTTGTCTTGTGAATATATACCTTGTCAGTAATAGTCAGCTGAAAATGCATTCAATGACCATCACATCTATGGTTCACCTGTTGCATGTCAGGTAATAAAGTCTGAGTCAAAGTTTGAGTCAAAGTCTGGCTGTAAGTCAGGTCCAATGAACATCAATGGAGTGCGAACTAACAGGTACAAGACGAGGAATGCACTTGTTTGAAAAAAACAAACAAACGCATACCTAGCGCACAACAACCGTATAACCAGGGGATACCTTTGGCCGGTAGAGTCCGTTCCAATTTTTGTGCATGAAAACAACTTTCTGTTGGATTGAACGGCCTTTGCCTGACAGAGAACGCTTTCGTCGAATGAGAAATGGACATGAAATGCATGCAAATGAAGAAGAACGGATTTAAAATTTTTCTCCCCATCAGACGTTCGTTTACGTTATCCGCCAAGGTGTGACTACTCCTTTAGGGATAAAAGTAAAATATAAAATTTAGATCCCGATTCCTTTAAGGCAGCACTTTGACAGTGTCTCTTGTTAAAAGCACAATAGAAATAAAATTGGATTTAATTGAACTGTGTTTGTAAACCTCAGCAGATCAGAAGTTACTGAAATATTCAAACCAGTCCATCTGCCAGAGACAACCATGCCACGTCAAAGTTTTGGGACTGTGGCATCCACTGAATCAATTGCTAACGAATTGGCTATAGCTTACACAACCACTGTGGGCTGTAAATAAAATACACCTAATGGTATGAGGGAGTGGCTGAGGCAAATGTTTTTCTAGCCCAGACACTAGATTAAAACATCGTGGTAGTTAAACTCATGCCATGTGTGTCCATTAAATAAAATTGTCCTGTGAGATAATTAATATGTATATATATATATTATATTTTTTTTGATATCATCATTTCATTGAGAAAACAGTTGTGATTAAAATTAGCAAGGTAAATTCTCAAGCACCAATTTTTTGGAGATGTCTTTGGAGGTGAAAGCAGAAGTATGTAAAATGTTTGAAGCAAACATTCATGTCCATTCAAAGCAGAATCTAAGGATTTAGTGTTGGGTTTCACAAGTCCATTTAAAATAGGGACAAGAGAAACATGAGTTTTCCTATGATCAGAATGAAAGAACCGGTTAAAGTGTAGGTACAGATTTTCTCTTGAACCGCTGTAGATGCTGTTATAATGTTTAATTACCAAATCACTAGGTATTAATATATACCATACACGGACAGCACAGTTTGGTTGGTTGGAATTATTAAATGACTTTCCACCAATCAGAAATGAGAAAATATCTTAAATGAATAATAATAGACATTATCCCAAGTGGATAATGCTTGAATCAAAAAGGCTGACACTGATTATTTGTCTTGGACACTGATTCTGAATCCAAGAAATTCAACAACAAAATTTTTTTTTCAAAGAAAACTATTTAATATTGCCCTTGTAGTTTTATTACATAATAATAGCATTAATGAATGAGTTCCAAAACATGCTGTCATGAAGGGCAGAGCATGCATTGTGATGGAACAGGATTTATAATCATTTTTACACTTTAAAAATAGAAAAATAAACCATCAAAATCCCATTTTAGTTTACTTTCCTTATGTTTCTGTGTAGTATATTGTGTTCCTGTGTAGTACATACTCAAACAGTTGATCACCTCAGGCTTGGTAGACGTCTCTGAATTTTATTTAATTAATTAATACCTTTGGTAAATAATTGTTAATTACTGTATTGTTTTAAAAGAAACATTTTTGAAGCTTGTCATGCTTTTCAGAAACGTTGTTATGACAGCAGGTCACTTTCTTAGGGACTTATTAAGCCACACTGTTATGACACTTTTCATCAGTATATATCGAGTGCTGACAGCAACAAGTTGATATCTTATAACTATTTAAACTCTAGTTATCCACTTGTTGCTGTCAGCCCTCGATATAAAGTAAGTAATCCTCCCCCTCTCGTTTGTGATTTTCCATAAAAGCACACCTAATATGACAATGTTGTTGTTGGTTTTGCGTATGTCTTTTTTGTAACTAAATCCTACCCCTGAGGAGTTACAGGCATTAACAGTCAAGAAGTCGTCACAAGCATGCCACCACACATGCCACGCGTTCAGCAGCTGTCATTATTGACTATGGCTGGATTAACGCCGTATGCATGTATGAAACAAGCCTTTTTCCTCGCCTTAACACAATGCACGGCAACAGAATGGGGTCAGGGACACATGTTTAAAGAGAGCTCACACAGTTCCTTGAGATTAGATTAGCCTAGACCCTTTGCAGAGCAGCCATTTTGACAACAGATTACCCCCCAGCTAGTTAGTGATGGTCACTGGGTGACGTGTCAAAAAAAAAATTAAAAGTTGATTTTGATCTGGTGTGCTGCTACTCTCACTGTCCGTAGAGGTTATGTAAATAAACATGTCATCCGAGTTGGGGGGGGGGGTGTTTAAATCTAATTTCAGACCTTCCGTTTCAGATTGTCAAAGACAGAGAGAGAGCGGAGGGGAAAAAACACGGCAGTGACCTTTTGGCCAAAGCTGTCTCTGGGGCTAATTTACTAGTTCCAGTGTTAAAGTCCGAG
The DNA here is from genome assembly GCA_039654325.1 of Tandanus tandanus. Classification (NCBI taxonomy): domain Eukaryota; kingdom Metazoa; phylum Chordata; class Actinopteri; order Siluriformes; family Plotosidae; genus Tandanus; species Tandanus tandanus. Next base: position 54,661,265 of record JBCNYH010000001.1, on the reverse strand, counting down.
GTCAGGCGATTTTAAATGGGCAGCGGTTGTCTGTTTCATTAAAAAAAATGCATTGTGAGACTTCGAGAACTCTCTGGATATGACCTCTGTAGCAAAGCGATGTGCTCTGATAAATTAGCATGATGCGTAGTTCTGAGAGCAGACAGCACTTTGGCTGGGTATGAAAATGCATGTTACTTTACTATATAATATGTAATAACATACTACATTTGAGGACTACAGGACCATGGGGTTTCTTTCGATTTACATTTTTTGGTTCCTTGACAAACACCAAGAGACTCTTAGCAGGCTAAATGCAATGCTACTTTGGTAAAACTACAAATGTCTAGAAATCCCGACTGAACCCCAATACCGCTGTTGAAATCAACTTTGTTGTTTTCTTTTCCTGGCCAAAATGGAGTCTTTGTCTTTCTCTGTAATCTCCTCATCCATCCTTTCCACTCTTTCTTCCCCTGTGTATTGTATTTTATCTGAATGAGAGATTTGCATTGCTCTTTTGTGTCTGCTCCTATCTCTTTTGTTCTCTCTACCGTTCCTGATCTGACCGGATTGTGGGAAAGCGATGATCGTCTTTGCCTCAGGTAAGATTTTGTAGGTTTACATATCAAAGTCAGTAAATATCTTTTCCTCTCACACACAGAGGTGAGGGGGGAAGGAAGAGCTGTGTGTGTGTAAGCACATGAGAGGAACAAATCCACCGAAACAAAAGGGATTACGGGGCTCTGGCGCTGTTGTGTTATTTATCTATTGCGTTTTTTTTTTATTTATTTTTTTTTTTAACTTCTAGGGCAAAGTGTCAGTGTGACAGAAAAGAGCACTGGGTAAACACAGGGAACAGAAGAAGGTGTTTGGAAATGGCAGGGTAAGGAGTTGATCCCTCAAGTCTTTTGTGTTCACATCACACCATTTCCAGCCCGCTCACCTCTCTCACAGAAGCCCATTACTTTTCCTGAGAAAAAAACACACATGTAATGATCATTTGTAGCCCATGTCAACCTAAACAAGTTACACAGCACTCTTAAGTGTCCCTAATAATATGTAGCACATTTACAACCTTCACACCACCAATCAACATGTAAAGTAGTACAAGCGTGTTCTTGTCTCCCGAACAAACCCCCAACCATTTTTTCCCACTTAAAATAAGTGAGCCCTTATTAGATAGATTCTTGGCTACCAGTAGGCATTGAGTCATGTTTATAGTTAGTGTTGGCCAGTAGCTAGCCACATGTGGAATAGAATATCTGAGCTAATTTTGTAAATAATGAAGGTTTTCCAGTAACAATGAACTTTCCTTCACCAATAGGGTTGCATGTCAAAATGATTGTGGAGTGATTGCTCTCGGTAGGTCTGGATGCTCTTGGATCTGTTGCTATATGGGTGTGTTTTTTTATACAAATTTTAATAAAAAAAAAAAAAAAAACCCGGATGAAATTCATCTAAAACTGACCAAACAAGTTGGAATGGCTCATGAATGGGTGTAATAATTACATTCCTTTTGTTTTCCTTTTGGCACTGATCAAAAGAAGAGTGGGCGTGGTCAGGATTTAATAAAGGCGACGACGCCCACTCGAACCAAACATGGCAAAATTTAGCTCCTTGCAAGTTAACTGAGTAGATTTCTTTGGATTTTTTTGAATGGTTACTTCTGTCAACTGTTTCTCTTCTGTTTTGGGCTGCAGCCTTTTTCTTTCCCATTATTCAAAACTGGCCCATGCGACTTAATACCTGATTTGATGTGATGGGTTGCACACACACACACACACACACACACACACACACACACACACACACACACACATATATATATATATATATATATATATATATACTTACAATGTCCCATGTTAGTTAAGCCCTATATGTACATACAATGATTATTGGTGTCATCATTGTACAGTCTACATACCTGTTGTAGCCAGTTTTATTAGATCCATGTTGCATAGTATGAGTTTTAAAGATTCACACAGTCTGTAGAAGGCTGAAGGAAAGTAACATATTACATAACCGATCACTTGACAGACAAAAAAAAAAAAAAGAAGCAAGTGTAACCATACCAGATATTGATCTTATTTAACTGCTCTTTATAGAGTTTTTTTTTATTATTCACTCTGCTTTGCATTTCTTTGTGTGTGCCTAAGACTTGCATAATTCATATACAAATATATGTCTACTCTGCATATATACAGAGACCTGTGTTGATTGGACAAGTGCATTACCAAGTTACATGCATCCCCAAAATCATGATTTTAAGTGTTAAGTCAGCAGAGAAAGGGGACATAGTGGTGAAAAAGAAGATGAAAGTGACAATGTCTGGCCCTTGTCGCTCTGGTGTGTTTTTTGTGAGTGTTTTTGTATGGCATGCTGGGATGTGTTGTCCCTTGGGCCAGTGCAGGGTGCTTGTTGCCTCTAATTGGGTCTGTTAGGGTCAGCAATTAGCGGGCAGCCATCGAGAACTCAAGACAGCTCCTCTTTCATGGTGGTTTTGCCATTCTTCAGCAGAGATGGTAAGAGATACACAGAGAGGAAGACGCACATAAAGGCAATGAGGGGTCGTTTGCAGTAAGGGGTTGTCCCTAAAGAATGCAAGTCATGCAAAAAACTGGATTTAGTATCTGTGTTTGTAATGGGAAGGATGCTGAGACTGAACGATAGAGCTTAATGGGACGTGCTTGTTGCCTAAGGCTCAAAATGTTGTGTCCATCTGTTATTTCTTTGGTCGACTACAAAACCGACCAACTGTCATCAAGTATCTCCTTTATTTATTTTGCATTCAGTGTAGTAGACTTCACTGAGGTCTAAATCATGGCCTATGGCATTTTAACCCCTGAATAATATTTTGTATGTGATATATATTACAATATATATATATGTGTGTGTGTGTGTGTGTGTGTGTGTGTGTGTGTGTGTGTGTGTGTGTGTGTAGGCATGGTTTTATATCTGGTTAGGGATCAAATGTCCTCATAAGGATAGGAATATTGGTGTGTTTGTGTGTGTGTGTGTGTGTGTGTGTGTGTGTGTGTGTGTGTGTGTGTGTGTGTGTGTGTATGTGTGTGTG
>JBCNYH010000001.1:54605331-54619580 GCA_039654325.1 Tandanus tandanus | reverse complement strand
TGTGTGTGTGTGTGTGTGTGTGTGTGTGTGTGTGTGTGGGAGAGAGAGAGAGAGAGAGAGAGAGAGAGAGAGAGAGCCCTAAGGAGGATTCTCCAGCATTAGTCTCTGTTCGGAGGGCCAGCTTTTGATTGAGTGCTGGCGAGAATAATAAACCTTTCTCTAGCCAATACTGTGCCAAGACTTCTTCTTTTCCCTTCTTGCCTGTCTCCCATATTCACTGTCTATCTATCCTTCCTCTTTGCATACCATCATTATTATTGTTTCTCACTTCAACCATTCTCTTTCTTTTATATTTACTATATCTCTTCGTTATTGCATTTTATATTTTTATAAATATAGCATGATATAATATGCTAGCATGATAACCCAATATGCTCCTATGTAGATATTCTTAAAGCCATACGTTCCGTTAAAAGAGGCATCATATGGTAACATGACTGCATTTTCACATCTAACATGTGTGACTCACTGTATTTTGGCTCCTTCTCTGTCGCATTTGGCTCGGCTGTTTGCACATACACATCTCTCTCTCTCTCTCTAACTCTCTCTCTTCCTGGCTTAAATGAAGCAACGCTAGCTCACAACCATCATGCCACAGACACATTGCCATCAAACGCTGTCATCACTGGCCTGTCATCCCCTGTCTGTCAACTGTTACTTAGCAACCGATCACGAGAGAGAGGTGGTTATGGGGAAGGGGGGACTAATTTGAGCCATCCGGCATTCAGGCTTCTTTCAGCTTCAACAAAGCATTATCTCCACTTCCTGTTAACCTGTAAAAGGGCGCCTTAACTTCCCCATCAAATGGCAGACTTGTATTTAGAAATTAAGATGCATGGGTTTGATGGGTTGGAAAAACAAAGATATTTTCATTGGAACAAAAACCGGGAGCAATCACCTGTCCTTATTAGAATCAATCATGCTAAGATGAGAGACACATTACTGAAGACAGCAGAGGACAAAATGGAGTAGGATTTCTTTCTCTCGTGCTCTATTTTCTCTGTTCCAGGAGGTCCATCACAGGGAAAGATGCCAGAGAATTTGCCCCATGGGCCCCCGGCAGTCTGTCGAGCTGCTCCAGATAGGAGCTGATAGGGGACGGTTTGTGATGCACCATCTCTCTGTAGGTGGAGTTTGGGGCTGTGAAGTACACACCCACAAGTCTGCATACAGCATTCCTAAGCCAGGTTTTGACTAGAACATATGGATTGGGGAGGTATTAGAGTTTCATGAAGAAAATGAGTCCATGAAAACCCCCAACACAATTGTGTCAACATGACAATATGACAACAACAAATTCCTGAGTGTAGTTCAAATAAAAAATGTTATAAAGCTATATAAACACAGGCTTTATACAAAGTGTTCCTAGATGTTTAGTTTAGGTTTATGAATTTGCATTTATTGGATAAACATCAGCATTACACCTCACCAAGTTCACCTGCTTTATCACCATGCATGATTTTGTGACATTATTCATCACCTCAGTCATCTTTTTGACTCAGTGAATCATATGATGGAAGAGTAGGGGGCAAAAAATGAGGTTCGGCTTTTTAAAAAATGAGCCACTTCTTCCATCCATGGTGATCTGTCTCTGATTAGCGCGTGAAGCTTAAACCATCAAAATGCAGCCATTAATCAGAACTCAACTAAGATTAAGTCGCTCTATATGAAGTGCCGTTCTGCTATTTGATGGCAGAGTTAGTGGAGGAATTTCTTGCTTCCAGGGATGTTGTGTGTTGTAGATGTGCAGGGTACTGGAGGGCTACGGTGAGACGCAGAACGATCAGCGTGTTGTGACAGGTTGGATTCTCATGAGGTGGCAGCAGTGTTTGATAACTTCAGTCATGTTGGTCACCCTCAGGGCTATAAAACCATTTAAGATGCATATCGCTGTAAGCACGGGGTTAATACAGTGTCTAGTCAAGATTATCAAGACAGCCATAGACAGGGACAAAAAGCTGGTGCGAAAATTAATGATTGACATCTGACGGTGACCTTGATGTTCACTGTTGTATGCACATTTGTAACACAAATATACACTTATTGGTCATAACATTAACACTACCTGACTGGTCTGCAGCTGCAGTGCACTGTGTTCTGACACTTCCTATCATATCCAGCATTAACAGTTTCAACAGTTTGTATTAGCCTTCGCTCCCCCCAAATATCAATGATCCCTGGGAACCCATGGCAGTATCGCCAGTTTACTTTTTGTCCTTCCTCGGACCCCTTTGGTAGGTATTTACCACTGCATACCAGGAACACCCCACAAGGCCGTTTAGGAGATGGGTTCTTGTCAAAGTCACTGAGATCCTTATATTTCCTCATTTTTCCAGCTTCCAACACATTAACTTCAAAAACTGACTGTTTACTTTTTGCCGAATACATCCCACTCCTTGGCAGGTGCCACTGAAACGAGAGAATGCTATTCACTTCACCTGTCAGTGCTCATAATGTTTTTAATGTTATGGCTAATCAGAATACATACACTGGGTTGGGAAAAAAGCATGTATAAATAAGTGGGGGAAAAAAGACAGGTGACAATCAGTCATGGTAAACAATCAGTAAGTGGAAATATCCACTCAAATAATAATAATAATAATAATAATAATAATAATGTCAAAGAAATTTTTGAGTGCTAAAAAGTGCTAATTTTAAAAGTAATTAAGTATTAAAAGCTTTTTAAGGGACTTTTAACTTTCATCCATCCTTCCATCCATCCATCCATTATCTTTACCCCTTATCTGTTAGGGTCGCGGGGAAAGCTGCAGTCAATTCCACATTCACATTCACACCTAAGGGCAATTTAGAGGAGCCATTTGAATTAATCTGCTTTTGGATCGTGGGAGGAAACCGGAGTACCTTGAGGAAGCCCACACAAACATGGGGAGAAAATACAAATGCCACAAAGAAAAGCCCTTGGCCTAGATTTGAACCCAGGACCTTCTTGCTGTGATGCAGACAGTTTGAACTACTGAACCACCATGCAGCACACAATAAAGAAATAAAGTCTTTCTGTTTCTTTCTCTCCCTCTATCTCTATTCACTCACCCACTACTTACACTCCTTACCTGTCACTCTGAACTCCAGGGAAAGTTAGCTGACAAAGAATCACACACACACACACACACACACACACACACACGTTTCTGAGATTTCATTTTGTTCATTCCTGAGAGAGATCAACTCACTGTTAAATACATCTCTGTGTCACTTGATCATTTTTTTCTCTCTACACCCCAATGACTTGTAGATTAATTAACATAAATTAACACGTCAAGTATGCATATTTACAGTAGCAATTATACAGCTAATATTCTTCTGAAGATTTGCAATCCACTGGGAGGGAAAAATGAATTTGTTGATTATATAATTATCTCCCCGCATCAGGTCAACAATTTTTATTTTTATATTTAATATTTTTTTCATTATTATTAATTCTAGAGTAGATATAGACAGAATGCAGGCCATCTTGACTGAATAAGATGCAAATGTGGAAGCTTTTTGGATAGAAACATGTAGTGTATGAGACTAGTATTTGGCTGGATAATGTGTACAAACAGATGTAAACTTACATAAAGTGAAATGAAAGGCAAGCTTTCCAAACTCTCCTGTTACACACAAGCATATGTATATTTTCATTATCAGGAGGTTTTTATTTATATTTTCGAAAGTTGCAATCTGCTAAAAATCCGTTTGATAGTTTGCATTAGCCAGTTTGAAAAAGCTGCTGTTTTACTCTCATGAGAGCACGAAATCGTGAGAATAGGATTTGAATCCATCAGTTCATATAAGGCAAGTTAATGGCAATAATAACAGTATACAGATATTATTCTAACAAATCAGATAAACTAGTGAACTTCTGGATAAAATAAATTAGGCACTTCTACAATTCATCCGCAATTCCTTTTACATACATTAAAACATGCGTGCACTCGTACACATAAAAGAAGACCATGCCATGTATTCATATGCAAAGTGGTTCCATATTGCCAGCAGAGACACAAGATGATCACAAGAAAGAAATGTACATAGCTTTGTGGTTACATCATCACAGACCTGAGCATTCATATAAATCTAAAAAATAGTCAAATCATACTCACTTTAATTAGAGTTTAGTTCATTTTATTTTTTCAAACCACTTTATTTTTTATTAAGAATTTATCTCAGCCGACTCCCGCTGAAGGTGGTGTACACCCTGAACAGCTCACCTGTATATCGCAGGGCCAACACACACAACCATTCACACTCACACCTGGGGCAATTTGAAACAGCCTAACGTGCATGTCTTTGGACTGTGGGAGGAAACCAGGACACCAAGAGGAAATCCACATAAGCATGGCTACAACATGCAAACTCCACACAGAAACACCCTCGCCACTCATGAGATCTTGCAGTGAGGCGGACGTAGTAACCACTACTCCATTGTGCCCCACTTTAACTTAAAGGCTAGTGAAATGTTTATAATATTGTTATTACACGGTTATAATATTTTCATAAGCATTCATGAAAAAGGAACATATAAGCACAAATCAGGAAGAAAATAAAACCAGGGAAAATACATATAACTGCCATGATAGCATCATGATAAGTGTTCAAAAGTACGTTATAAGCAGTAATAAGAACCTCCCTTAAAACCCTTAATTATGTAATCTAATCATTATAAATATTTATACAGTTTTACATAAGTCACCATGGGAAGAGTATAAAGGTTTCATGTAGTCCTATGAACACTACCCTCCTGTCTATCTGTGAGTATTCTGTTCACTATTATTACACTGGTCTCACGTAGCAACGTTTAATCATGGCTGTGGATCCATTTGATATCAAAGCTGTGCCCTTAAGGCCTCCTGGAAAACCGTCAAACCATAAATGTTTTCTTCTTTATCATCAAGCCAATTTGTGCCACCTGAGACGGTTATTTCATGTGTGAAGACAGAACAAGCGAGTGGAACACATCCCGAGAGAGAGAGAGACGCCGCTGTGACATTGCTGTTTCCAGGTACTGGCAGCTGATGCGGCATCCATGTACACCTGCCAATCAAAGTGAGCAGATGGGCCGCAGTTAGGTGTACCTTCATCCATGGTGAAATTTCAGTGTGTAGCATTTTAACGATTCTCCGATGTGTGTATATGGTATAAAGTTTTGATTTGACCCAGAAAATGGTAATGACATTGGGGTGGAAGGGGGTATGGGGGGCACAAGATGGGCGACAGGCTTCTTTCTTTATTTCTCCTCTGGTGTACTCTAGCAATCTGTCTTTGTTTCCCAAAAGCACTGCAGCTTTAATATAATCTCAATGTAATTGAGATGTCGTATAAACACTGCTCTACATAACACTCACTCACTCATTTGCCAATCTGCGTAATCCTATTAGGGTCCTCGTAGGGTAACTACGATGCCATCAAATAAATAATTCTTTATTTTTGTGTGTTGTATACCTAAAAAAAAGGGGGGGGGGGGGGGGATCTATATATCTCGAAGACACTCCCCCTTCTTTTCCCCACCAAAAATGTCTTTCTATTCCAGGGAAAAACCTGAAATAGGTTTTAACTAATGTAAATATGACAAGTTTAACCAATGATGTCAAACTTTTCGAGTTTGGTACATTTGGCACACTCAATGTTCGCCTCCAGAAGCAGATATTTCTGTCACATGTGCTCTGCACCTGACCAGCTTTTTCAGGTGGACCAAAAAAATGTAAAAATTAAAAATTAAAAAAGATCCACTACCACTGTGCACCACATGCAGCATCCTAAGACATGTACTGTATATTGAGATTGAGATTCTGAGATAAAAGGAAATACAGACATGTTTATTAAAAAGAGAGAACGGTACATTTTAATACTATACATATCTTCAAATAAATAAACAAGGGCAGCTCGATGGCATAGTGGTTAGAACGTCCACCTCATAGCAAGAGGGTCCTGGGTTCGAGTCAGGGGATCAGGTGTCTCTGTGTGGAGTTTGCATGCTCTCCCTGTGCTTGCATGTTTCTTCTGGCTATTCGGGTTTCCTCCTACAGTCCAAAGATATACACATTAGGCTAACTGGTTGTTCCAAATTGACCTTAGGTGTGGATGTGGGTATGAATGGTTGTGTGTGTGTTGGCCCTGCGATGGTCTGGTGAGCTGTTCAGGGTGTACCCCAACTTTGCCCAGTGTTGGCTGAGATGGACACCAGCCTCCCCACAACCCTAGTTGAATTTAGCGGTTCAGCAAATGAGTGAGGGAGTGAGTAAATGGCTAAATACTACAGTGTCATTGATATTTATGCATTTATTTTTACCCCTGCCCAGCCTAGTGCTATGCTACATTTTACCTGACTTTTTTTTTCTTCTTTTTAACATGTTCATGAAGGATAGTAAAGGATATTTTTTGCATGATTTGCATGAAGACATTCAAAGAGTTCTTATAAACAATACTCATCTCACTCATTTATCAAACCAATTAATCCTACTACTACGTTCGCGGAGAGGTTGGAGCCCATCTCAGCCCACACTGGACAAAGGCAGGGTACACCCTGAACAGCTTGCTAGTCCATCACAGGGTAACACACAACTATCCACATTCACACCTAGGGGTAATTGAAACAGCAAATTAGCCTAGTGTGCATGTCCATGGACTTCGGGAGGAAACTGGAGTACCCGAATGAAACCCTTGCAATCACGGGGGAACATGCAAGCTCCACACAGAAACTCCTTTGCCGAGCTTGAGACTCAAACCCAGGACCTTCCTGCTGTGAGGCGGACGTGCTAACCACTACACCGCTGTGCTGTCCTTATAAATACGTAGTTAGAAAAAAAGTCAACATTTAACTAACAAAGTTCTAAAAGCTTTCATGCACAAACGAATCAAACCCAAGCATTTCTTAAAAAGACCTAAAGACACCTACATCACAGTGGCATCTGTGTCATAATAAGGTCATAAGTATTTAAAGACAGACTTATAAACATTTAAATATTACAATATGTTCATTTAATTCTATAACAAGTAATAAGATATATACACTTTATCAAATGTTCCAAATGTGGAAGAAAAATATAAATATTATGGTACCATATTTAAACATTTACACTCAGATCAAACATTTATAGTCAGTTGCAACATGGTGTAGTGGTTAGCACATCCGCCTTACAGCAAAAAGGACCTGGGTTCGAGTCCCGGGCTCAGGTGTTTCTGTGTGGAGTTTGCATCTTCTCCCCGTGCTTGCGTGGGTTTCCTCCACTGTACTACAGGTTTCCTCCCACAGTTCAAGCAGCATAATAGGCAAACTGGCTCTTCCAAATTGCCCCAGGTGTGAGTGTGAATGGCACACACACAGGTGTGAGTGTGTGTGTTGGCCCTGTGATGGTCTGGCGAGCTGTTCAGGGTGTATCCTCCCTTCACCCAGTGTTGGCTGAGAATGGCTCTGGACTTTCAGTGAGTGAGTGAGTCAAGTTCATAAATATGTGGAGATTGGGACCGTTATGTTTACATTCAAATCAGATGGAGTAGGAATAAAAGAACTTTCTATAATTGGGTCTATATAAAAAAGGTATTTGGGGAAACCTGCCAACCATTGTGTATACCGCTTATCTGTCAGGGTTGTGGGGGAATCCAAGCTGACTGTGGGTGAAAGGCGGGATATTGTGCACACCTCTAATCATAAATTAAATAGTCTTTTTTAAAGTGTGGTTGCAAATCCTTTGCAGTTAATAAGTGCCTGAAGTCTGGAACCCATAGACATCACCAGCTGCTGAGATTGTTCTCTGGTGATGCTCAGTCAGGCATTTAGTGTAGCTGTCTTCAGTTCCTCCTAGCTCTTACGGCGTTTTAATATCAGTTTTGCCTTCGGCAAGTAAACTACTTTCTCAACTGGATTCAGGTCAGGTGAGTGACTTGGCCATGGAAGGTCATTCCACTTCTTTACCATAATACAGGTCTTGGGTTGCTTTGGATGCATGCTTTGGGTCATCGTTCATCTACACTGTGAAGCACCGTTCAAGGAGTTTTGAAGCACCTGGCTGAATCGCAGTAGACACTATCACTCTGTACACTTCAGAATTCATCCTGCTGCTTTTGTCAAGAGTCACATCATCAATAAGTATAAGGGAACCAGTTCTACTGGCGGCTATACACACACTCACACACCATTAGGGCAGTGGTGGCTCAGTGGCTAAGGCTGTGGATATTTGTTCAGAACATTGGGGGTTCAAGCCCCAGTACCACCAAACTGCCACTGTTGGGCCCTTGACCAAGGCTGTTATCCTTCATTGTTCAGTTGTGTAAATGCAAGTCACTCAAATGCCATAAATGTAAATGTAAGATGAATTAGCTTTAGATTATTGAAGTTCTCTAGGATCATCTTTTCTTCACATTAATTTCTTTCCATCATTTTGATGCTCTTGATTTTTGTCTTATCTGTCAAGGATTATTCACATTCATTTAATCTCCAAACCGCCTATCCTTTATTAGGGACATGGGAAGACTGGATCCCATCCCAGCTGACTCCGAGCAAAGCAGAGTACACCCTGAACAGCTCGACAGACCATCACAGGGCACCACAGGCACACAACCATTCACAATCACCCTCACAATCACGGATATTCAATTAGCCTAATATGCATGTCTTGGGACTGTGAGAGGAGACGAGAGTACCCAGAGGAAACCCATGGAAGAATGGGAGAACATGCATACTCCACACAGAAATGCCCTCGTTGGGCATGGGGCCCGGACCCAGAACCTGTGAGGCTAAAGTGCTATCCACTTTACCACCATGCCACCCAGGTCAATCACATCTTCTCTTCGTATCCTAGTGAGAACCTCTCTTGATTGTTTTCACAGGTTTTACAGTGTCCACTGGTTGTAAAATGGCTGGATGGATAGTCAAAATACAGAAACATGAGAACTGCAAGGGGCAATATCCCTCTTAAAGATGTCATATGAGGTCAGAATTGGTGTGGCCAAGGAGGTGGCATATCTTATGGTGGCAGCTCACACTCTGTGCCACCTATTTACATTATTCATTCATTCATTTTCTGAACCGCTTGATCCTAATTAGGGTCGCGGGAAGGCTGCTGCCCATCTCAGCTGACTCTGGGCGAGGGCAGAGTACACCCTGGACAGCTCGCCAGGCCATCACAGGGCAATTATACATTATTCTATTTTTTAATTGATTAGATTTTGTCTTAATTGATTAATTGATTTTAATTGATGAATTTTGCTTTCTGGTTTTGTGAAGAGTCGGACTGTGATTTTGTCTTTGGTTACTAAATGAAAATATTTAATATGAAGATACTAAAAGCCTTTACCTCTTCACTAATAAACATCAAGTACTGATATTTGGCCAGGCCTCATGAGTGGTTTCATGCTACCAGAACAAAACAGGACTGACAGATTAGACTGTCACACCTGGTATTTGTAATTGTATTAGACAGTACATGTCATGCTATATTCTTCCCAAGATGTGTTATGTGGAAGGAAGTGGAACACATGAACAATTCTCATTCTCAACAAGCAGTGAAACACAGAATTGCCAGATAACACACTCAAGAACCTACACTGCAGTAAGCATAATTCGATAGGCCATTTTAACAAAAAGGATGTAGATGCAAACTCTGTGGCCCCATGCATGAACCTGATCACCTACAGATTCATAATTTTTTTTAAATTGAATCTGAATTTATTCATTCATTCTTTCATTTATTTTCTAAGCCGCTTAATCCTAATTAGGGTCATGGGGAGGCTGGCGTCCATCTCAGCTGACTCTGGGCGAAAGTAAAATACTCCCTGAACAGCTCGCAGGGCCAACACACATACAATCATTCACACTCACATTCACGTTTAGGGGCAATTTGGAACAGTGGAACCTTCTGTACATGTTTTTGGACTGTTGGAGGAAACCAAAGTACCCAGAGGAAACCCACCCGAGCCCAGGAATCGAACCCAGGCCTTCTTGCTGTTAGGTGGACGTGTCAACCACTGCGCCACTGTGCCGCCCGACCTGAATTCAATAATCTGTAAATTTCTTATCAGTTAACCAGACATGGATTTGAGGATTATGATGGCTTCACACGTATGTTTCCTATTAATTAGAAAATTACACTGAGGCAATTTTAACAGCTTTGTCAGACATGTCAAACTAAAATTTTGGGAGCATGCGGGTTATCAGGTTCATGCATGGGGCCTCAGATCTGATTTAGCCAGCTAGCTGATTGGTTACCACAGATACAGTGGGATTATGATCACAGTTATTGCTCAAGGAAAAGTTTTTCACAGCTTGTCTTTGTAAAGGTTGGTGAGACAAAATGATGAATTGTTGTTCAGAATTGTTATACGAATCAAAATAAAGCATTTCTTAGAAAGACCTAGAGACTTACTTCATGGTGGCACTGTTGTCAAAAAATGGCCATAAGTATTTAAAGAAACTCACAAGCATTATAATATAAGATTTATAAATTAAAATTTATAACAAGAATAGAGATTAATAATACAGGGTGGCGTGATCAGCACATTTGCCTCAGAGCAAGAAGGACCTGGGTTCGAGTACCGGGCTCAACGAGGGCATTTCTGTGTGGAGTTCGCATGTTCGCATGTTCATGCTTTTTAGGTTGTATCCTGTCCTCGCCCAAATTTGGCTGAGATTGGCTCCAGCCTCCCCAAAACCCTAGTAGGATTAAGAGGTTTGACAACTGAATGAATGAAAGAATGATCAAATGTACTAAAATATGAATGATACTGCATCATTAGCATTCAAAACAAAAAAAAAAAAGATTGTCTTTGAGGGAGATTTAATTTACAACGATCAGAATAGCTATCAGTGATCAGGATTTGCATTAACTAACAGCTACAGTAAATATAGAGAGTAAGCTTATCCCTTAAACAGGCAACGTGCACCAGGAGATTCAACAGATTTCCAGAATAATATTATAAGAATAATAACGTTATCTTTTTTACTATTTGTTTTCCACTTGTGCCTGTTTAAGGTTATATTGTGTAGATAATATTTCACAATGGGGCAGCACGATGGCATAGTGATTAGCACGTCGGTCTCACAGCAAGAAGGTCCTGTGTTTCAGTCCCGGGCTTGGTGAGGGCGTTTCTGTGTGGAGTTTGCATGTTCTTCCTGTGCTTGCGTGGGTTTCCTCTGGGTACTCCGGTTTCCTTCCACAGTCCAAATACATGCACATTAGGCTATCTGGCTGTTCCAAATTTTGAGTGTGAAAGGTTTTGTGTGTGTGTGTGCGTGTGTGTGTGTGTGTGTGTGTGTGTGTGTGTGTGTGTGTGTGTGTGTGTGTTGACAGCACACAATCAACACATTTACATGAAAGACTTTACAGAAATATTAAAACGTGGACAGGTGAAGATGTAATTATTTTGCTAATGTTAGCTTGCTGCATTTCTAGTTATTTGCATACGGAGCTAACACTTATGTTGAGAATGCTAAGTGTTTTTGTTAGCTACGTGTAAAAATGTAGTCAACACCGAGTTGATTATGATGAATCAATAGCCGCACAAGCTTGAGGTTTAACTCTGCTACCTTGGTAAAGAATCTGTCAGAACAGATCTCTTCACATACAAAACCAAATCTTCTTCCTAAATTACACTGGCTATGTTTTAATCATACACTGTGTTTTATTTCATTTCTTTTACTGGACGGTTGTAGTGAAAGTATTTTTATGCTCCTTTTGACTTAAACTCATGACTCACACCTCGAATGATGAAAAACAAAGAAAACAGCCTTTTATTTTTAACTGAGCTTCTTCTCAACCCCAAGTAATGTCAAAATCAACATGACTGATCACAGCATGATAAGTAAACTTCGTGTCTTTTTCATTTTATTTCATTTTCTGAAATGCTTTATCCTTCATTACAGATGCAGAAAGACTGTAGCCCATCATGGCCGACTTTGAGCAAAGGCAGGGTACACCCTGAGCAACTCACTAGACCATTGCTGGTCCAACAGAGATATATAATCATTCACACTCACACCTAGGGGCAATCGAGAATACCCAATTCGCCTAATGTTCATGTCTTTGGTATGTGGGAGGAAACTAGACCTGTAAGAAAACCAGTATGCCACTGTGCCACCCTAGTTCCCCTTGGTTACTTTTAAATGAGTTGTATAAATATATATATATATATATGTATAGAGTTGGCTTAGATGGGCACCAGCCTCCCCATGACCCTAACTAGGATTAAGCGGCTTAGAAAGTTGTATTTACTACTGCAGTATAATTCTAGGAAAGTTACTTCCAATAGGAAAACAACCCAGACTGTTAAAACTATTATTAGTATGCCAGTCAATGAAGGATTGTAGTGGGAGATTTACACTGTTCCAGTTCAACTTTATACACAATACAAACCTGAAAACCAATCCTTTCTCTATAAGCTACAAAAGGGGAATTTATTTCTCTGGCTTGTCAAGGACGCACAGACTACCGCACTGTCAGTTATTTACTGAAGGAGACATGCGGGCATTCGGACATAGCCATCAGCTTCCTGTAGAGTTTCATGCCCACACCACTGGATGTGCTCCATGCCCGTATGGGGAGGTTAGCCCACCTGAGGGCAGGAAGAGGTACCGAGCCTGCACAGGAGCTTGAGACTTAAGGGCCAGATCTGCTCATTATGCAGCGGCATACATGCTGTCACTCATCACTGCATTCCTTCTGCACTCAGCTGTTGTGCATTAATTCTAGTCCGCTTCGCATCCCTAGTCACTTGACCTTTGCGACGCACGTGAGAGGAGGCACTTCACGTGGGGGGGGCACGCTCATTTTCAGACATCTGTGCAACAAGAGATGGACTGATAGCTCCTTCTTTTCTCCCAAGTCAATGACCTCATTCCAATCTTACAGACTTGATCCCTCACTCACTATTCCCATGCCTTATAACTTAATACATGAATAAAACAGCCAGGTTCTCCTGTGCTTGTGTGGGTTTCCTCCGGGAACTCTGGTTTCCTCCCACAGTCCAAAGAGGATTTAGACTAAAACGAGATAAGTTAGTAACTAAGAGGAGTTAGGCTAGTTGGCTGTTCCAAACTGCCCCTAGGTGTAAGTGTGAGTGGTTATATGTGTTGCCCTGAGATGGTCTGGTCAGCTGTTCAGGGTGTAACCCCACCTATGGCCAGTGTCGGCTGAGATAGACCCCAGCCTTCCCTAGCAGGATTAAGCAAATTGGCTAATGAGTGATATAATTATTTAGCTGCGTTAATAATTATGTTACAGTATGTGTGTGTGTGTGTGTGTGTGTGTGAGAGAGAGAGAGAGAGAGAGAGAGAGGGAAAAGTGAAGGCCTGATATTCTTGTTAGCCTCAGTAATGAAACATGTTTGAGGTTAAGTATGATAACTGCATAAATAGGATCATTCTGAAACTGGAGTGGAGTTTGAAAGGTGTTCCTCAAACATGGTGAAAGTGTTTTTCTCAGAGCTGTGCCAGCATCGGCTGACTGTCACCAGCGGCCGCCTTTAAAACTGACATTAACACAGCGGAACTGAGAGGTGGAATGTCAAACGTGAGGAAGCAGTTGACAAAGTGCAACCTCTTCTCTAACACTGGTTAGAGCCACCTCTCTCCTCTACTCTCCTCCCCTCCCTTTCTCCTGCACTCTCGCCCCCCCCATTTTTGCTCATGTGGAGGAGTGTAGACCACACATATCGCCCGCCCGCTGCCTCTCCTCCGTCTCCTGCCATTCTGGGCCATCTGCTCCAACAGCGCACACTGACAGCCACGTCTGAGAGGACCGCGTCACCCGTGCCCGTCCGTCAAGAGCCTAGAAATCACACACACACACACACACACACACACACACACACACACACACACACACACACTGAGATTTGCCACAGACACATACACTCCTATTCTTTCTCCCTCATGTACACACATAGTGGCGGCGAGAGGAAGAAATCTGCCATGAAACTTAATCACCAAGGGTCATGTCGGGGAGTAAGGAACAGATTAAATTAGCATAGAATTAGATATGGAAAATGATTTCTGTCAAAACCATCCTTACCACAATTATAATATGTTAATTACATATTTCATTAAGAAGGTTGATTGTGGTGCTGGGATGAAATCATGCGGATAGAGGCACCTGGAAGAAAGCAATGAAGCGCCTTCATTTCTCACATTCTGCCTCTCTCTCTCTCTCTCTCTCTCTCTCTCTCTCTCTCTCTCTCTCTCTCTCTCTCTCTCTCTCTCTATCTCCCTCTTTCTCTCCACAACCTCCCCCACAATACACCTACCATCTTTCTTTTTC
>JBCNYH010000001.1:54581824-54597615 GCA_039654325.1 Tandanus tandanus | reverse complement strand
GTGAGAGGCATGTAAAAGAACCATTGCTGATTTTCATCAAGAGTAGGCTGCATAGCCATCAGCGTGTTTCTGCCCTGTGATGGCCTGGCGAGCTGTCCATGGTGTACGCTGCCCTCGCCCAGAGTCGGCTGAGATGGGCGCCAGCCTTCCCGCGACCCTAGTTAGGATTAAGCAGTTCATAAAATGAATGAATGAATGAATGAATGAACACTGTATTTCATGTTGATTTAATATGCCTGGAAAGTGAATGGCTGTAAATGCACATAAGGCGAGATGGGATCAGCCTAGTAGGATTAAGCAGTTTGGCAAATGAGGAAGTGAGTGAGTGAATGGGCCCCTTTAAATATAATTGAATATAAGGTAAAGTGTACATTTACGATCTCCATACATCAAGTGGTTAATTGTCAGGATATGTTGTGAAAAATAAAATAAAAAAGTTTATGCTAACTTAAATTAACACATTTTGCTTATTGGTTTGAATAAGGTTGGGTTTGGTTAAATGTGGTGCAGGAGGAAGTTAATCAAAGTTGATGATTGCTTCCAACAGGGAAAGATAAAGAGGACTCACTGGAAGAGATAATAGTGTGAAAAAAATGGCACACTGCACTGCTACGTCTGCGTGTGTGTGTTTGCAAACGAATGTGCATATAATGACCAGTTGTCATAAAGATGATTCTGGAGGCCAGAAAACAAACTTCCTATTTGCTGATGTTTAACACAAAACCTTGATGTAAGCAGCAAATGCTGTGTGCAGTGTGCAGATCATCTTGTGAATGGGTGCCTTTAAGGATCGTGTGTGTGTGTGTGTGTGTGTGTGTGTGTGTGTGTGTGTGTGTGTGTGTGTGGTGCTGTAGATTTGCTCTAATGCCGCCCACTCAAATTATGGTAAGTGAACATATTTGCCTGGGTAATGTGTCTCGGCTTCATTTGGATGTTGAGTTGTTTGCAGTTTACACAGTGAGAGAGACGTGCACACTTTTAGAAAGACAGAGTATAAAGTGTGTGCTTATACGTCCTTAAGTCACCTGAGTATTAGCTTATGCTCTGACATTTGTTGAAAGAAAAAGGAGTGTAAGCACTTATTAGATAATGATGAGAACTGTTTGTATGAAGAAGTTGAAAGCAGGAGAACTCATTTCATTTTCAGCACCTTGACTTCTCATACACCATTTCTTCCCCCAGCCAAGTGTGTGGGACTTGGCATAGTAACGGGCCAGATTCGGACAGTTGAATTTGTGTGTGTGTGTATGTGTTGGGTGTTTGTGTGTGTGAGAGAGAGAGAGAGAGAGAGAGAGAGATGTTGCATGTTGAGCAGTTTCATATGCCTAATACTAATAATAATAATTTGAATGAGCAGCACAGCGGTGTAGTCTTTAGCACATCTGACTTAAAGCAAGAAGGTCCTGGGTTTGTGTCATAGGCTCGGCGAGGGTGTTTCGATGTGGAGTTTGCATATTGTCCCCGTGCTTGCATGGGTTTTCTCCAGGTACTCTGGTTTCCTCCCACATTCCAACAACATGCACATTAGGCCAATTGGCAGTTCCAAATTGCCCCTAGGTGTAATTGTGAATATTTGTGTGTGTATTCACAGTACTAGGTTATTATTATTTATTTATTTATTTTGTGATATACTGTATTAATCCTGCAAAGGAAAATTTTGCCTCTGCATTCAACTCATCTAAAGTGAGCACACACACATGTAAACAGTGAGCACACACACACTCGGAGCAGTGGGCTGCCACACACATTGGGGCACCCAGAGAGCAGTTGGGGGTTAGGTGCCTTGCTCAAGGGCACTTCAGCCATGAAGGTGGAGGAAGGGAAGATGCAGCTCACTCTCCCACCACCACACATTGTTCCTGCTTGTTTGGGAATTGAACCAGCGACCTTTCGGTCCCAAAGCTGCTTCTCTAACCATTAGGCAATGGCTACCCCAATGTGTATATTTATTTATGTATATTATTATTATTATTGTTATTATTCTGTTATTAGTATGTGAAGCAGGGCTGTGGTATACAATGCTTTAAGATAAATAACCAATCAAAAGCTGTGTTTAAAGGGTAATGTGTGTTAATGTATGGTAGTGCACTAATCTATAATATTGAGGGATAATGTACAGCAAGCCAGTCATTATTGTAAAATAATTTCCCAACACGAGGACCCTGGCGGGGCAGTGGTGGCCCGGTGGTAGGGTGCTGGATTACTGATCCGAAGGTCAGGGGTTCAAGCACCTCTGTCACCGGGTTGTCACTGCTGTCCCCCAGTGCAGCTAACTGGGTTATCAAAGGCCGGCCATGTCTCTCACTGTCTGTGGTGAGAGGCATGTAAAAGAACATGCCTCTTCCCTTGCCCAGAGTTGGCTGAGATGGCGCCAGCCTCCCCACGACCCTAATTAGGATTAAGCGGTTCAGAAAATGAACGATGAGGACCCCGGCATGAAGCGGAGGGATTTTGAATCACCCTAAAGGGGAATACTTGAGATAAAGGCAAGCCCGCTGTACATTCTCCTGCTTATTATTTTACCTACTAAAAAAATCAATAATTTACCACTATCAAAAACAAAATATCATTTTTAAATAAATGTTATGAATGTCACAAATAGGAATAGTTTACATTTCTCTATATTCTGTAGAATGCTGTTACTGACCAATCAGAACTGAGTATTCAATAAGGATGTCTAATAATTATTTTAATAGCTTTTTTTATTTTACTATTAAATTGATGCTAGATAAACAAAGAGAAATGTAAAATATAAATGTGGATGTTTTATAATAAAATGTTTTTTTTTAATTAGTGTAGTTACTACAGTTTACGTTTATAGTTCTGAGACATCATTTTAGCATTAATAGCTTGAATACTGTTAAAATAAAAGCAATGTGACATTTTCTTTTATTTCTACTTATGCAGCGTACTCTTTAATATTTTAATATTATTTATTTATAAAATAACTCAACCAACCAAATTCCAAGTGAATCTAATTATCCAGCATCAGGCTTTCATAAAAATACGAAATAAGGAAAAACAGCCCTCCCCCTCCAATTTATTTATTTGTTTATTTATTTATTGCAGTATCCTATATAATTTTTTTCAGAATTTTCTTTTTTGTTGTCTTTTCAAACAATATTATTATATCCTCAATAAGAGAAATACTGACATGCCTTTTTTTAAATTAGACCTCTTTTGCCCTTTTCTCTCTGTCTAAACTTGGCAGTCAGCACTGACTGTTTCTGAGGTTGGTAATAAGCTGACATATACTTTATGAGTTGCAATAAACACTTATCAAATTATTCAATTGTATGTCTATGTGCGGAGTGTGTGTTTGTGTGTGGAAAAGAATAATAACCAATGAAAAACTGCAGGACATAACCCAAAATGGTTTCATTTTAAAGTGTCATGTGTATGAAATATAGACTGTTGGGTTTAATGTCTAATCGATCATGCAGTCAGAAACTTTAAAGTCATCAAAGTGATCAAGAGCCACTAAGTTACAGTTTAAATAAGTCAGCAAACCTCAGTGGGTCTGAATTATAGTGAAAAAGTGTGTAATTTATTTATAATTTGTTGTTTGAGTGGTGGAGGAAATCAAACACTATTATAGCTGGTTCACAGTATTTATTATTATAGGTATTTATCTGGCTAGCTCGTCCACCTCACAGCAAGAAGGTCCTGGGTTTGAGTCCCGGGCTCAGCGGGGGTGTTTCTGTGTGGGGTTTACATGTTCTCCCCATGCTTGCATGGGGTTCGTTAGGTATGAGTGTGAATGGTTGAGTGTGTTGCCCTGCGATGGTCTGGTGAGCTGTTCAGAGTGTACCCCGCCTTCACCCAGTGTTGGCTAAGATGGGCTCAAGCCTCCCAGAAATGATAGTAGGATTAAGCGGTTCGGCATGAGTGAGTGAGATATTTAACAGGCACCAAAACGTACGAGCACATTTCTCCCATTTTAGCCTCACTCTAATGTATGGCTGCCCATACATTAACATTATTTTAAAATTCTTTCATTTACTTTATTCTAATCTTTAAATGGCCTTGCTCCTTCCTATCTCTCGGAGCTGCTTCAGCCATCTATACCCACCCGCACACTCAGGTCAGCTGAGCAGTTACTTTTGAGTGTACCGAAAAATAATCATCAGAGGGGACTGTGCTTTCACTGTTGCAGCTCCAAGATTGTGGAATGACTTGCCCCTTTATGTGAGACAGGTTTCCTCGCTATCAATGTTTAAATCTCTTCGTAAAACACTTTTCTTTTCCTGGGCCTTTGGAACCTCCTGAGGGTTTTATATATTTTGGTCTTATGGTTTCCTATTTCTGTATTTATTTCTGTATAGTTTTAATATGTATTTAATTGTTTTTATGTTTTAGTCCTCTGTACAGCACTTTGTATCAACTGGTGTTTTTTAAAGTGCTTTATAAAAAAAGGTGGATTGGATTGGATTGATTTATTAAGTCATTAAGTTATTGTAGTTTAATCCAAACTTTACTTACTGGCTTCTCATATTCTCAGGCTGGGATGAATAAGTCAGTGTCTAAAAACACAGTAAAGCTAAATCTATTATAATTGGTTAGAAAGCAGTTACAAGTCCGGTACAAGTTCAGATTTTTTGACAGGTTTTCCTGGTCTCTTGAGGACGGTAGTTCACACCAAGCCAGGCTGGTCCATTTTTTGGCTGTGTAAGAGTTTTAAATTTGGAGGAAGCAGCACTGGGGTGTTGTAAGTGAGCTCGGGGAGATCGATTACAAGTCCTGCTGCTGCATGGTGGATCAGTTGCAGGGTCAGATGGCATACACAAGAAGACAAGATGTGCCTAAAGCGAGCTGCAGTAGTGCAATCTCAGGACGACAAGGGACTGAAGAAGCACCTGAGCTCCTGATGTTATTAAAAACATGTGTTATTACAGTATATGGACCAATAAATTTTGTTAACCCAACAAGATTTTATGCTCTGTAGCACAGGCAGTAGGGATGGAGTATGAATTATAGCCATGTGCTGTTGTAATCATGGCGGTAGACTACACAAAATTACATGAAAATTGCATTCTGTAGTGTTTATGTCTGCGTCAAATGCTCACTTTAACTAGCATGGGCTTTGGACGCAGCACCACACAACACATTTACTTCATTATGTATAAAAATGGCCAGAAGTATTTCTACACTAAAAGGTTTCTACGAAAAAACATGCTAGCATGTTAACACCCAGGATCTATGTAACCCTAGGTTTACACTCGGGCACAATGTCTGTGATCTCCATGATTCAAAAAAGCGTAGAGCTCCACGATTTATGAGCATGCTTGGAGCACACTTGGGGTATAAAAAGGAGGCAGGGTGCATCTAAGAGATGAAACTTGAAGGAATCGTGTTTCCAAGTTCATCAAGATCCCCTGTGATGGCGCATCAAGGTCTGTTACGCTCTGTTAAGGTCTTTTAAGCTCTACTGCGCTCTATTATGATTCCCACATTTTATCCTGATTAGCGCCGAATTGTTATACATCGTAATAATCAAGGTAAAAGTTTTGACTGACGAATCTACCAAGTTCCCTCGAGATCATCACGAATCCACCAAGTTCCCTCACGATCATCCTGAATGCGCCAAGTTCTCTCGAGATCATCACGAATCCTCCAAGTTCCCTTGAGATCATCACAAATCCACCAATTTCCCTCACGATCATCATGAATGTGCCTAGTTCCCTCGAGATCATCACAAATCCACCAAGTTCCCTCAAGATCATCACGAATCATGGAGATCGTGGACATTGTTACCCAGTGTTAACCCAGGGAAAGAAGCCATTAGTGAGCATGCCATGTGATGCATCCACTTTCTGCAATATTTTAAAACATCAGTAAAGGCTTGTTTAAGCGCAACATTAAACACATACACAGATACAGACAGATCCATCTGTTCATACTCTGCATTCATTATGTCCGTATTTGTGCTGAAATTCTATGGATACAGACGAAACAAAGCAGTACCACCAGAAATCATAGACACTCACTCATATCACTCATTTGCCGAATCATACATCTGGCATCTTTTGTTTAAAATGAGCTCTAAATGAGTTCAAAAGTTAAATTTTGGAAAAATAATACATTTCGTTCAGTGACTAATAACCTTTCTGTTGAAGTTGAAGTGAACTTAGTGAACATGGACATAGAAGCCTATAATAATTGTTTATTTTGCCAGGTGGACTTGGAGGTTTTTGCAACTGAAGTCCTCATGAACATTCTGGTACATGTTTATTCAAGTATTTAATCAGAGGCAAAGCACTTGTACTGCTACCTCCTCTGACATTTAGTGATAACATTTCCAGATGTTAGTTAACAAGTAAAACAGTTCAAACAAGTGTTAACATTATTTTTGCTCTCTCTATGAATGGGTTATCCTGGCTAAAGCAACTCAGTTCATGTTTACTCTTTGATGATAAACTCCCATCAGAGTGTCAGAATATAAGATATTGCCCAGCAGGCTGTTTCCCAGCCAGGAGATTTTGGTATGCAGACTGTCTGGCCTAGTTGAGCAATGTCCAAAATGAAAGTGACCACTTTACCTTTGAGGCATAGAAGAAGCAAAAGCTCCAATGAGCCATCATGTGGCCATCTAGAGTGTACTTATCCCCTGAACCAAGAACAAATCTTCCTGTCATAGTCTCTGATGGATCAGTAAAGTGGCTCTTCTGCCTGTTTTGGGAGCCGGAACAACGACAGTATAGAACTCAAAAGTACATCTGTTAGCATGGAGCTGTACAGATGTTTCATGGACGGAGTTCCCATGGTGGAGCTGTGCCCGGGGGCTCTCTGGTGGGTCAATCCATCACTGAAAACAGAGCATCATGGAGTTGTAAGCCTGAGGAGAGGACTGAATGATCACAGTCATCTATTACAGAGTGGACTGACCTTATTGGGTACAAGCAACCTCATTTCAACCTGGGAGAGTGAGTGAAATGTGACCTTCTGGTCATCCAGGCATCCTTGGCTCATCAGTTTGTGCAAAGGGGTACAAGGAAATATGCTGCTTTCACGTGTTATAGGAAATATGCTACTTACCACTTGTAAATTCGGAATTACGAGTATGTCACATTCAAGTGCGAAATAAAAAATGGCGGACTCAAGGGTAACATTACTGTTCCCATGACAACCGCTTCCCTATTATAACTTAACACTGAACTGAACTAGCAGACTGGTCCATTTGCTTTTGGTAGAAAAATAAATAGCATTGCTCCTGGTACATTCACATAAATTACAGAATAAATTAAGTACACAAGAAACAGGTACTGTTACCTGAACTGGTAAAGAATTATGTACCTTCCATTACTGAACCTGTCCTCTTCTCTACCATGTTGAAAGGTTAAAGGTCACCACAACTCAGGAACTCTGGAATCAAAATTATTTCCAAATTTCTCACTTGACATCAGGTCTTAAGGGAGTGTACATGTTTAATTTCAGGGTCTGTAACTTGTATTTTATGTAATTCCAATAATACATGAAGGCAGCATTAAACTTTAATATCAATAATCAAATATTTTGAAGTCACAAACACTACCGCTAACATTTTCTAACAGTCGCTAATAATCGCAAACTGTCTTTCGTAAACACTCACGCAAATGTAGCTAATTGTTGCTAAACATTGCTAAATGTCACAAGATGACATTGAAATTTGTAAGAAAAGTTTGCAAATCCAAAATGCACTACATTCGGCAATATTTGCTGGTCCGTGAGAAATAATGTGTGTGTGTGTGTGTGTGTGTGTGTGTGTGCGTGTGTGTGTGTGTGCTTGTGTGTGTGTGTGTGTGTGTGCGCGCGTGTGCGCGCGTGTGTGTGTGCTAGAAACACCTAAAATAAATAAATAAGTAAATAAATAGATAAACAAATGAATAAATCACGTAAAAAAACTTTAAAATCTTTCATGACAAATGAATAACCATAACTTGTTTTTGGTAACCTAGCAACAGTAAACGACTGAGCACTCTGTGCGCAATGTGAAAATGAAGCCATGGGTACATTTGGTGGACACAGATCTTTAATGGTAATAAACAAGTTAATCCCCATTATCAGTTTCCTTACAGCAGCAGTAAACAGTCATTTCTTCACCTGCCTGTTTTTTTTTCTATTTTGAAGTTAATAAGATTTAAAAAATCATGTTGCCAAGAAAGTTTTGAACACCTTTCTGTAGTAAGCCACAGAAAAAAGCAGACCAACCTTTACCAGCTGGTGACACTGGAGCCTTCTTCCATAAATGTGCCCCATCACAATGAAGTGGGTATTAAGTCAGAAATTATTAACACTGTGTTATTTGGTAGCATTTTATAGCTGATACCCTATGCTTTAAAGTGATACAAAATTTTCGAATATATTCTATATCCAGGAATTGTCAGCCTTTAAGCAACTTTGGAGAAAATTGCGTTTAAAGTTCAACAAAGTATTTAATAATTTCAGACTTAATACCCACTTTGCTGTGATGGGTCACAAATATTAAAAATGCATATCACTGATTATATATTTCTCTGTTAAATATTTTTGAAGCCACTTTTAATGAAGCGTGGAGTATTTCACCATACCATTCCCTGTATACATTATTACCATAGAAACAATACCATTAGAATAAATGCATTCATTTAAAGCCTGTAGTCCAAATTACTATCCAACCCATAATTTTATAGAAAATAATTTATCTAATCAGATTCCTAAATTCAAATGCACTGCAGTGTAAATATGTATCCTAATTTCTTTATTACAAATAATATTGCTTATTATATTTTAATAACCAATAGCTTTTTGTGTGTGTTTCATTTCTATGAAAAGACAAAACATATTTGTTGCCTCAGATACTATTATCCTAAGTTCAACCTGACTCCTGCTCGAGCTCTCCAAAACCAACAAATATTCAGCATGCAATATATTGCATTTGTTGGGACAAAATTTGTCTCGGTTTCCCAAATTCAATTAGAATTTTTTTTTCAAGTGATGGCCTCGGACATGCAAGACTTCATGGTTTTGTTTCTAGGCACCAAGTTATAAATCACAGTAACAGCTTTTCTTCTCTCCATGTCTAAGAAATAGTCTTAAAAAAATGTTTATTTGAATATTACATATTGGGTAAATGGAACAAACAAAGAAATGAGACGGGAGCAATACATACCTGGTTTCCTACTTGTAGAAGTAAGAAAACTGGACACTGGACTAAAATGTCAACCTGTTCCGTTCATGTTAGGGTAAAGAACTGGGTTAGTTGGACTGGACTTGATCATTTGCTTACAATTTAAAAGTCATGTTGGTTACAACCTAGGTTCGAGCGGTAACCAAGGTTTTGTTTACTTCAGCTCCTGCCACCTACATCGCATATCAAGTATACAACAGGTCCACAATAAAAGAATTTGGATCGTTCCTATGACAGTTGTGGGTGTGTTGTGAGACCTGTTGTGAGATGGAAAACGCCGTTGAAGGCCCTTGTACTGGAGTTTTCATTTATTTATTCATTCTTTCATTTACCGAACCGCTTGATCCCATTAGGGTCGCAGGGAGGCTGGTGCCTATTTCAGCCGGCTCTGGGCGAAGGCAGGGTACACCCTTAATGACTTGCCAATCCATTGTAGGGCCAACAGACACACACACACCCAACTATTCACCCTCACGCCTAGGAGCAATTTCGAACAGCCAGTTAGCCTAATGTACATGTCTTTGGCCTGTGGGGGGAAACCAGAGTACTTGGAGTAAAGCCATGCAAGCACAGGGGAAAGGTACAAACTAGCCCAGGATTCGAACCCAGGACCTTCTTGCTGTGAGGCAGATGTTCAAACCGCTACATCACCACCTTGCCCCCTCGTTTTTTCATCTTATTTGAGGACAGGTCCATTTCCTAGTTCTGTTGTGCGATGCCGTACGGCGCTGGTATGATAAATATACAAATTTCATACGCTTTTTGGGTCATGAAGCGCTCAGCACTGTACAGTTTTCTTACAGAAGTCCTATGATTACCCAAAGTTAAAACATGGAACATTTTTATTTTACACTGTATTAATTCTGCAAAGGAAACTATGACTTTTGCATTTAACCCATCCAAATTGAGCACACACACACACACACACACATATACAGTGAGCCCACACACACTAGGAGCAGTGAGCTGCCATATACTGGGGGTGCCTGGAGAGCAGTTGGGGGTTAGGTGCCTTGCTCAATAACACTTCATCCATGAAGGCGGAAGAAGGGACACATTTTTTCTGCTGGTTCGGGAATGGAACCAGCAACCTTCCGGTCCCAAAGCTACTTCTCTAACCATTAGGCCACGGCTGCCCTACCCTAGACACTCAGGTTAAAAGTCTGATGCTCTACTGACTGAACTATTTGGCCCCTTCTATACTCACATGTATCGCAGGATTTTTTTTATGGCAGTGCTAGATTGAGTGTATGTACGTCATGTAATATATGTACTGCAGTCACACATGAACATGAGCATTGTACAGTTTAACTTACAGACCTTCTCAACAGCCATACAACACATATTTCATATGTTAACGTACCTATGCAGCTTTCAAATTCATCAAACCTACATCAGTCCCTTCAGTCCTAGTTCCACTAAATTCATACGACAGGGGAAAAACAAAATAAAAATCACAGGTTGCTCGTGAGAGGGGCGCTCTGGACCGCTTCTTTCATTCATGAAGCAGCACTTCCCAGAGTTTATATTTGTTTGAGACTGTGCTAGCTAACTTTGCAGCATTGTATCCAACCTGCAGTGTAGCGTGAATTCTAGAAAACATATAATTAAATGACATGCCAAATAACCTATTTATTTTTTCCCCCCATAAAGGATTAGCATACACAGGAAGAGAGAAAGTTAAAATAATGTACAATAAAATCAGCTGAACACTTTCTATGCCTGACCCCTGAGAAACAACATTACATTTTTAGCTAATAATCTGTATTCTGACCAATTTATTCTTCATCCCACTGAATCCTCACCCATCTCTGGTTCTCTCCCAGTGCTGGCAGTGTATCATCCTTCAATAGACTCTGGCCAAGTAATTTACAAGCACAGATTTTTTTCATTCTACACTGATGTTAAAATTATCTAAAATACTGAAATACTGACATGCCAAATAAATGATTCGTTGCTGTATTCATCAAGCCAAAACGCTTAACGCTAATTCGTCGCCTTTATGCTTAACAATAATAAAAAAAAATTTTTTTAATGAAATTAAATAGTAATCCCATTACCTATATCGGCAAACTGTAGTAAGAATAACTTTGTAGTATGTAAGAGAAAACATATAATGAGTCAGTCAGTATCAAAATAAACCCTGACAGAGTGACCAAGACCTGATGCACAGTGCGGGGGTACTTCGAGGAGATTCTGAGATAACAATCAGCTCGCTAAACGTCCATCCATCCATCCATCCATCTTCATTTATTTTATTCTGCTTATCTGAGGTCATGTGCTGGAGGCAATAGGTCTAGGGGGGAAACCCAGACATCTCTTTTCCCCCAGTGACACTCTCTAGCTCCTCCTAGGGCATCTCGAGGCGTTCCAGATTGGTCCAGATATATAATCCCTCCAGTGAGTTTTGAGTCCACCCCAGGACCTCTTCCTATTTGGACATGCCTGGAGCACCTCTAAAGGGAGTCGAGCAGGAGGCATTCTAATCAGATGCCCGAACCGCCTCAACTGATTCCTTTTTCATGCGGAGGGGCAGCGGCTCTACGACGAGATCTCCTGGATGTCTGAAAATTAATTTCTGCTACTTGTTTCCATGATCTTGTTCTTTCAGTCACCACCCAAATCTCATGTCCATAGGTGAGGGTTGGAACATAGATGGAATGGTACATCGAAAGCTTTTACCCTCTCCCTCTTTATCATAACTTCAGCTTTTAGCAGCTTCATTCTGTCCTTCCTTCTGCATCAGTAATGTCAGAGATGTGTTTGCGCACTATACAATATCCATTACTGAGTTAGGGATTCCCCATGAATTTTGGATAATGTGAAAATATTGAGGGCTCCATGGTGGTGCAATGGTTAGTATATCCATCTCACAGCAGGAAGGTCCTGGGTTTGAGTCCCATGTTCTCCCTATGCTTGTGTGGGTTTCCTCTGGGTACTCCAGTTTCCTCCCACAGTCCAAGACATGCACATTAGACTAATTGGCTGTTTCAAATTTCCCCTAGGTGTGGATGAGGGTGTGAATGGTTGTATGTGTGTGTGTTGCCCTGCAATGGTCTTGCGAGCTGTGAGGGTGTACCCACCTTCGCCCAGTGTCGGCTGAGATAGGCTGCAGCTTCCTGGTGACCCCAATAGGATTAAGTGGTTTGGCAAATGAGTGAGTGAGACGAGTAAGTAAAAATATTAAACAGCAATGTTAGTCTGTTGTCCATTTCACCTTTATTTTTTCAAGATTTCTCAGACAGGCCTTGTGTTTGACACATCCTACACCCTTTCTTATCTTCTCTCTATCTTTTCTTTCCTATTGCAGCATCTGTCCTTCCTTCTACACCTTATTGCACCTTCTTATTTCACTTCATGGACTCTTTATTGGAGCTTCCTTCCTTCTGTCTTTTCTCCTCTTTCTTTGCTTCATTCGTTTCACTCGGATTTCTTTATCTGTTAAGCACTATATATTGCTCCATGTTGGTGTTAGTTACTAGATAGATAACTGACAGGAGGGATAGAAAGACAAACGAGTGTTTTTATTAATATTTATTTATTTATTTATTTATTTATTTATTTATTTTTGCAGGCATATGTGTATTTGCTTTAAATAAATTGTAACAGCAATTATGTTCATCATGTTCCTCGGATATTTCGATATTATGCATAACAGCAAGAATAAGATTATTATCTTCACCTTTAATTTGGATGAAATATAACTGAAGTCCATCTCATCACAAACACAGATGGAATAAGAGGAACCTAAAGGCCACATTTTTATATATTCACAACAGTATATGTACAGGCTCAGGCCTTCTTACAGGTTTCTCCCACTCACTCTTCCTCTCTCACATCCCCCTGATAAACTGGAGAGCCTTTTGACAGCTGCAATTAAGCATGTTAATTAGCAGCGGAGTACAAAGAATAATATTTACCGTGATTGGGTGTCCTCTGTCGCCTGGTGAAGTCAGATCCGTGAGAGTCTCCTTGCTCTTGCTCTCCTCATCCAGCATGTCCTCGCAGTTGTCACTGGTACCTTTCCAGCTTCTGTTGTTTCTTTTTTTTCTTCTCTTGCCTTATGTCACGTCATGTTATTTCCACTTTTCCCCTCTTTTTTAAAGTGTGTGGTGGATTTTATCGCATCTGGTGCACTTGTGAGCCATCTCTGCTAACGGCCGCAAGACCGTTTCCGTAAGCTTTTGTAAGCTGTACGTTACATCAAAGTGTATGATTAATTACCGATAAGGGACTAATAAAATATTAATGTATTTTGTAATTAATGGGACTTCTGAGCTGTGTGTCCTACCACCTCAAGCTAAATCTTTTTTTTTTTTTTTTAACTAAGTTGTATTTCTTCTTCTCTTTCCCCCACCTCTCTTTCCTCATCTCGATAATTTTGCTCAGTTTTTCTTCGGCTTTGAAGGAATTTATTCATAAATTAGTGATTATCCAGAAGGGGTAAACAAAACTGAATTTATTTCCCTGTTCACAATGACAGACAGAAGACATGTAAGTTTTTTAGTCATTTTGAAGGAGCGTAGGATGGAGGGCATGAGGTGAGAGGGTCATTTCCAGCATGGTGGTTAACTTTTATTTTTATTTTATTGCCTCAGTGACAACTGGGGGATTTTTTTAAGCTTGTGCTGAACATTTCAGTTCCAGCCACTATTAGCCTTATTTACAACACTGAAAATAAAATCCACATGGCCTATGAATGAACAATCACAACTTTCCTGTGGCAAAGCATGTTTTTCTTTGGAATAGTGTGCCCTCAAAGAGGGTCCAAAAATGACTGAAACATGCTACTGTTTGCTATTGTTTCCCAACCTGACAATCAGTCAATCAATCAATCAATAAAACCAAAATTTTCTTCATTGTAATATAATAGTGCCTACCCTCACCTATGGTCACGAGCTTTGGATAGTCCACGAAAGAACAAGATCGCAGATATAAGTGGCTGAAATTATCTTTCTTCACAGGATGGCGGGGCTCTACCTTAGAGACAGGGTGAGAAGCTCTGTTATCCACGAGGAGCTCGGAGTAGAACCGCTGCTCCGCCCCGTTGAGAGGAGCCAGTTGAGGCTCGGGTATCTGATTAGAATGCCTCCCCGTGCGCTTAGGCTGCTGCCCCCGTAACCCGAGCCCCAGATCAAGCAGAAGAAGAAGAAGAAGAAGATGATGATGATGATGTAATGTTTTAGCACCAATCAGTCTTCCAGAGAAAGGATTTTGGATGAAAGGATGTTTGTTTTTCTAAGAAGGTGTGTGTGTGTGTGTGTAAATGTTTAGTACTGAAGTCAAGTCTTAAGTACCCAAATTATTTTTGAGAGTGCACCTTCAGTACGCATTTAAAGTGTATAATTGTATCTTAATGACTACTCATGGAACCTTTATGTGCACAGAGTATTTAGGTCACAGGCGGCGTGGTGGCATAGTGGCATAGTGGTTAGCACGCCTGCCTCACAGCAAGAAGGTGCTTGGTTTGAATCCAGGGCTCGGCAAGGGTTTTTCTGTGTGGAGTTTGTTATATATATATACATATATGAAGGGCTGAGGGCCACAGTGTTCTAACCCAAAATGAGATAAGGTCATATTGTGATAGATGTGGATAAGGACTGCTATAAATGAAAAAAAAGGAGTTCCCTTTATCTTCTTTATGATCTTGAATCATATTGTGTATATTATCCCTCATTTTTTATACTGCAAAAGCTTTCGTCATTTTCTGTTGGTTAGACCACTCTGGTTCTCAGCCCTTCATATGGACTGTATATATAAACTTTTTATAGACAAATCACCCTGCAATGGTCTGATGAGCTGTTCAGGGTGTACTCCGCCTTCGCCCAGAGTCGGCTGAGATGGACGCCAGTCTCCCAGTGACCCTAATTAGGATTAAGAGGCTTAGAAAATGAATGAATAGACAATCACAGTGTTGGTGTGTCTCCGAGGAGTTGGAATTGTTTCCGTAAATGCACATTTTCTATTTGTTGGCAATAAAAAGCAAGAATTTTATTTCTGAATAAGATACAAACAGTATCAGAAGAGAAAATACAGAAGACTTCACAATGTGAAGTGTTTCTGAACAAGTTTGTTTTTCAGTATAAAGTGATTATAAATGAGTATAACGGTATTTTGCCAAGGGTCATTATTAAAAATAAAAAGTTCCTAAAAAATAATCCATGAACCTGAAGTACAAAAACAGGCAAGATGTTTTATCAGACCGTGAGAGAAGGAACTGGGGGGAGGCGTGTCGCGATGGAGCGTTTCATCCCGGCCGTTCCATTTTAGCCTTATCTCGCAGAGATGGTCTATTTTAAGCGTGGGCTCATT
Organism: Tandanus tandanus; assembly: GCA_039654325.1. Taxonomy (NCBI): domain Eukaryota; kingdom Metazoa; phylum Chordata; class Actinopteri; order Siluriformes; family Plotosidae; genus Tandanus; species Tandanus tandanus. The sequence continues at coordinate 54,582,158 of JBCNYH010000001.1, read as the reverse complement.
ACAGTGCGATGGGTTCATGACAAAGCTGATACAAAGCTGACTAAAGCATTCATCTGTTTCATACAGACCAGACGCATCCGTGTGAAATTAGGCCCTGGTGCAAACAGCGCAGTGTGTGTGCGTGTGTGTGTGTTGCAGCATGATGAATGTGTTCCCCCTCATAATCTATGTGCTTCAAAATATGATGTATGTGAGTATGAACTTTGAATTATATCCTAAACAGAGGGCCATAAATCTTGTAACTTTGGTGTGCGGCACTCTCTCTCTTTCTTTCTCTCTCTCTCTCTCTCTCTCTCTCTCTCTCTCTCTCTCTCTCTCTCTCTCTCTCTCTCTC
>JBCNYH010000001.1:54536272-54555978 GCA_039654325.1 Tandanus tandanus | reverse complement strand
GTTTGTGGTGTGCCGCAAGATTTGTTCAATGTAAAAAATGTGCCGTGGCTCAAAAAAGGTTGAAAAACACTGGATTAGGGAACCAAAACAGAGAACAGGGGAACAAATAGGATATTTGACTGACTCGGTGTGTTATTTATTATAGTTTTTATTTCTTCACACCAGTAACAGTTGTCACCATGATCAGCTGTATGTTTTTTTTTTTTTTTTTTTTAATAGTTTTTTGATAGATAAGGTTACCAAAAAAAAATAAAATAAAAGTCAATATCATCACCTAACTGTTAAAACTGGTTATTAAAACATAAAGTAATTATACACCTACAACCATCAGCAAAACAGTCCTAGATAATAAACAAAAAACTGATTAAATCCACCCTAAAAATAAATGTATTATTACATTAACAGTAAGATAATTAATAAGGGCAAAAGATTAATCAGGAAAATTATGGTTATTAAGCTCATATGCAGTAAAAGAAACAAGCAAGCAGACAAACAGCCTTCAGAACAAAAGCATGGCTGAAGGAGACATACACATACTCCTGGTGATTAAAGTCAATGGGCCACAGGTGCCTCATTGAAGACTTGGCCACTGAAGATTGAGTGGGAGTGGCTGCTGGCAATGGATTCTGGGAAGTGGAGTTCTTGCAGGACAAAGCCTTCATAACAGTAAGTATATTTAAAAACAAAATATGCGAAAAGTGGTGTTGGTGGTGTACTGCTAAGCACATCTGCCTCAAAGCAAGAAGGTCCTGGGTTCGAGTCTCAAGCTCAGGCGTTTCTGTGTGGAGTTTGCATGTTCTCCGTGTGCTTGCATGGGTTTTTTGCTTGTACTCCAGTTTCCTCCTGCAGTCCAAAGACATGCACATTAGGCTACTTGGCTATTCCAGATTGCCTCTTGGTGTGGAAGTGAGTGTGAATCGTTGCATGTGTGTTGGCCTTGCAATGATCTGGTGAGCTGTTCACTCAGTGTCGGCTGAGATAGGCTGCAGCCTCCCTGTAACCATAGTTGGATTAAGTGGTTCGGCAAATGAGTGAGAGTGAGTGAATATGCAGAAAGTCATACAGAAAATGAAAACTGGACACCAGCCGTTACATTATGAAATATGACCATGTTGTTGAATTCTTTGTTATGATTGGTCAAATAATTCTAATTCCTTTACTGTAACAGTTGCGCCACTGATAGTTCTGAGTGCTAATCCAGTTTGAATATGAAGAAATTGCTGATGTAGTCCGCAGTGTCAGTGCATTTTCCAGTCACGAGTTAACCTGTAAATTTGAGTCATACAATTTACAATTACCTAAAGTTTTTCTCATATATGATATCTGATGAGGCAACAATAAAGGACCTTCTGTGTTTAAATTGAGCTCACCGATTATGCTGGTAACACAGAACCACCACATAATGCCAACAACACACTAAATTATTGGTTTTGACAGGACTGTATTCCAATAGAAAAAGTCATTTTCCAATTAGAAAAGCCAAAAAAGCTGAAAGGTCTAGCTTAGTAGTTTTAACAGCAGCTAGTTTAGTAGCTATCTTAAAGTTAGTTGTTCCAAAAAATAATAAAAGAAATCTATAATAATAATAATAATTATTATTATATCAGCTTAGACAAGTAATAAGGACACTTGGCCAGTATTTGGATCAACCATTACGAGAAGCATAAGAAAAACAAAAAAGAGAAAAATATGTACATATCACTTTATTTGAATATGTAAAGTCATTTATTTGGATATGTATTGCGTTGTGCTTTTGCACCATTCAAATTTCTCCCCAGATTTGCTTTTTGAAGGAACAGAAGCATTTCTAACTGCAAACTCATAGCAGCATGTGACAGCATTGTAAGCTTCTTAATATTAACTCCAACCGAAGCACTTGTTGTTCACTATTGTCCAAGTAACAGAAAAAGTGACAGCTGTAGATAAAAAAAAACAAACCCAAGAGAAAACACACAATAAACACTGTATTGCAGAGAATCAAAAGCCAGCGCCACAATGGCGGGAAATTGATTTTGAGTTTTGTCAGCCACAATACAGACGACGTTCCTTCAGAAACACTTCAGAGAACAAAATGTGCTATTAAGACCATAATAGGATTATTATTTCTGTTTGTTTGTTATGGTGGATCAAGTAAATCGGGGTTAAAAGAGAGGAGATTAACTCGCCCTCGTTATCGCCGCTTGACGAAATTAGTGCCAGCCGCACAACTCATCTGCATACGCATTTATTGTGCTGTGAATCTGCCCCGATAATTAGACATCGAGAAGAGATCGGGGCCTGTTCTGATAAACACTCGAAGAGGCAGCTCCTCGCTGCCTGGGTTTTTGTGTGGCAGGAGAAACCTGGAGGCTTTGCGATACCTAGACAAGTTCAAGTGTGATAAAGAAGTGGGAGGTGATTTCTTCTTATGTTACACCAGACATGGAAAACAGGCACGTGCAAACTGAAGTGCGTCAAAGAGGTGTGTGTTTGTGCATGTGAGAAAAAAAGATATATACAGTATATGTGTACAACATGTGTGTGTGTGTGTGTGTGTGTGTGTGTGTGTGTGTGCGCGTGGGGGTGTATGAATGTTCTACACTTTAAAGACACATGAGGCACATGAACAAGTCAGAAACTTTACAATAATCACGATTCATATGTGACATTGAAATAATTTTTTAAAGATATTTCCCATATTATTTTTCACATGTACAACCCCAAGTCCAAAAGAGTTGGGAGACTGAGTAAAATGTAAATTAAAACCCATATTTAAAAAATATATGTATTTTATATTCACTTACTCAATCATTTGCTGAACCGCTTAATCCTACTAGGGTCGTGGGGAGGCTGAAGCCTATTTGAGCCGACACTGGGCAAAGGCAGGGTACACCCTGAACAGCTCAACATCATCGCAGGGCCAACACACACAAACATTCACACTCACACCTAGAGGCAACTTGGAACAGCCACTTAGCCACTTAAATAAGTTCCAAAAGATGCCGTAATGGAGCACATGACCATAGTGATGGAGTGTGCACAACCACTGTCATGCTTAAAAATGGTAAAATAAATCATCAAATGAGGCTCAGTTGATATCCAGTAATAAATACTTGTTATGGAAGTTTAGAATATCCAGTAAAATAATTTAATTTTTTGACAAACTTAGCTCCTCTTGGGGTGACATGTTTTCATGTGACACGTTATGTTTTTTAATATTAACATACTTTTCACAATTTATTTTTCACATGAATATGTAAATCATTTTATCATTTATTAACACGTCTGATTTTTCCATATACATTTTACACCTGTAATTTTTTAAAGCTTCAATACATTATTTTTTACTATATTATACATTATTTTTGATCGTTCATTTTGTAGTGTGTTGGAATGGTTGCTTATGGGGTCATAGGCATGCATGGTTGCACGTCCGCTATAGTTACCGGAAGCAATGGTCAGAAGTTTGTGTGTAAAATGTGCTTTATGCTGTATGCTAATAAAGTGAGTGATGTGCCAGCTGAAATAAACTTGTTTTCCACAGACTTATCGCACATATATAAACATTTATTTTCATATGTGATTTTCTCAGTATTAATTATACACAGTGATTTGTTTTTTTACTTATTTATTGTCATCTGGATTTTTTCACAATTTATGGTTTTTTTTTTGTTTTTTGTTACAATTTACTTATTTTTAATTTCAGTCTTTCAATTTTCACATGATTTTTTCCTTAAATTCATATGTGTATTCAAATTCATTATTTATTATATATATATATATATTTATAATATAATATATAATAATATATATTTTATTATTATTTTTTTTCCACTCACCTTCTTTAATTTTCCCATTTTCTGGCATAAATATTTTTTGCTTGAATGTTCATTTATCACATTTGGTTTTATGAGCTATTATTTCTTACCATGTCAAATGTACATGATTGTTCACATGTCCTTCCTTTTTCACATCTTAAGTGCTAAATGGAGTAGACAGATGAGGGTTTTTATTTTATTTATTTATTTATTTTAGGATTTATTAATTTATTTTTAATTATCGTGTGCGCATTGAGAGAGTCCTTGAAGCCGGCTGATTTTTGAGACATGTTGTTCATCATGAGAAGATAATGTGGCAGGTTGTTAATTAAAGTTACCACCCCTCGTCATTCATAGAGGCTAAACACTGCCTACACCTTTTGAGTCACACTGAAGAAAAATAAATACACATCCTTAAAAAAACACACTTTTTTTTTTCTTGAGGCCTCTCACCTTGGGGCAGCTTCAAACTAAAGAGTCTGAGTCAGATACATGCAACAATGAAACATTTATAGGATCACCTGAGGGCAATTGGAAGTGTGCTTCACAGCTCACTCTGGCTATTACAGGTGGCATTCAGGTGGGAACGCCATCTGTGCCATAGCCAGGCATATCCAAACATCTCTGTCTGCAGTTCTTCACTGTTCTTCTCCCAGGCTTTCTTGCTGAAGTCAATCGTTCTTAAAATGTGCCTATTATTTCTTTCTTGCACTCAGAATGTTAGCTGGTATTCAATTTCCCAGAATCAGCGAAGGGCTATGGCTACAGAATGCACAGCATAGCAGGTGTGGGCAAAATACCAAAGAAAAAACCTACTGTAAATTCTATTAAAGAATTTAAATTAAGATTGCTTAATCTGAGATTTACATTTATTTTCTGCTCCATCTCTCCTCATTCTCTATAAATTTTATTTTAGATACATTATTATACTTTAAGTACTGGGGAAGGACTCACAGTGCCACATGCTCAGGGAAGGAGCAACGACAGGAATAAGATTGGCAGATTGTTCAAGTTTAAAAATAATCTCTAGCCACCAATATTTTGTCTGATAACAAATAATCAGAATTATATTTAGTATTTTTTTGTCGTAGTTAATTCCCACCCAACAAGCATCCCCTCCCTATCATGTGACTACCACCATCCAAGAAGGGGTAAGATCAAGCACGCACCCCCTCTATGACACTTGATGCTGCCACCCAAAATGAAAATCAAGTAATTATTCAAATATGATGGTTTCATAGGAATATATTATGGTTGTATATTTTTTTTTATTTACACATTTTAATATATTATGGAATATGTTGAAAAACTGTAGCTGTTATAGGATGTGTCCGAGTCTCTAGTGTTAAAATTATATTTTTCATTTCGTTTTGTAGTCGACTCACTCTCTCTCTCTCTCTCTCTCTCTCTCTCTCTCTCTCTCTCTCTCTCTCTCTCTCTCTCTCTCTCTCTCTGAGCACGATGTTTTATTCACTTGACTGCACTGTAAGGTTGGAGGAAATGGGGCTCTACCTCACCTTATTCTCCAAAGAGAAAATCAGGGGCCTACTTGCTCAAGATAGGCAAAACCAAAAGAACACAGAGAAATGTACAAGATTGCACACTGCAACTCTCTCTCTCTACCTCTCTCTTCTTGTTTCACACATACTCTGTGTCTGTCTCTTTCTGTTTCTGTACTTCCAGACTTGTCCAGCGAGTGTTCAGCATGTGTCCATCATACAGATCAAAACCCTCTTCCTGAAGCTTGCAGGGCCTCTGGGTAGACAAACTAATTAACCATGAAGATCCCAGCTAACAAAGTAATGGTAACTTTTTCTAAGCAGACTACTGCTGCCTGGCAAGCAGCGCTTTTGAATTCATAGCTGTCATTTCGAATGACTTTTTCTAATGCTGATACAATGATGATGAACATTTCATTGTTTTAGATTGTGATCAAGTACAGTGACATTTTGTCCACGGTGGAGTCTCAGCCTCAGGTCACTGGCCTAATAAACAATCTCAGGTGTGCTAAGAATAGGCGAATTTTCACAGATTATGTGCATTGGCCATGCTGAAATGCTCATGGCTGAAAGCCTGCATAGAGCCAAGATTAAAAAAAAATCATATGTATGTAAAAGTATTATGCGATCCCAGCAAAATTGAATGCTCACTTGACTGTCAGGAAGGAAGTAATCCCTAATATATTTGGTCAAATTTCTTCTATTGGTTAAATTTCCTGTTGGTATATAATACATGTGAATGGCACAGTCTGATTGGTCCGTCATCTCGTGATCAAAAAAAAAAAAAATCTGAATAGATAACCCTCAAATAAAATAAATAAATAAATAAAGACACTCACAGTTTGTCACGGTCACTTGGACCAGATGGTGTCATCATGATCACTTTTTTAAATTGTAAAATTTAAACTATGAAAATCACATTTTAGTTTGCTTTTCTTGTGTTAATCCTAGTATATGCCAGCACAGTTTCCTTTCTTTTCTTTACTTTACTTTAGTTTTAGTTGAATGTGTGCCCTGAAGAAAGCAGAACAAATGCTGTTAGCTACACAGCGCTAACTCACCATGAAGCATGGAGCTCACCTGACCTGACTGTGTCATGGTTAAAGTATGTAAATATAAAGACTTAGACAACTTTATTGACATTCAGTAAACAGCGAGTGTACAAAGAAAGAAATTTTGTTGCAGTTGGCTTAACACAGGATTGAAATAAAAAGTAGAAACTGTAAATATAGATAGATAGCAGCAAAAAAAAAAAAAAAATACTATAAAATGCAGTAGTAAAGTGACCTGTGGAATTTACAAAAGTGCAAAATACTGTGAGAAAGTGACCTGTGGAATTCTATTAGTGCAAAATACAAAAATACAGAATAATTTACAGAAGATTGTTCGTATATGATATGAAGTAAATTTAAAAGTTATGAAGGAGTGCACAAAAGACATGGTGACCAGTATGGAACTATGTATCTGGTATGAGCAGCAATTTTCACTGAGAGATCAACAGTCTGATGGCATATGGAAAAAAGCTATTACAGAGCCTGGCGGTCCTGCACCGAATGCTGCAGAACCTCTTCCTAGAGACCAGCAGGGAGAGCAGTCCGTGGTGGGGGTGTGAGGGGTCACTGATAATGGTTGTGGCTTGCAACAAGCAGCGCTTAGATGGAATGTCCTGAATGGTGGGGGGGTCCCAATGATCTTCTCTGCTGTCCTCACCACTCTCCTCACAGTCTTCCAGTCTATAGAATGTGGTGAGGATGGGCGGGGGCAGGTGGGCTCATCTCATCCTGTGCAGGAAGTACAGACGCTGCTGTGCTCTCTTGACCAGTGACGTAGTGTTCACAGACCAGGTGAGGTCATTTATGATGTGCACAGACTAGATGGAATCTCATTTTTCTTTTTTTAAATCCTTCATTTTGCTGAACCGCCTAAACCTATTAGGGTCATGTGGAGGTTGACACCGGGCAAAGGTGTGGTACACCTTGAACAGCTCGCCAGACCATCACAGGGCAACACATACAAATATTGACACTCACACCTTTGGGCAATTTGGAACAGCCAGTTAACCTAATGTGCTGTGGAAGGAAACCGGAGTCCTGGAGGAAACCCACACAAGCACACAGAGAGCATGCAAACTCCACACAGAAACACCGTTGCTGAGCTCGGGAGATGAACCCAGGACCTTATTGCTATGTGTCAGACGTGCTAACCACTATGCTGCCGTGCCGCCCTCTTCTTTTTTTATTCATTTTCTATGCCGCTTAATCATAATTAGGGTCACTGGGAGGCTAGTGCCCATCTCAGCCGACTCTGGGCGAGGGTGGAGTACACCCTGAACAGCTCGCCAGACCATTGCAGGGCCAACACACATACAACCATTCACACACACAATCACACCTAGGGGTATTTTGGAACAACCAATTAGCCTACTGTGCATGTTTTTGAACTGTGGGGGAATCCGAAATACCCGGAGAAAACCCACGCAAGCACAGGGAGAATATGCAAACTCCACATAGAAACACCCAGTGCCCGGGAATCGAACCCAGGACCTTCTTGCTGTGAGGCGGACATGCTAACCACTGCACCACTGTGCCGCCCTCTCTTCTTTTTTAGTAAAATATATTTATGGGGAACTCAAAGTATGCTTGTCTAAATATGTTTTTTTTCCAGATTATCATACATATTTTTATTCATCTTCAGTAACTACTTTATGCTGGTCAGGGTTGGTGGATCCAGTCCCTTTCTCAGGAATACTGGCTGTGTAAGGCTCGAATACACTTGGAATAGGACAACTGTCCATCACAGAACACCATGCACACACATTCATGTATTTATTTACAGTTTAGGGGTAATTTAGCATCATCAGTCCATCTTTGGCATGTTTTAGGGGAGTGGGAGGAAACCAGAGAACCTGTAGGGTCCCCATATGGACACAGCATGAAAGTGCAAAGAGCGAAAACATATAAGGGCATTATTATAACATTAAGAAGGCTGCATATAAGCTGCCTCCTGTGTGAAATAATGTCAGACTATAGCTTATTTTTAGACAGATATGCCTTTTCCAACTTTCAAACCCCGGATCTGTTCATCATTCTTTGTGTGCCGCACATGGCTCAGATGACATGTTTGATTTGCCGACTTGCTGGGTGTGTGTACGTATGTGTGTATAAATACCAGAAGTGACTCTCCTGACAGTGCTTTGTGAGGAAGAAAAGTGAGGATTGCCAGTTCTCGGCTCATCTCTTGGCCGCCTCGGCTCTGACAGTTCTGATCACAGAGTGATGACAGCCTATGATTGTCAAAATACGTGTCGCTGACTGGCAGCGCCAACTTTGGCACATGCTGAAGCTCAATTTTCCTCTTTCTTTCTGTCTGTCTTCCTTTTTTGTCATCCCTCCCTCCTCTCATGCACTACACACCACCACCACCGCCATCACCACCACCCCCCACTCTTGGCATCTCGGTTTGGGTTAACACCAGCCGAATGTGGACAAAGAAACATACGCGGGCGGGAATTAACTCGCCACGTGTTTCTGTGCATGTATGTGTCTGTGTGTGTGTGTGTGTGTGTGTGTGTGTCTTTGTGTGTTGTGCTGGAGTTGTCACACATTGTGGTGGTGCGTGTGTGTGTGTGGGCGTGTGCTTCGTTGGAAGTGTTGCATGTCGTAGAGTGTGTGCGTGTGGTGCGCGTGTGTATATCTGTGTATGTGAGGTGACAACGAGCAGCGAAGGGACGTGTCAGCCCGGGAGTGGAGGCAGCAGTGACTGAGCCATGTTGCAGACAGAGCAGGCCCTGCCTCTCAGATTTGAAGAGAGCGAAAAGGGGGAACATGAGTGACAGCTTGCCTTGTGGTTGTTGTTTTTCAAAGGGTGTCAATAAAAATAGTGCCGTGTTACAGCGGAGCTTGCCGAGAGGTGTTAAAGAAACACACTTCAGAAAAAGCACCTTTTTATGAGTGCTGCTGTTGATGGTATTTAAAAAAGATATGGCCATGATTAGCTAATGCTAAATATATTTATTTTTTGCTCATTATCCTCACATGAATATCTTTTTTTCCCTCCTCAAACAAGAACCATGGCCTACATTCGGTATAACACCGTGTCCAATATGGCACATATGAGACTATTGCAGCACAGTGCAAATGATATTAAGTCCTTTGGGAAACCTTATTATCCTACATGGAATAAAACAAGGGCAGCACAGTGGCGTAGTAGTTAGTATGTCCGCCTCACAGCAAGAAGGTCCTGGGTTCAAGTCCCGGGCTAGGCGAGGGCATTTCTGTGTGCATGTTCTCCCTGTGCTTGTATGGGTTTCCTCCAGGTACTCCGGTGTCCTCCCACACTTCAAAGACATGCACATTAGGTTAACTGGCTGTTCCGAATTGACACTAGGTGTGAGTGTGATTGTGAATGTGATTTGGTATTGTGTGTGTTGACCCTGCAATGGTCTGGCGAGCTGTTCAGCGTCGAATAGGCCTAGTGTTGTACAGGCTCCAGCCGCCCTGCAACTAGTAGGATTAAGCGGTTCAGCAAGTGAGTGAGTGAGTGAATGAATAATACAAAACTAGTTTGTTTTCCATGAAGCTGGAAGATTACAGTCAAATGGACCCCAATGTTAAGTCCAACCTGAATGAAGTGGTTTACCTGCACAGACCAGCTTCAATGATATGACTAACAAGGTGTATTGAGAACAGTTTTCTAAAGAAATCCAAAAGAAACCCAAGCGATATGGGGAGAACAAGCAATCCTCCATGCGTATTGTAGTTAGAGCTCAAGACTGGTGTGGGATCTGAGTTTGACCAAGACCCAAGATCCACACATTACATATAAATAGTGAGGTAACCAATAAGAAGCAGTAATGTTAGTTCTGTAGGTACCAATAGCACTGCTTTCAAAAAGACTATATCACACATTAGGGTTTTAACCGTGATGCCATATTGCGGCCATCTTGATGAGACCACCTCACTGCTATAGATGGGTTGCAGTAGAAACGTGACACATCGCATGACTAGGCGTTGCCCCTGGATACGAAGGCTGTCCGCCATTTTAGGGGCCAAATAACAAGATCATCACGATGGCAATTGCAGACAACTCAATTGCACTTCCGCAGTATAGCACAGCACAGATAGCCTTGTGTGATGAAATAGACCATTACAGCCCTCTGAAGACGGAGTTATCGGACAAAATCGACCTATGGCCGCGTGATCAACTTACAGATATTATAAACTATCTGAGAATGCCATTTTTTTTAGAGCAGATGACGATGTACAGGTCTTTAGAATCATACAACTATTTTGTCAGTGAATGGGTGCAAGAAATAACAGCGAAATCTAACCAAACTGAAAGGGTTCTTCTCATAGGACGGGTAAGTTTTACGTTTTACTTTAACACTAACATTCAAATGGCGAAGTTGCTGTGTAGGCCGGATCTGTGTGTGGCTCAGTGGGAGTCCAGTCCAGTGAAGCTCAAAATTACATTTTTTTTTAGTGTTCAAACGTGGTTACAGCCACAGAAAGGCGATTCATACATGAGTACAGTAGTTCTGAAATGTGTAAAATGATTCAGCTTATAATTCAAATACTATGATTCTGAAACTGCTATGTTTTTGAAGTCACTAAAAAGACGTACTTTCTTTCGGTCTGTTATTTGCTTGTGCTATAATTGTTTATAATGTGTAGAAGTCTTTCTTATGAATATAAACAAAACAAGACAAAAAAGAGTTTTACATGTATATTCTCCGGTTACAAAATGATCGCTGAAAACACAGGTCTCAATCTTCTTTTCGTCCAAATCTTCTCTGAATATATTACTAAACCATTTGACTCGCCAGTTCTTCTGCATGTGGGCCCTGGGTTTTAATAATTGCCAAAACTCACTAAAACCCTGTCTTTTTCCCTGTCCGCACAATTAGAACAGCCTATTACAGCACATTTACTCGGCATTTTGTCTGCTCTCGCATAGATTGCAACAGCAAATGCCTCAACGTAGCCATGGTGGTGTTGCGGTAGCCTTGTTTTGTTTCTGGGTTGTGATGTGTATTGCAACCCATCTATAAGATCTCAATAAGTAGTAGTATGATTGGAAGCTGACACAGACCAAAACTTGGAACATTTCACTGCTGAAGGTCACAAAGGCATAAATTAATAAAGCTTTACCAATAATTTCACTAATACTTGAATTATTTAGAAAATAAAATATAAAAAAGGGGCAGTGGTGGCCCGGGGTAGGGTGCTGGCTTACTGATCCGAAGGTTGGGGGTTCAAGCCCCACTATCACCAAGTTATCACTGCTGTCCCCCCAGTGCAGCTAACTGGGTTATCAAGGCCAGCCATGTCTCTCACTGTCTGAGGTGAGAGGCATGTAAAAGAAGGCCATAGGCCATTGGGTTGCCGTCAGTGTGTTTCTGCCCTGCGATGACCTGGCGAGCTGTCCAGGGTGTACTCTGCCCTCGCCCAGAGTCGACTGAAAAGGGTGCCAGCCTCCCCGTGACCCTAATTAGGATTAAGCGGCTCAGAGAATTATTAAAATATAAAAGCAGCTTTGCGTAGCTGAAATCTGTCAAAAGAAACAAGGTTTTTGAATGAAACATACATCTCAGGTGTATTTATTTCCATTTTCTGATCTTTTCATTCCATTCGAGTATAACTTTAAACAATAAAGAGCTCTCACCAAGATGGTACCATTCATTAATTCATTCATCTTCTGAACCGCTTAATCCTAATAAGGGTCATCTCAGCCGACTCTGGGCGAGGGCAGTGTACACCCTGGACAGCTCGCCGGGCCATCACAGGGCAGAAACACACTGACGACAACCCAATGGCTTACTCTTTACGAACGACAGCAATGTTTTTTTTACATGCCTCTCACCACACATAGTGAGAGGCATGGCTTGCCTTTGATAACCCAGTTAGCTGCACTGGGGGGACAGCAGTGTCAGTGGGGCTTGAATCCCCGACCTTCAAGATGGTACCAATCTGGCTTTACTTTTTGCCACTTGTTGACACAAGGATGCATGGTCCAATCTTGCACTATCCAATTATTTATTTATTTGTTTGTTTGTTTATTTATTTATTTATTTATTGATTGATTGATTGAGATTAGTGACCAATACTCATACAACTGATATTTTGATACAAAACTGGAAAAGTTTTACTGAAAAAAAGCACTGCTCCAGCTTCCTGGTGCCAAAACAACTGACCTTCTGTAACCGTCGAAAAAAGGCCTTTAAAGAGGTCCTGCACTAGAACTTTCTAGGAAAGCAATAACTCCATGTGAAGCATGGTGCAACATGCCTTTATTATAGATGATGAGGAAGTTTGAAGTGACACCCACTCAATCTATCTACTCCTCAACTTCCTTATTTATATATCCATTCATATGCATGAGACAGGAAACACCGGTGCATTTAACGTTATTGCAAAGATGAACTTCACCCCCTCTGGCAGCTGACAAAGAGAGATTACTCTGGCCGACTGACAGGCGAGTGGCAGGCAGTGCACTAAATCAACGAACGGATGGCATCTATGAAAGTGAAGCTCATCCACGGACTTGTAAAAACACCTCACCACTTCACTTTGGGCATTAAGTGGATTGTTTGTCTCCCGATTAATACATCTCTTAAAGAAGCATATATCCGAGCCAAGCCGATAAAACAGCGGCGCAACACACCATGATTGACGTTCATTAATGGGCCCTTGCTGTTATTTCACTCAATGTGCCCAGTAGACTCGAATAAACTTTGTCCGTGCTTCAGCTACGTGTTCAAGATGGACCGTGACTGAGAAATGCACTCTTCACAAGCAAGGAGGCAGTTAACCTTTTAGCAGATGGATAATTCCAACTTGCACTGTAAAATTAATAGGCTCTAAACATCAGCACCCACAGCAGTCAGCCATGTCGTCCTGAGCGTGCATATATCATTCATCAGCAAGCATCTGTCCCTGACAGATATGGGACATGTCCTTTTGAAAAATAAAAAATGTTAACGGCTGATGCGTTTATGGACCTTGCATACATTCAGGGAATTACCGAGCTTGAACACGGATGTCTATGCGTCCAGGATTCAATGAAAAATGGAAACATTCTCAGACTGTTTATACATGCTAACCAATATGTTAATTCAGGATTAGCTGAGAATTTGAGGATGGGGCTAAGAGCTAACCTCTGAGTCATTAGTGGTCTTCAAAGACCTACTGAATTTTTCAACAAGCATTTGAATTAACTGCTGTTCTTTAATATCGTATTCGCATCTTTCGAAAACAGGTTTTAATTTGACATTATTTAATTTCTAGACATAGTGAACGAGCATAAAAGCTAGTTAATTGGCAAATTAAAGTTCTAGCTATCACTAAAAAAAAAAAGCCTGGTATTGTACTCATTCATTTATTTGACAAACCTTGGGGAGGCTGGAGCCTAACTCAGCCGACTTTTTGCCAAGGCAGGTGTCAGGCCTTCGCTCACATTTAGCTAGCCCCAGCCTCCCCGCAACCCTAATAAAGAATAAAGCTTTTATTTTGGAAAATGAAATGAAAATCTATTTAAAAAAATGTAATGTATAGTTTACCCATTTATATTTATATCATTACCTTCACCGCCTACCTCTCTCATTATTTTTTTTTTTTTTTGAGGTTGTAGAAAACAAAAAAATACAGCTTGTCATGTTACTCATAAACCACAAACTCTAAACATCTTGTGTCAGAAAGCTTTAGCATTACTACCTCTGACTGTGACAAAGCTTTAAAACTGGGAATTCCTTTTAGAAAACTTCACCATGTCAATATTTACACAATATTTTTAACTGATTTCTACACTTTTTTTTATTAGCAGGTGTGAAATCATCAGCCCTCAGAGTTTATTTATAAAATGGTATTAGCTACATTTCTTATAGCTAAAGTATCTTGAAACATGTCAAGCTAAACCTTTTGTAGTATTTTCTGAGTCAGACTGTGTGAATTCTGATGATTCTGCAGTAGTGCAATTCTTGGTTTGGCCTTTCAACTTTTCTTATTCCAAATGACCCTGATGACATTAAACCATCCATGGAGTATAGAAACACTGGAGGCTTTTGTCTAATTGTTATTTTAAGCCATTAAACAATCCGGTGACATTATACCACTCAGCAAGAGCCAAAAATGAAATGCCAAAAATCATTCTTAGTCACAGCTTGACCAACCACAACCTAAGCTGCACCATTTGCATGACATTGGCCCCTGCTGTGTGTGGCTAGCTGCCATTTATCTGACTGCAAAATACTACTGAGACCCAAGCCCAGGTCTGTGTAGTGTGTTAAGGTAATCAATGAGCCGGGCTCGGTGGAGTGTGCGAGATCTTCTCGATGCCCTGGCCTTGTCAACCTTGCTGTGGTCAAACCAGGACCTTCTGTAAGACCCCGTACCTTGGCTAATCTTGTTATTGCACTTAAGATAAGGATTAGCGCCTGTGCAGGAGGAGGCAGCCACCAATATGACCCCTGATATGCATAATGCATGGTTAGATTGATGGATGAAGGGGACAAACATACCTACAGAGCAACAGTGTTGCATACATTAAGTGCTGGGCTGGAAAACAGGAGGTACTCATTCTGAACGTTGATCGATTGTCCATGGATGCAACATGAAGGTTTTCATACTGTACCTGGAAGATGAACTATGGGTGCTCGCTAAGACATAATTAAAGTATATAAGAATGGATTGACTTCGTTGTAACGAATGTTCCTATTTATTGCACAGTAGATGTCAGAGGATGGGGAACAGCTATGTGTCCTACAACACTTTCCTTTTTACATTTGATCCTCTTGGCTTTTCTTGTTGCTCATCTCAACCAGAAATAAGCAGCATTGTGGCGACATAAAGTAACCAGGCATGTCTTATCTGTCAAATTATGCTGATTCAATTGCATGACAATTGGCACTGGCCTGAAAGGTGATGTCTAACTTGCCAAATAGTGAATCCCAGCTAGGCCCTGTTTGAGGAGGAACCACATTGGCAGGTCCTCTCTTGGACGGAGACTATGATCGCTACAGTAGCTTTTTGAAACGCAGCCCCTCCGCTTCTCTAGCGTCACGGGGAAGCAGTCGTTTGAGCCCGGCAGAACTCCCCCATATAAAACCCTTCCATCTCTTCCTCGAGTCGATTTCCCCCCGTCCCAGTGTCCTCTGCTCCTGCTGCACGGCTGACAGCATGCCTGCACACAAACGTGGTGTTACCTCCAAATTATGCGCAAGCGTCCGACATGTGTCAGGGCCGCCATGTCTTCGCTGAGCTAATGATGCTGCGCCGGACAGCCCACTGTCCTTCTGACTGTATGCATGAGTGTGAGAGTGTATGTGTGTGTATCTGTGAGCCAAGGCATGTCAACGTCGGTAGGACCCTTCCATCCGATTAAAACAAACCAAAACAAGCAAAAGCATGTGGAAACTAGCGTGCACTAGTGTCAGGTTAAGCTAGCAGCGGGGTGGACATGCTAGTACTCTTTGTAGTGCAGCACAGGATGGTGTGGCACAGAGGGCTAACATTTTCTCTCATAACCAAAGAGAGGAGAACTGCACTCGCATAAATACACTTCTGATGCATTAAGATATGGTTGTCTTGAATGTTTTATGTGCTAATAGCTTTCTTAAAGCATTAAAACATGAATTTGTGCAAGAATTAGGATTTTGATTTTACCTTTTGTTCCATAATAATGTGAAAAAAAATTGGAATATAAGTTGTTTTCCTCTGGTCCTGAATTCATATATCATGTATGTGTTATGCTAATGCCACATCATGCAACCCATCAAGCTGTCTCTGGCAGAGAGCTGTCATGGACCCCACCAGACAGGAGTGCACAAATGTACCAGTGGCACTGATTTCTTGATGGTAAGAGCACCAGGGATAGAAATTTTATTATAGATTTCTTTATAAACATGGGTGCAGGTCCATATTGATCTTTTTTTTAATTGTTCATTTGCCAACACACAAGCTCTCTGTCTTTATTTCTCGCTTGCTCTCATTTTTCTTTTTAAAACACCAATTTAAGAAGAGATTGCACCGAAATCCCATAGCAACATGTGCAGAGGCTTTTGTTCAGTATGCCGCCCTCTGCAATTACATGCTGTGCAAATATCACTCAGGCCTGGCAAAATTCAATCATTCACTCATGAATGCATGTCAGTAAATCACTTTAAGTGGAAAATATGTGCAGCCACCACAGGAAAGGAGGTTTGAAATTATAAGATGTTTGCTTTAAAGAGAGCGCTGCCTGATTCGAATCAAATGTTTAACATTCATCAAGGAATTAAAAAAGACTAAAAACAAGACTAAGGAGGGAGTGGAAATAGTCCTCATGCTGAGGAGAATTTAATAAAATTGAAAGCAATGAACTGAAATACTGGGGTCAGGAAGAGATGTTCCTTCATGTCAAAGATGCATTAAAGCACAGAGACATGGATGATGTTGATAATATGTACAAAAGCAAATATATTTCAGTTCAAGAGAGTATGTTTATTCATTCATTCATTTATTCATTTGCTGAACCGCTTTATTCTAGTAGAGTTGTGGGGAGGCTGGGGCCTTTCTCAGCTAACTCTGGGCGAAGGCAGGGTGCACCCTGAACAGCTTATCAGCCCATCACAGGAAAAAGAGCAGGATGATTTTAGAAATCTATCTAGGGTGGCACGGTGGCATAGTGGTTAGCACAATTGCTCCACGGCAAGAAAATCCTGGGTTTGGGTTCCAGGCCCAGCAAGGGTGTTTCTGTGTGGAGTTTGCATGTTCTCCCCATGTTTGTGACGCACTGGCATGAGTTCCAGAAGTGTTCGGAAAAAACCAGGTCAGGCAAAGGAAGTTAGTTTAGCAATTTATTATAAGCGAGCCAGGAAGTGTAGCAATTAACAATAAGTCAGGCAAAACTTAGTCGGAAGAGAGACAGTCTTAAGCCCATTGCAGCTTGCGGTGGGTAGAGTCTTGGATCTTGCAGCAATGTTCTTGATGAGATGTTTATGGTTGCCCAGGTTTTGGCGTAGTCCGTTAAACAGCAACAACAGAATAGTTTTCACACTTATATAGCTGTCAGTGACATCACTACATCACAATAGGTACATGTTTTTTTGATTAGGCTTTGTCATAGTAGATATACGTGCATCAGTTACATTATCATAGGTATAGGATGTGCTTGTTACGTCACACCTCCCTCTGTAAAAGAAAAGTTTTGAGTTCATATCTTTTATGAAAATGTTACAATGTCAAATAAAAAGACAATTATGAAACTAAATGATAATTATCATAACTACATAAATGAACACATACATTATCAATCTCTATACACTCCTATGGGTTTACTTGAAGAAGACAGGTATTCCTCAAAAATTTGCATAGCTAGGTTTAGGGCTAATGCCTCCTCTTTAGTAGTTGGATATTTTGTATAAACATCAAATTTCTTAAGAATATAAGAGACTGCATGTTCAATGTTATTGCCATTTAAGTATGACAGTATAGCACCTGCACCAACATCGCCGGCATCTATAGCCAACAGATTTGTCAATGCAGCAGTGAAGTCAGCAAGGTTCTTGCAAAACTTTCTGTAGAGACTTTCTACAATATTGTAGACCTTTGTTATAATGGGCACCTTTTGCCCATGGCCAACAACATAGCCTAAATAGGTCACACTGGCCTGACCGAACAACTTGAAGAATCAATCAGAGCTTTCATGATTTTGGGGGATTTAATACCTCCAAAGGAACCTTTTGTTCAAATCTAAAAACCTCAGGATGATATGCATTCGGATTCACACTTTGGTGCATAGTCGCCCAGTCTTTGGAAAATGGAGCATCTGGTGGTCTCCACTTCCTCATCAGGAGTCTATCACTGATGGTCTATCATCAAGCCAACTGGGGCTTTAGCCAACTCCTCTTCAGGAAGAGCAGCATCAAAGAGAGACTTCATATCAGGGTCACCTCTGATCGTGTTCCTGAATCAACTTCTCTTGATAGAGACATATTTGTCTTGGACGTTATTGACGTCTTATTATTCACATTTGAAGCATGATCAAGATCCTCACTGGGATCAGTAAATATCTGTGACAAATCCAAAATATCTTCAGAATCAATTTTCCATGCTTCAGCCATTTTCCTGGCTATAACTCATGTCACCGGACGAGAAGGAAACTCTTTTGGATTATCTTCTTTAGCAATGTCGTCTTTTGAAGATGGGATTGGTTCATAGGCTTTGGGCGCGGCATCGACTCTCTGGCAACACCTGAGACCTGCCAAATCATTTCTCAGTAGTAATGAGATACCCTCAATTCCTAGGTACGGCATAACAGCAACGACCAAAGGACCTGATACTAAGTTTGACTTTAACATAATATTATGTAGGGGAGCTGTAATACAACCACCCTCAAAACCTTGTAACATTAAAGATTCACTGGCGGCCAAACTCGAATCTAAAGGTAATACACCTTTTAGTAAAATAGATTGAGCTGCCCCAGTATCTCGTAATATTTTGACCGGTACTGGATTGGTTGCACCAACAAGTGATAATGTGCCCTCAGACACATAAGGAACGTATTCCTTTCTAATGTCAGACTGCTTGACATAATCTTTAAAAACCATAATATTAATTTTCGTAAGGTTTTCTAGAGAAGATTTCTCCTTTTTAGAGTATAACATTCGGTCATTACGTGACTTTGTTTCTTACAATATTGACATGTAGGACCTGACCTGGTCTGGTCTTTCTTGGATTTCTTCTCCTGGACACTGGACTTATGATGGCTGCCGGAGGACTCGGGTCTTTGATCGGAGTAAGGCTTTGGCCTCTCACAGTCATCACTTCTCTTCACAAAGACTTTCTTATGAGTAAGGATGTAGTCATCAGTGAGGACAGCGGCCTCTCAAAGCATATCAACTTTGTGTTCATTCAGGTAGGTTCTGAGATCAGACACATCTCTTGAAGTCTTCAAGCAGCATAACTTGGTTCAACTTGTCAAGAGTGTTGACTTAACTTGATCTACACCATCTGTCGAACAAAATTTGTAGAGTCTTGGATCTTGCAGCAAATGTCTTCTGCTGAAAGTGAAGCAAATGCTTCTTGTCTCTTGCCTTTTAGCATGCTTTGCAGTAGGAATGACCATGTTTCTTCGGGCCATTCAAGTTTGGTAAGTGTATGAAATATTCTTTGGTAACAGCTTTATATGTTTACCATAATCAAATTTTGGATGTGACTACTTTTTAGTAGGTCCAGTCTTTGGCCCTGTTCAGGGTGTACCACGCTTTCACCCAGTGTAGGCTGAGATGGACTCCAGCCTCCCCGGGACCCTAGTAGGATTTAGAGATTTGGCAAATGAGTGAGAGTGAGTGAAATATTTGTCTGTCTATCTATCTATCTATCTATCTATCTATCTATCTATCTATCTATCTATCTATCTATCTATCTATCTATCT
>JBCNYH010000001.1:54518981-54533465 GCA_039654325.1 Tandanus tandanus | reverse complement strand
TACTTGAATAGTACTTGGTTTCTGATTTATCTTTATTTTGTTAAGTGTATAATCATCACTGCATCACTGTATTTTTTAATTTCTTCACTCGTTAAACCTTTCCATATGGTTTGAAGTTCATTCCTGCTATGCAAAAGTAAAAAAAAATAAAAATAAAAAATTGCAACACCTTTCAATTTTTCTTAAGAAATGGTATTTTCAGTGTTTTTGTTTATTAGCCATACTTTTACCTCAATACACTTGTTGGAATTATTTTTTGGTTCTCATTGCCTACAATAGCATTGTTCAATACATTTTCATTAAAAAATTATAGAGAAGTAATTTTTTACTTCATTTTATTAGGAGCCCTTTTAGACAAAAGTGGTGGTGTGTAATCTTCATTGCACACTACTGTATATACATGTGTAGTCATGTCATGTAATCTTTTTAACCACTTAATCCTTTGTTAGGGTCATCGGGAGGCTGGAGCCCATCCCAGCCAACTCCCGGCAAAGGTGGAGTACACCCTGTACAGCTCACCAGACTATCGCAAAGCCTAACAGACACACAACCATGCACAAGGGTAATTTGGTAAAATCAATTAACCTAATATGTACGTCTTCGGACTGTAGGAGAAAACCAGAATACTGTGCCACCCTTTGTACATTTTACATAAATAATTAAACATTCTATTAAAACCCACTAAATGGCACTTAGACACCATATTCGCTGATCCAAGCCCACTGTAACAACACACTACTTAAAAAAATATAATCATTAAAATACTTCACAAATTGTATTATTTGTGTATTAATACATGAATCCACTGAACATCTCATTTATAAAACATCTTTTTTCACGAGTCCTCTTTAAATGTTATAAAAATGTGTTTTACTTTCACAATATTTAATTAACCATGGTGAAATATTAGAAGATCATTATGGAAGGTCATTCAAATTTCCTGAAGGTCACAGGACAAACAAAAGTTCTTACATACTTTTTATTTTCAATGTAGTGCTGATATTGGCTGATGAGATACTTTTGAAAATTCAAGCCTGTTACCTAAACTATAAATTAAATGAAAAGTAATTATAATAATGATGAAAATAGTAATAATAATAATAATAATAATAATAATAATAATAATAATTATTCATTCATTCATTCATTTTCTGAACCGCTTAATCCTAATTAGGGTCGCGGGGAGGCTGGAGCCCATCTCAGCCGACTCTGGGCGAGGGCAGAGTACACCCTGGACAGCTCGCTATTATTATTATTATTATTCTACAGTACAACCTTAATATCCTTATGTCATAAACAGATACAGTATAATAATTAATCACATTTTGAGCATTTAACCATTTTAGGGTAAAAATGAATAGAAAAAAAACCCTACAACAATGTTAAGAGGAAAATGCAGCCATCATAAGCAGAGACACCGAGAGAGAGAGAGAGAGAGAGAGAGAGAGAGAGAGAGAGAGAGAGAGAGATGCTGTTGCCTTAGATGGGGTAAGCCATTGTTAAATGGGTGACTGCATGCTTATTATGGCGCTAGGGAGGGTGGAGCCCATTGAATCATTGAAAATTCACCGGTGGCCGAACTCGACTTCAAAGGTAATACACCTTCTAACAACACAGATTGAGCTGCCCCAGTATGCAAGATCTCGATTGGTTCAGGGTCGGTTGCGTCAATAAGTGTCACTGTGCCCTCGGACACATAAGGAACATATTCCTCTCTAACGTCAGACGTCAGACTGCTCTTACTGTGAGGCAGACATGCTAGCCTCTACACCACTGTGTCATACTTTATATATTCAATGTTGACAAATAAAGTAAAATTTTAAAGAGTTCAGTAATAAAAGTTGGAGATAAAAATTAGAAAAACAACATAAAACCACTCACAAACGAGCAATTTGCATCTTCTTAGCTTATCAGTATGATACAGTACACAAGAGAATGCTTTATAGAGAAAGTAGACAAAAAATAAGCATTGTTTATTATTCAACTTCTACATAATGCTGTTGAATATGGAATCATACATTTTAAAAAATACACTGGCAAAACAAACCTGTGAGGGTGCTTAAATCTCTAAATCTCTGAGTGTTTAGCTCCTCTGTTGTCTTCAAGCGTTTCACCTTAAGCTTCACTGCTTACATAGAACTCGAGCTTTAAGGTACAGAACACCAGCTGTGTTCAGTGTGAAGCGATTCAGTGCGAAACACGGCGTTGTTCTATTGTTTCTCAACGCAGCGCCTGCGGCAAATGTAAAAGTAAATGGCAGGCAGGCAGGAAGTCGCTCTATGAAATTCCTCTGGAGAGAAACCTGGCGTGCCCTCTTTATCTTCACTGAGAGTCACGTACCCATGTGTCATGAAAAATAGAAGGCTTAATTTAATAATACACCTGAATCTGCTAAGTCTCAGAAAGGTATGATTTTAATAACAATGTTTCTTTCATCTTGTTATTCCGGAAGCAAAACTATGACTTCATGCATTGTTAAGTCTGCTTAACTCCCAATGTGGTCTTGAGGTTTGTGTGCACCTTGACTTGATTTAAATGGGTGGAACAAACTCTTAAATCTCCTTCTCTTTTCTGCAGATTCGACAATCAGGACTTGAATTAAAATAAAAAGAGAGAGAGAGAAAAAAAAGTTGTTTTGTAATTTTTTATTTTTAAATTTTTCTTTTATTTTTTTGTATTTATAACACAATTTTAAGACCTGGGTTGTAAAAATGTATTTTATATTTTATACATGTGTGCATTTTGATTTCTGACAAAATCCAAAATAATTTCTTGCAGCAAGGGCCATTTGAATGACAAATTGCAGTAATTGAAGAAAGGCAGATCTTCAACGCTGAGACTCGGCGTACTCGCTATGGGACTACTGGGAAATCAAAACATGCCAATTTGAGTGAGATTGTATTCTCAAATAGGACAACTAACAAGAGGTTTGCTACAGCAACTCCCTAAAGCTGCGCCGAATAGAGGATTCGATTATTGCACAAACACCATGTATATCAGTCACTGGATCCCTCAGGTTTTCGAACGCTCTAAAGCCCCGGTGTCCATAGGCATAATCACCCAGTAATTGAGTTGAAAAGAGTAAATTGTTGGATTCCCCAAAGATACTGGGACATTTTCCTATAAAGTCGGAAAATCTTGAGATATACCCTGTGGAAAATATTTGCTGTAGTCGGCAAAACTTATGCAAATCTCCTTAAATGGCATCTATCTGCTGATATCCCGGTTGGCTCTCCAGGTACTTGCATTGTAACATTTGTTGTGATTATAGACATTTCCATAAAATATGTACAGGGACTGTGTTAAATTCCTTAACAAAAGAAGGATTTAGATCTGTGTCTATTTCTGCCTGCAGTCTCAGATAGACACGTTTAATGGAGCTGCATTAAATCCAAAGATTTATTTTTTCCTTCCTGTTTTTGGTGAATGAGTGTTTATAGCAGCAGCACACGAAACATTCTCTCATTTATACTCAACACAATTTAATGCTGAATTGACATCTTTCACAAAGGTGAAACTGTACAACATCTTTTAGACTGAAAGAAAATATTTATCTGTGTAACGTGTGATTCTGGCATGGATCGCTGGCTCATTTAAAGCTAAAGCCCCAAATTTTCGTATTAAACATACTATTTTGCAGACTCGCTGGGAGCATTACCATCTCACAGCTCCAAGGAGTTACACTCTGTGTTGAGTATCACACTTTCTATGGCTGTGTGGGTTTTCTCCAGGTCCTCTGGTTTCCTCTCACCTCCCCAAACCATAGCAATAAGAAAACTGGTGAATAAGTGTTGCCCTACAATAGATTTTTGCCTCGTCCAGGGTGTATTCAGATGACCAGGTGGAAGATTAGCGCTTGTGCACAAATTAACCAACAAACAAATAAAGAAATTTTTATTATTATCCATTCATTCATTCATTTTCTGAACCACTTAATCCTAATTAGGGTCACAGGGTGGCTGGCACCTATCTCAGCGGACTCTGGGCGAGAGTACAGTACACCCTGGACAGCTCGCCAGGCAATTGCAGGGCAATTATTATTACTGTTATTATTATTATTCACTCATTCATTTGCTGAACTGCTTAAGCCTACTAGCGTCTCGGGGCTAAATCTGGGATACATCCCGATTAGCTCATCAGTCCATTGCAGGGCCAACACACACAACTATTCACACTTAAACTTACATCTATAGGGCAATTTTGAACAGCCAGTTAGCCTAAAGTGCATATCTTTATACTGTGGGAGGAAACCGGAGTAACTGGTGGAAACCCACACAAGCACAGGGAGAACATGCAAACTCTAAACAGAAACGCAGTCGCCGAGTCAAACCCAGGACCTTCTTGCTGTGAGGTGGACGTGCCAACCACTATGCCACCAGTATTATTATTATTATTATTGTTGTTGTTGTTGTTGCTCCTGCCTTGTGCCTAGTGGTTCTGGGATAGGTTTGGGATCCAGCACAATGCTGACCCTAATAAAGTGCTTATTCAAGACAAATAAATCAATGCAGAGATCCTAGGACACCAATTCAAAATTGTCAGGCCTCTCTAGGACTACTTCTGAATTTACTACATATACAATATGTTTATTTACTCAGCTAATGTACACTCTTCAATTAGACTCTTTCGAAAGTTTTCCAGGAAGTCTTTACCTTTTCAAAAGCTCTTGCTTACTGTATGTGACATCATCATAATCACATAATCTTTATAGTGCGATTAAAGAATGGAGACTTAGTCAAGAAATGTCAGGATTTATTTTACAATTGGGAGACAAAAACAATATTTTTTATGTGTTGATGAGACATTTCACAATGGTATGATTAAAAACATTGAAATGCACTGGGCTTCCTGTTGTGCATTGCTCTTTTTCACTCAGGCATAATGTGCATCTGAGGATGCATTCCACTGAACCAATTAATATTAACCACACTGGAGGACCAAAAAGGATGAACGTCAGCGCTACTGTTCACATACCGTCTGCATATATATATCTATTTACATATTATTTCCTTTTTGTTTACTATATATAAAATGACAATATAAAAGAATGCACACCATACAAACAAAGCTGCGGCAACTGGCAAGATATGATGATGGAAAAATGTACATGTACATCATTGCAGATCATTTAAATATATATGCACTGTATATAAGGATTTTATTAAGTCTTTACAGGTTGAAATCGAAGCAAACTTATAGAAAGAGAAACGTTGGTACCAAAACATACTTTTCCAAATTGCAACAGTAAAAAAAAACAAAATACTTAACAACAAAATCAAGTGACTTAACAAAATGTTAAAATCGTTTATAACATAAAGTGTATCATCTGAAGCAGCCGGTCATTTATTATCAGTTGAGGTTGAAAAAAAAAAGAGGTTTTAAAGATACAACGCTGCCTTTTCTATAGTTTCAGTGAATTAATGGTTATTGGTACTGTCAAATTTAGGAATTTGAGTTCAAAACAATATTCTCTATATACTGTATACTCTTTATAGCTTCTGCACATTTGTTTGTTGAAATTGTCAGCTTTAAAAAAAACAAAAACAAGGGATGATATATTCAACGAAATTCATGTGGTTCTCTTTGTTTTCACGTGTTACAGCCTTATTTTGACCATGCCCATGGATACCATGCTGGTCTCATTCTCAATTCCACAAAATACAAACAGTGGAAATTTTGTTCAAATCTTGGGTCACTAGGGGGAAAACATGCACATAATTAACACATATAAATACAATACAAAGTAAGATATAGAAATCAAGAAAGTGAAAAAACAAAAAAAAAAACAACAAAACAGCAACAACTGAAAAAGGAGAGACAGATCATGGTCCAGTCAGGCAGTTGCACAACAAAAGTTTAATCAATTTTGACTGAAGGCTCAGTTCGGATGCAGTGCAGAACAGTGATGTAGTGCAATGATTCTCAAGTCAGTCACTTCACTGCTACTAGCCTGCTCCTCTATGCTTTATCTAACTTTTCAAGCTCAGACACAAAGATCAAGTGGTCCTCTGGAGACTTGCCATGCGTTTTGCTGAGGTGCAGCTTAACTGCATGTTTGCTGACAAAGGTCCTATTGCACAGTTTGCACTGATAGATGGAATTAGAGTCGTCCTCGTTCAAGCCAAGGGAACCGAAAGTGTTGTCCGTTATCATTTTTGTGACTGCTTGCTGCTCTCTCATAAGGTCTATAGACAACTTTGACAGGTCCTTTAAACTGAAGCCTAAATGGGATTCTAAGTGGCTAATGTAAGTGGAGGGAGTTCTGAACTGGGAGGCGCAGTCACTGCACAAGAACAGAGGCTGGCCAGAGTCAATGTTCTTTAGAAACTTGGTTCCGCCCGTCCGCCTGAGCTGGTACTTCACATTAGCGAGCCAGTGAGAGATTGTGGTCATTGAGAGGCCTGTGAACTTACAGATATGTACACGCTCCTGAGGACCCAGGTCTGTGATGACAAACTTTCCCTCTGGAGTTTCACGAAGGCTGGATGCAAACTGAGCCTGTAGGATCAGCAGGTGTTGAGGGTTCCAGTTAGACTGCCGCCCTTTTCTCTTTTGGACATGGGTGAAGTCCTCCAGGGCATCCTCAAAAGCACTGCCATCTGCTTCTGACTTCTCAGAGATAGAGGAGGGTGTCGATGACTTTGGTGTCAGGCGGCCCGTAAGATTTTTAACCATGTCTGAGATGTCCATCAAGGCATTTTCCCTTAGAGGGCAAGACAGCGATTCCGATAAGTTAGAAAGAATGGGTCGACTACTGTTCGAAATGCTGCTGTTGCTACTGTTGCTTATGACAGTGGAAGAGCTGTTGTTTGGACGCCCATTGCTGTTCTTGGATTTCGTCAAGTCTATTGGCTGGTCTTCGTTGTCATAGTATCTATTTATGGACTCAATTTGCTTAACCTGAGTTGGACTGTAAAACGGTTTCTCCACCATATTGTTGCTGATTTTGTACAGCATTGCTAATGGGTCTAATAATGGGCTGACAGTTTTGGATGCTTTGCCCAAGTGAGTGTTCATGATGGTCTGCAGTGCACTGAGATGGTTAACTAAAGGCTGTTCTGGTGAGTGGTCAGTGATTATTCCCAAACTACTGCACCCATTGCTGACTTGCGTTTTCTGGGTGTCCATCCCGTTCTTGTCTGGCATTTCAGCATGACTCTCAAGTTGTTCCCCTTCCTTACCAACGATGTCAGTCTCCTCAGTAATGCCATTCTTTGTAGGCTTGCTAAGGTCAGTTGGCTGAGGGAAGTCTTTTTTCTCCTTGGGTACAGGTGATGGTGATGGTGTAGAGACATGTTTTGGAATACGTTCAGTATGCTTCTCCTCCTTCTCCTTTTTAGACACAATTTTACCTGTAACTTTCTCTACCAACTCCTCCATGGCTAAAACATTGCTCTTGTGGTTTGGAGGTGAGGATGGGCTTCCTGGGGAATGGATGAGGGCACTAGTTTCAGCTGACAGAGATTTCAAGCTGCTAGCACTAAATGTGGGTTGCATTTTGACACTCTGGACAGCAGAGAGAGTCTTCATTGACCCTTGGAGTTGGTAGGCAGCATGGATACTTGGATAACCACCCCATGTAGGAGTACCTGTCTGAGCCTTGCTGATTGCACTAGAAACAGTATTTTCTAGAGACTTGAGAATATCAAGACCCTCTTTCGGGGTCTCCTCCAAGTCCTCTTCTCTGAGATATTTGTATTGGCCAGGTTTTTCAGAGTTTTCTGGTTTGTCAGATGGGTCCTCCTTTTCTTCTTTAATTTTCTTTTCGGGCTCATTCATCTCTTTTTTCTCCTCATGTGAATCCTTCCTGTCTTCACTTGTACAGCTCTGTAATGGAGAGTCTATCTGTGACTTGATAGTTGGAACTGGTAGACGTGTGGTGGTTGGTGGAAGAGGAATTGACTGAATTTTTTCCTCCACTACTGGGTCAAACACTAACTGTTTCCCCTTTTTTGAAGCAGAGTTGGTGACTTTGAGGAAATGTCCTGTCACCATCATGTGAGCTGTAAGCTGCTGCAAGGTGTCATGGGAACTTCCACATTCCATACACTTGAGGATCTGCGCTTTCCTGGCTTCAAACTGCCAGGTGTAACTTGCACCGTTCTGATAGCCATATCGATTGTTAGCAGTAACATAGGGGTTAGTAACCTTTTGGTCTTTGGTGGGTGTGGATTCTGCCAGTGGAACACCTGTTATGCTAGTGATGGACTCGGGTGAACAGGGGGACACAAGTTCATGAAAGACTCGTTTTTTGGTAGAGGGCACCAGCTTTGATGCAAGAGCTGGCATTGGTTCTTTGAGAGGCACTTTCTGGTAGTGTTTTGTTTTGATCATGTGGACACTTAGGTCTTGCAGGGATTCAAATGAGTGTCCACAGTACATGCACTTTAAGACTTTCTGAGCATCCTCTTTGCCCTCCATCTCCATCAAAGAACGCTTCCTTGGTTTGGACCATTTCTTGCCCATGTCATCCTCCTGATCTTTATTGTCATCGCGGTAATGTCCTGTTTCATTCATGTGTACTGTGAGGCCTACAAGTGTGTCATAAGCTGCACTGCAGTCCTTGCATCTAAATTTGCTAGCACCAGTAAAAACCGGCCCATACAGCTTATTATTTTGCCGGTACAGTTGCACGGTGCTGAAAAGACTGGGTTCCGGCAGAAGGTGATATGGTGTATGCTGTAATGTTTTAGCAAGTGCAGCCTGGTGCCAGTCATAAGAGACACTTCCACTGCTGGTACCACTTACATTTCCATTGCTATTACTGGTTAAAGTGGTGGCACTGGTAGAAGTGTTGCCTGGGGTGGTGCTGGTTGTGGCACTAACACTAGCTGTGCTAATGCTACTGCTTGCACTGCTGTTAATGCTAGCTGCATGACTATTCATAATGCTATTGCTCCCCCTGTGGTTACTTGCGGTATTGTTGTTGCTGACATTAACTTGCTTGCTTTTTATAATGTCCCTTGTGATGCTGGACCATGAGGCATTCGAGATCAAGTTTGCATAGGCGGCTTTCATCTTTGCCAAGCTATCTTGCACAGAAAGACCAGGCTCCGTCTCCATGTCCTCAGTGTCATCCCTTTCCTGGCCCTCTTTAGAGGAGGTGCTTTTAAAGTCAGCCAAGTGATCGCTGGTGTCACTAAGGGGTGAGCCGTACCCGGCATCAGGGTTGGTGCCATTGCTGAGAGGAGAATTCTGGTAGCTCAGTTGCTCACGTGGATCCTCCTCCTCATTGCACAGGTACTCTGTGTCCTGGCCATCTAAGGAGAGGCCATCATCTTGCAGGTGCTCCTCATCGATCTTGGCTGCCTTCAACTCATCCTCAGGCATGTAGGCTGTAAAAACCCAAAGCAGAAAAAATTGATGATGAAGCAGAAGGTTCAAAAGGAAAGAAAATGCAACTTTCAAAAATGGATTTAGTTGTTGAAAGTTATTTTGAGATTTCTAAGGCATTATTTGATGTATGAAATTTCCCTGCATGTGTGCTTGCACGCCTACATAATGATCCTAAAGAGATTTCTTGTCAATAGTCCTGGCAGAGGACACAGGTTTGCAATTATAAAGTGGCAAACATCCATATCTTGACTATGATAGATAGTACCCTTCACTGCTGAGACTAACAAAGCTATCGAATATTACAGCTCAGCAAGGGTAAAGAAGAGCATGGATGAGCAAGAAAAATAAGTCCCCTTGAGGATGAAAACCAGGGACAACAGCAAAAAAAAGTACATTATAAAAAAAAATGAGATCAGACAGGTGTTTGGGGTGAGGGGTGGGGGGAGGCTTCATGGTGTGTCTAGCTGAAAATTAGAAAGCAAAATCCATTTGTACTGAGCATTTATCATGTGAATACCCAGCATTCTTATTCCAACACTACAGATCTTATTACTGCAAGGTTACTGGCCAGATAATGTTGTGTGACCACTATACACTTCTTTGATCACTTCTTTTACAGTCCAATTTATACGAGACCACCAAAATCTCAAATTAATTGCTATGTCTTGATATCTGCCCCATTTACCAGGCAAGTCATACTCCCGACAAAAAAAAAAAGTATGACTTTCTACTCTGCCTCTCTCCCTCATAGTTAGAGGGCACAGACTGTGAGTGACTTTGATCCAGTTTCCCCAACCACTGTGCCACTCAAGTCAGGCTTTTTCTGGGCAGGAGTCTGCATCTGAGTTATTGCCAAAGATGCGGTGCTGCACACAGTGTAGTTGGCAGCAGTAGTAGAAGTTCTTGCAGAGTATCGTGCCGAAGCACGAGTGGAAATGACATGTCTTGTTGTCACGGTCCATGTTGTACTAAATCTCTGGGAGTCCACTGTGTGTGCAGCCTCGGTGTATGTGCACATCTGAGAATGTGAGAGAGAAATGAGACAGCGAGAGCAGGGAATGATGGAAAACATGGACTGGCTTCCACTCTGATTGTGATTAAGAATATTTAGTGCCTGAATTTACTAAATTCTAAAGCTGTAAATAATTTTGGGGCAAAACACAGTATTGGTGTTGGTTTTAATTTTTTCATGTTATGCTCCTAATACAGATAATTATTTTGCCATTAAAATATATTCTGAAGTTTTTCCTACGTGGAGGATGACAATCTTACTTCCTTGGAAATTTCAAGTTGCTAAGGTCAGTCGTTTTGCAGATATAGTTTTATATGTTCCACTAAAATGGCAGTTTTTCGGTGTTATACTGTCTCACTTAAAAAAAAATATTTTAAATGGCATTTGTTGATATTTCATCAACAGTGTTGATGCTGAAACAGTTGTAATATTATAGAGACACATGACCTGTTAAAAATGTTGGTTGAATTGAAGAAATCCATTAAAAATTACGGATTTTATCCCAAAATTACTAATGACAGTGTTTCAAAGTGTCAAAGTGCTGTAGTGTCCGTAACCATGTCAAATTCATGTTGCAATATCTTAAAAATGATGCATCTCAGAATGGTATACTTTTTCTGTATGATGTGTTATTGTGTGACATCTGAATAAGCCGAGCTTTATTTGTATGAAACTTAAGATCCTTGAAAATTATGAAATAGCAAAAGTTACGGACACTACATTTGTATTTGTACATTTGCATAAATTAAATGATTAAACAGATTGTGTTTCTCTTCATCTCAATAATACCGAGTGATTCTCTACAATTGATTCAAGCTTGGATGATGTAATGTTGCATTGTTCATTAGGCTGCAGAAACAAAGCATTATCATATAAAATGTCTATCTGAAAATTAAAATTTTCACCTAAGTGAGACACTTTTCAGCACCGGTACTGTGTTTTAGCTGTATATTTATTAGTTTCGTTTCGTTAATTTCGTTTCCTTTTTTAAAGCGAACGTTGTGATGCCACGAGTGCCGTAAAGTCTGAAGTGTGATTCATTTTATTGCTTAACAATAAAATCATTCTATGAGCTAATATAACAGTGAGCGTCAATAAGACCACAGTTAGTCATTAATTAGTCAGGAGATTTGTAAAATTTGCTGTACATTCAGTCACTTTTAATTAGTCTCTGATATCCATTCATTACTGCTCTGTGAATGGAAATTTACTGAAGCACAAAACAAACCCTAGTACTTATATTAGGTCTAATTGTTTAAGGATAAACGGATCACTCACAAATGCTAAGTATGATATTTAAAGAAATGCCAAGCAGGTTTACTACCACTGCAAATGATGCAACTTTATAATCTGCAGGTAAATAAAAATCTCTTTCTATTATAACATATATTTAAATTGAGATATTGCCAACAATAACCAGAAGTACAGTGCTCTCGTTCGAGACACAAAAAATAGCCCTGTTCTCATGTACTGTATATGTGACCTGAAAACAGAATGAAATAAAAAAAACAGAATCATAGTACAATGTCACACCTGCCAGAAAGATAGAGAAAGAGAGAAGGAAAGAGCGAGAGAGGTGCTTTACTTGTTTAATTTGCTTAATGAAAAGTGAATAAAAGGACCATGAGACCAAGTTGGTAATGAGGAATGGTTGGATTAAATTCCTGTTTCATCAGCCGGCTTCGATCTGCATCAAGAGATAAACAAAATGAGCACCGAAAAGCACATCAAAGCACCTCTGCGTCTGTGTGTGTGTTCAGAATGTGTCCAGCTCTGAAAAACCCTTTCTCTCTACACAGGAAGTGTGTCTGAGGAGGTTTGTTCTTATCAGCCATTTTGAACAGAACACAACAACACCGCTGCCGAATCTCTAAAACCAGCCTGTGCAGGTTTGAAGGCAAGCGGAAGAGACAGAGAAGGAAAAGAGGGAGCAGAGGAGGAGACGGCACGAGTGGAGACGCAGGCAGGGAGATAGTGAAGAGAAGAGAAGGAGACAGACAGTGTTGAGAGTTGAGAGGTGCTCCTTTATCTCAGCGAGCCACCAGCAGCTATCTGTCCTAGATGCCAGGAACCGTCTGAGGCGCTCCAAGCAGATGTGCTGTCAGCTTCAAACAGCGTGCTACTGAGCGTACTGTAATCAGACCGGACGTGATACCTGATGTTTGTTAGCTGCCATTTATGGCTGCATGCAAGAAGCTGGGGAGAGACGCAGGAGCAGCTGTGTCTCCCTCCTGACTGACTGACGTCTGTGGATAAGGAGGTGGAGTTACTCGTTCAAACATTTTTTATTAACATGAACCAATGTCTAGCAAGTGTGCAGTATATATTAATATTATAGCAACTGATTCTTTACTTAAGTACTTAATTGACGTGACACGGCTGAAGGGCGATCTGAGCTCGGCTTTAAACTTTAAACCGATATCAATCCATCAGGCCCACTGAGAAATCAAGCAGCGGCGTAAAGCAACAGCACTCATTGAAATAAACATTACAAACTGTCAAATAACTCAGTTATCGGAAATTGCAGCGAAAGAAATATGCGCCCGGAGGAGCGCAGCCCGGCTAATTCCCTCAAGTCAATGCAGCACTTACGACAGCTTATCACATTAAAACAACAAGAAAAGAGAACTTTCTTCTTCACTATAATTACAGAGAGAGAGAGAGAGACACAGAGAGAGAGAGAGAGAGAGAGAGACATTCGCAGAAAGATGAGCAGAAGCTGACACTAAAACGAATGTGTCTCTTCAGCCTTTGACGCCACGTGGCGTGTGACAGGCAACGCGTGCTGGCGTGTCACTGTCCGCGCATCAAGCCTTCAAGGCCCGACTTGCCAATTTTTTTTTCTTCCTCCCCTCCATCTGCGTCAAGGAGCCGCCAGACGATCGCAACAGCGCTCGCACTTAATAACCCAATCAGAAATTTGACTGCTGACATCTTTCATTGAGCCTCTGCTTTTAAGCGTCACGCCGAACAAAGAAAGAGGGATTAAGGGGGGAGTAGAGGAGGAGGGGGACCTTGTTGTGTTTGTCAATCAACAAAATATAAAAAAAATAAAATAAAATGAAAACCCACACATTGTACTGTCAAGGGTGAGAAAGGGACAGAAGTTTTCAAGAATACATACAATTAAAAGAAGCAGTAGTGAGTGAAAACTGGAAGCTGCTCTGCCGACAGAAAGGAACGTTCGATTTCTCAATATTGGACAACTCTGGCTGGCAAAATGAAATGATATTATTTTAATGAGCTCTCAAGTATGTTGATAAAAGATGAGAAGTAACTGTACGCACAAGTGTCCTTTAAGGATGTCCTGAATGCAGTAAAGCACAAATTCATAAAATTGTTATTTTTTTGTTGTTGTTGTTATGTTCTTTATAAAATTAAAAGGCAAAAATTGTGACTGCAATGCTTATTCTGTGTTAATCCTTCAGAAACAGAAGAAGCCAGGATCAAATCGAACCTCTGAGGTACGCACTTTGTGCATAATAAAATCTAACATCCAATCAGATTCCAGTATGTACTGAATATGTCTAATATTATTAGGGATGTTTAAAATTCATTTGAGGGCTAAAAGTGTTTCTAAAACTTTTCCCTTGTCTAATGACTCATTTTTGTGGATATACCAAGCAATTTATTATTCAATACAAAAAAAAAAGTTTATTTAATCTAAATCTATATTTCGTCCTACATTTAATCTAAATTTGATCTAAAACCCTGTTTGTGGACAATGTACAAAGCAGATTTTAAAATAATCAGAGGTGTGTCAGCTTGTGTGTGTGTGTGTGTGTGTGTGTGTGTGTGTGTGTGTGTGTGTGTGTGGTGCAGAAGGAGAGCGAGGCCATCTGTGTCCAGAGCGGAGCTGTCACTGTGGCTGCTGAGACCTCACAGAGTTTGGACAGGTGACACAGCAACGGGACATGAGCAGGACATGAGCAGGTCACACACACACACAAACACACACACACACCTACACACATACACACAAATTCACTGTCACAACCAGCAAAGATGAGATGTAGAATATGTCTTGGATATTGCAGACTTTCATCTAGATATCTCATATGTATGTGTACACACACACACACACACACACACACACACACACACACACACACACACACACACACACACACACACAC
>JBCNYH010000001.1:54508659-54518881 GCA_039654325.1 Tandanus tandanus | reverse complement strand
CACATATGCACACACACACACACACACACACACACACACACACACACACACACACACACACACACACACACACACACTGCTACATGAAAGGATGAGCTATCCTGAGCTGACTTACTTTTTCCTTATCCATCTAACAAAAGGTTGTAATATATGTTCAGTCATAGTATGTAAGTAAAGCTTAATTATGTTTAGTAAAAATCGCTGGTGTAGCATGTGGATCTGTTCTGATTTTACGAGTGTCCATAACGATCTTAGATTTACGATCTTCAGACACTCTTAAAGCACCATTTCCTAGAATCATGCCCAAAACTGTCAGAGCTACATCCCAATGGAACCACTATAAACAACTAACACATTAAAGTGTGATTAATACTTTAAAAACACATAAAACATGCTCAAAAACTAAAAATTCATAAGCAGTAAAACCAAGACAGCTAAATACAGACACACAATAAGAGGTTGGACTAAAAATTTTAATAGGCGAATGCATATGGCAAATCCAGGGAACTGTTACAGGACTGATGCTGAAAGCATGTGCAGATGTGTGAATCAGCCTGAGTGTCTCCTACTGCAACTGGCATCTTCCACCTTTCCTCCCCTCCCCTTCCTTATTTATTTATTTTATTTAGCAGGAGAGGGGGCAATCACGGCAGTCATTTGCAGTACTAATGTCCAATTCAGGCACCTCTCCGTCGGCTGATTTAGCCGGTCAGAGTGGTTTTGGAGTGGCCAGCGGAGAGCCGCGCTGTTTAGCCGACATTTTAATGGGAAAACTGGCAAGTCTTATTTGGCCAGCCGATGTGGTTTGTCACCGGGTCTCCATTACATGCCACTCAGCTCTGATGCCTTTGGACAGGTCTGATCAAACCACGTCATTTGACCTAGGCGGCCCGCAGAAGTGGCGGATGGAGAGACGGGGAGAGGGATCGCGAGAGCCAGAGGATGAGGGAGGGGAAAAATAGGAGCGGGGGTGGGGGTGCAGAAGGAAAGCCAGGACACTGAAGGCTGTAAATAAAATGACATTATTATTTCCTCTGTCCTATCATGTAGAAAAGCCAATTATGGTAATGCACAGCATGTCAGTGGGAATGCAGCAATCTCTTTCTCTCTCTGTCTCTCTCGTTTTCTCTCTCCCCCCTCTTTCTGCGTGCCGGTTGGAGCACCGCGATGCTGTTTGATCCAGTCTGCTCATGGCCTGCAGTGATCCTGTATGTCTGCTGTAGAAATGCTTATAGCCTCCAGAAAGTTTAAAGAAGCACTCACTGGACCAGGGATAGGGGAAAATAATTGATTCCTCGAAGCACCACAAGAAAAAAAACAAATATTTTAGTCTTGAATGAAATTACAAAACACTAAGCTAGGCTTTGAATTCGAACTTATTTGGACCAGCACTGCACACAGTCACACACAACACCATCATTTACAAAAGTTTGCTCTGTCTGACAGTGATATCACACTACGTCATCATCTGAATTATACATATATTTTTGTATGTACCCATAATTTGTCTTTTACATGTACATGAAACCGGTGGCACGGTAGTATAGTGGTGAGAACAATCGCTTCACAGCAAGAAGGCCCTGGGTTCGATTCCCGGACTCGGGCGTTTCTGTGTGGAGCTTGCATGTTTTCCCCGTGCTTGTGTGGGTTTCCTCTGGGTACTCCGGTTTCCTCCGGTTAATGTGTTACAAGCAGGAAAAATGAGCACTACCAAAGCTGGTCCACAGAAGGACGACCAGTGAACTGGTGAGAGTGTCATGGGCGCCCAAGGCACACTGATGTGTGTGGGTTGAATGTAGGCTGGTACGTTCGGTCTGATCCCACAAAAGAGCTACAGTAGCACAAACTGCTGAAACTGTTAATGCTGGATATGATAGAAAGGAGTCAGAACACACAGTGCTTGCCGTGTATGGGGCTGCCTAGCTGCAGACCAGTCAGACGGTGTTAATGCTATGGCTGATCGGCGTATATGTTCACGTAATTTGAGAATTGGTCACTGATTTGAGGAGTACTTGTTAGAAATTGGTAACTAAGTATGATGGACTTGATCTGATGTGGATCATCGGGTTTTACACAAACATGTGGTTTCCATTCAATATACACGGTCATTAACATAAATATGACATTCCACATGAAAAGGAGAACCCAGGACCTTCTTGCTGTGAAGCGATTGTTCTCACCACTATACTACCGTGCCACCAGGTTCATGTACATGTAAAAGTCAAATTAATTTTTATGCTAACTAACATTATTATTATGCAAACTAGCATAGGTGTTATGCTAACTAATTTTAGTGTCTGAGAATGTAAATAATGGGTGGCATGATGGCGTACTGGTTAGCATGTCCGCCTCACAGCAAAAAGGTCCTGGGTTCGAGTCCCGGGGTCAGGTGTTTCTATGTGAAGGTTGCATGTTCTCCTTGTGCTTGTTCCCACAGTCAAAAGACATGAACATTAGGCTAACTGGCTGTACCAAATTGCCCCATAGGTGTGAGTGTGAATGGTTTTGTGTGTGTGTGTGTGTGTGTGTGTGTGTGTGTGTGTGTGTGTGTTGGCCCTGTGATGGTGCAAAGTGTTGACTGAGCAAGGTTCCAGCCTCCCCGCGACCCTAGTAGGATTAAGCGGTTCGGCAAATGAGCGAGTGAGAGCGAGAATGCAAATAATCCAAACATCCGTCTGGTCTTTTTCCTTTTGAATACATTAATATTATTACTATTATTATTATTTTAAATCAAATAGTGTACAAACAGTAAAATTTGTTCTGACAGCGCTAAAGGAAAACACAAGGCTAGTGTCTCTCATGATGGATGAAAATGATAATATCCCACACGTTCTACAAGCAGGGAGTGATCATACTGGAACAATCATGAATTTTCCATGAACCATATATTGAAATTGAAATCAAAATCAAATTGTGAGAGTCCATAAATATTCCCACCCTACTCCCTATATGACACCAGTCAAGCTTTTCTCTCCTGCATGTTCAGTGGATGGACCAGGTGCTGATATTTTCTTAAAATCTGTCCATCCATGTCTCCATGATGGCCATGTGTGGGAGTCCAGCACCTATTTAAACCCCTTGTAAGCACTTTTTCCCTACTCGTAGTACTGTGTGTGAATGGTGATTAATGATTACAGCCTCCATTTGGAGCACGGTCACTGATGAATGAACTGTGTGGAGGAGTAACAAGCTCACTATAGGGATGGACAGATTTCCGAGGGTTTAGATTCGTCCCCCTTGCCCCACCTCCTTCCTCTGGCCCAACATGAACCTTGATGTGCAGAAAGCCTTCACATTTTTCATCAGCTCGCACACAATCCTTTGCTCTAAGGAGCGTCTTTGACGTTTTATCCCCCCTTTCGCCTCTTTTCACCGCAAGCCACATCTAACTTTATTACAGACTAAACAAAGGGAGGCTTTGAAGTGCAGACAGGCGTTTTTACAGGGACCCAGCCTACCTCTCCTCACCCACCGGCACTGATCTGTGTTGCTGTGGATACGGTGGAGAGGTGTCTCAAAATGAACGGCGCCATCTCGTCTATAAGTGACGCAGCTCGTGAGAGGCCGGCCCGAGCGGAACAGGCCGCCATATGGCAGGATAACTCCAGGGTCCGGCACAACTGGTGTGCCATTCAGCTTCACGCTCTGCTTTCTCTTCATTTCTTTGCTCTACACTAAGCACGATTAAAGCCACGTGAAAGGGGATTTTTTTTTAAAAGAAGAGTGTCAGGAGTCATTTAGATGAAGTGTAGTCATCTAGTAACGTAACACTATAAAACCAAATTTGTATTTGCTAGCTAGAGCCACAAATCAAGTTTTCTTTGTAATATGTAACACTTCTTAAACTGCTGAATGAATCAAATTCAAATATTCACCCACAAATACAAAATATCTTGCTCACCTTGCAGAAAGACGTGACTGTTACTGTACACACACACATACACACTCGCTTTCTATCTCTCTCATATACACGCATGCTCCTGAATGTCGAGCCCATACTTATGCAAAGCGCGGCCCACTTTGTCATTTAATTTTTAAAAACCCTAAGGTCGTATAACACACTCTCCCTGTCATTTGCAAGCACATTAACTCACTGGCCATGCAACAGCCAAATTATGCTAATGGGCCGCTAAAATGGGTCATATAGACAGTGCATTTTGCATTAGCTTCAAACAATAGGCAGGGAAAGAGCAGCGCAGAGATGGGAGCTGTGCTGTTCTCCTTTAGCCGTGCCATGACGCTTACGCCAAGTACACCACAACAGTGCCCTCACTTCGCCCCGCATGCCCAAGAGCCGGCTAAATGCCGATATCAAAACAGACGATAAATAATGAAGTAGATCAATTAGCAGATTGTTAATCGCAATTTACATCAGTGAGGTAATGCGTTCCATCATGAACAGGCCTAGATTGACTAGAAGGGTCTAGTCTTTTAGAGGGGAGTGCTGTGACATAGCAGTCATGAGATTTATACAGCAATAGCTTACATTTAGGCTTAATAAAATAATAGATTGTTTGGGTGCAATTCCCTATAGCATGTGTTATCCATTAATATGCAATATTATTTAGTTAACATTGTTAAATTATATTGCAGTGATCATAACCATGACGCACCAAGCAAGCACCAGCAATTAATCATCTATTTCTTTTTGCGATTTACATAAAAAACACACTTGATTATCTCACTCTCACTCACTCATTTGCCAAACTGTCTAATCCCATTAGGGTCATTGTAGGAGGCTGCAGCCTATCTCATCCGACAACAGGCAAAGGTAGACCATCGCTGGGCCAACACACACAACCATTCGCTCTAAAACCCACACCTAGGGGCAATTTGAAACAGCCGATTAGCCTAATGTGCATGTCTTTGGACTGTGGGAGGAAACCGAAGTACCTGGAGGAAACCCACGCAAGCACAGGGAGAACATGCAAAGTCCACATGGAAACACCCTTGCCGAGCACTGGACTTGAACCCAGGACGTTATTGATGTGTGGCACATGTGCTAACCGCTACACCACCATGCCACATACTTGATTCCCTGGCACTTGAAAAAAGGTTATAACTGGACACAAATCTAAGAATAAAAAATAATTAATTGGTCTAAAAAAATTAAAATAAAAACAAAAAAAAAAAGAATGAAAAATCTTCCGTACCAGCAGAGGGCAACAGTTTATATTCACATTCATTCATCTTTACCAAAAGATTTATTTTATCAGCATGGTGGTGGACCCCTGTCAAAGGAACAATGGTTGTGAAGCAGGAAACCAGTACAGCATATGCAGCCATTCTCCCATAGTTCTTGGAGCTGGAAAGAAAGTAAAGAACCTAAAAAAACTCACATGGACATGGAGGGAACATGTGCAGCTCCAATCAGGCAGTAACCTGAGCTTGCAATGGGGTGGGAACCAAAAAAACATGGACCCTGGAGCCGTGATGTCGCAACGCTATTTAATGTACATATGCGTGTCAGATCCTTCAGAGCAACAAAGCTAACAGATAGATGCCCCACGGTCCAAAAAATACACCTAACTATAAATCTACCACTCTCAAGCTTAAGAGGTGAGATGAATCCATTACACACTAAATTAATGCCCTCTTGGGAAGATGCTTCTATCTTGTACATTGGACGAACTTCAATATCTCAGCCTCAAGTTTTTCCCAGTTGAACTACTTGACATATCATTTGAGGGATATAAACAGTGAGAAGCTAAAAGCTTCTGCAGCTTGGCTAATTAAACACTGAAATTCATGATTGCTGAGTAATTGAGGGCACCTTAACCTGGAGGTTATTCATTATCTGCACTTCAATAAGGAAGTGTTTATGGGACGAGTCCGAAAATGCAAGCGTACCGCTTCAATTAAATGCAGATGTCAAAGGAAGCTCTTAATAATGGATGGGAATTAATATGGTGGGCTGAACAAATTAATTAGATTAATTGATTGGGTGTTTCATGTTGAGAGTGTTAAGTGGCACAGATTTCTTGGGAAAAACTTAAGAATTGCAACAAAACAAATCAGCACAGAAAATGGGTAACAAAAAAAGCAATCTGAATGCAAACAGCAAAACTATTTAGGAGACTAAAGCCTGTTAGATCTTTGTTTAAATACTATTTGAATAATTTATAGTATTTTTAGTTAAAACATTGAAGATTTGAAACTGATGGGATGAAAGAGAAATTAAAAAAAAAATGATAATAGTAATTTTACCACAAAATCCAACATTTGCAGCTGTGGCCAAATGGTTAGAGAAGCGGGTTTGGGACCGAAAGGTCGCTGGTTCGATTCCCTAACCAGCAGAGAAAATGTGTGGTGGTGGGGGAGTGAGCTGCACTTTCCCTTCCTCCACCTTCATGGCTGAAGTGCCCTTGAGCAAGGCACCTAACTCCCAACTGCTCTCCGGGCGCCCCCAGTGTGTGGCAGCCCACTGCGCCGAGTGTGTGTGTGCTCACTGTTTACGTGTGTGTGTGCTCACTTTGGATGGGTTTAATGCAGAGGCAATAATTTCCCTTGCGGGATTAATACAGTATAGCAAAATCAAAATAAATAAATAAATAAATAAACATCAAGGGCGTCGCAAGTTCGGTGTGACACTTAAAAAGTTTGGTATTATCATTAAAAATTAGCAGCTCTATTTTCTTTAAGAAACAACAGTCCTGCATACTTATTGTCTACTGGCTCACAACACTGAGGTT
The DNA here is from genome assembly GCA_039654325.1 of Tandanus tandanus. Classification (NCBI taxonomy): domain Eukaryota; kingdom Metazoa; phylum Chordata; class Actinopteri; order Siluriformes; family Plotosidae; genus Tandanus; species Tandanus tandanus. Next base: position 54,512,189 of record JBCNYH010000001.1, on the reverse strand, counting down.
TGTGAGTTCACAAGTCAAATTTCACCTGCATACTGTAACGCCAGACTGAAACTAGCCACTAGCAAAAGCAAATATATGTTTTACACAGCCATTACCCTTTCCATTTTTTTTTAATTGTACTTGATTGGAACTGTACTTTATGTGCAAAGCAGATAAGTACAAAATTCCTGTCTCGCCTTTACTGATATAAGAACTCAAACATTCTTTATGCTACAGCTAAATGCTAGATGCTAATATAATTAGTTCATAATATGCTATAATAGCTATATAAAACATGGACGCCACGCCTTCTTTCACTCCCAGTCTATAGAACTACAGGTCTACGCAACTAACGAATGACAGACTTTAGGACCACGACCACAGCCACCACTTGGCTGGAGTGGCAAAAGAAGAGAAGCAGAGAAAAAAGAGTAGGAGATGCCAGAAATGAAAATCACCATTCAGGAATTATCAGAAGGGTCTACTGAAAAAACTTCTTGCACATTTTGAAGGAATGGACCCAAGCATTGAAGGATTTGCAAGGATTGAACGGATGGCACATGATGCATTTCATCCATATTGTGAAATTTATGAGGAAAACAATTCAGACCAAAAAACCCCCGAAAATCGCCCAGCTATCAACACTGACGATCCACAGCCAAGCACCAGGAGCCAGTAAGATGTTTTTTATACAGTATTTCGTATGTTTTGCAACTAAATTTATTTCTATTTTTTGCACCTGTATTTTTTATTTTTGAACGTTCTACAAATATAGTATAAAACCAATTGCACTGTAGTTGCATGTTTGACTTAAACCTGACAAATGTAAAAAGGCAGTTGTGGCCTATCCCCTGATAGATCCATGTGTGGATAGAAGCTAGGCCAAATTTTTGCATCATCTAAAAGCTCATCTAAAAGCTATTTATGGAAACATGATGGCAAAATGGTATTTGTAGGTGGAGAGCCTCATTTGTATTGGCTAATTACCGATTGTGGTCATAAGTCAACGTGGACCTGTAAAGCCTAAATACTGTACCTCTGCCATGTTGTTAAATTTGTAGACTGAATCTACGCAGAACAAACTTTTCTCCGGCTCCTTCAGCAAGGCCAAAACCTTCTCCAGTGCAAATTATCAGACAAACAAGCATAAATACTTTCATCTAGAGATATTTCATTAATACAAATGCAACTAGGAGGAAATTTTATCACTTGGACATGAAGTAGGGAAATTCACCAACAGATTAACTATGGCTTCAGGAGGTGCAGCTGCTTGGTTTATCACAGCATTCAGCAGGGCAGGGTGAGGTAAAAACTCATTATTTGGAATGATTTGACGACTAGATGTCATTAAAAGTAAAATAAAGTTTATAAAACAGCTAGATTGCTAAACCACTCAATGTTTCAAACTTTTTTAATAGAAATGGCAGATTGTTCTGCAATGTGTGCACATTCATTCATTCATTCATTCATTCATTCATTCACTCATTCATTCGCTAAAACGCTTTATTCTACTAGGGTCCCAGAAGGCTAAAATCAAGGAAGTCGGAAAAGTGTCCACTGAGCACGTCCAGAAGTAATTAATATTCATGACACTCGGTCTTGGCTTCAGGGTTTTTTTCCACTGAAGTGTGAACCAATTTATAAATGAACGTAACATGTAATTGGTTTGACAGACATTTCACCTGTGTTTTATTCATGTTGATAGAACTACCTGTATGGATTTTTTTAGGACAATTCTTTTATTAAGTGCAACCAATGCTACCTTCTTTCCAGTTTACTAAAACCAAGTACAGATATTTTCCGGTATGTACATCATATAGACCAAGATATTAAATATATGGATCTTGACAGACGTTACATTCAGAGGCCCATCTCATTGAAAAGGCGTTTTTTTTTTGTGTCAAAATATAACAAAATTAGCAAGACCACACATTATACATCCTTTATACACTCCAAAATATTTTTCATAATCATAACCAGTAGTACGAATTTGTGATATTTATTTGTGAAGCCGGTAACTGAACTTGACCAGATATGTCCGACTTTCATGCCAGAGTTTATGCGGCAACATTAGTATGAATAAAGTCAAAAAAGAAAGCGGCAGCGCTTTGTAATATACTTAAATTTTCTTTACTATTATTTTGACTTACACTTTAAACAGTTATTAAGTTGGACATACAATTGTATGGAAATATCTTTTACATTTAGATTTTTAATATTACATGTGCAAATGGGTCCAAATGCAAATAAAGAGCTGTATATAGATACAAAATGTATTTTTTTGACTTTTGCATAGCATGAATGAACTTTAAACCATATGGAATGGTTTGGTGAGTGAAGAAATTAAAAAATATGTGAACACTATGCCTGAAAGGTTAAATTTTTCAGAAAATTTGCTATTTTCAGTGTTTTTGTTTATTAGCCATACTTTCACCTCAGTATACTTACTGTATAAAAGTATACTCACTGTATACTTACTATATGTATACTCAGTATACTACAGTACATGTCAGAATTATGTTGTTGGTTCTCATTGCCTACAATAGCATTGTTCAATACATTTTCTCCCAAAAATTATAGAGAAGTAATTTTGAAAAAATTGCCCTTTTAGACAAAAGTGTTGGTGTATAATCTTCGCTGCACACTACTGTCTATGTATATATATATATATATATATATATATATATATTTAAACCATTCACACTCACAAATAGGGGCAATTTGACCCAATGTGTATGTCTTTGAACTGTGAATACCCAGAGGAAACCCATGCAAGCACAGGGAGAAAATGTAAACTTCACACAGAATCACGTTCACCAAGCCTGGGACTCCAACCCAGGACCTTCTTACTGTGAGGCAGATGTAAATAGGATGGTCAATTAGGTGGTTAAATTAGAAAAGTACAAATAAGTCAGTAAATATAATGAACGGACAAAGCCAGATGCTCAAGAGGCATCCAGTCTCATCCAGGAACTCTGTCAGTTAAGTGTAGTCACGCCTCCTTATTTTATAGTAGAATAATGTTATAAATACTAATTTGTTGGAAATGTAAAATGTGCAGTAATCAGCATAGGGAAACCTAACTGTTTGAATTAGTTTTGCTGGAAAAAGGCTGTTTGGCATTGAAACACGTGGAATGGGCGGTGCTATAAAGCTGTGCAACCAGTAGGGGCGCTAACCCCATGATGGCTTCATGTTTTAGAGATGATATGTTGTCCATGTTTATAAAGTGGATGATATGAACACAGTCCAGCACTAATCGCTAAAGTGTGAAAATCAAATGCATTTTTAAAGGAAAGTGGAAGATTGATTATGTTCGAATTTGTTTTGCTGCCTCAGATCATGTTTTATCGGGTGAAAAAAGAAAACAGGAATTTTCTGCATCCAGGTGCTTCTGCATTGCAGTGCTTTATCCTTTTTCTCTTCTTTTGCTATCTCACATGCTCTCTGTGTCCCTTTCCCTCTCCTTCTCAGACTGTGTGTGTGTGTGTGTGTGTGTGTGTGTGTGTGTGTGTGTGTGTGTGTGTGTGTGTGTGTGTGTGTGCGTGTGT
>JBCNYH010000001.1:54359690-54372642 GCA_039654325.1 Tandanus tandanus | reverse complement strand
ATAATAATTATATATTATTTTATTCAGAAAACCTGCTCAGGTCCACATGGTATCTAATTGAAATGAGAGGTGTGCATCAAGTCTTAGAGTCATAGAAAAAAGCTTTACTACCACACAGGAGTGAGTTAATGGTTCGATACGAAGCTTGCGAGATATTTAACCTGCTAAGACCTAAACCCAAATGTTGTGTTTGTCTTGTCATTTCTCCACACTTCTTTTGTTTGTTACCACCTGATAACTATTAAATGTGATCAATGTTCTGACAGGAAGAAGTTAGGCAATAGAGTACCACCAACTGGCCCTTATATTAGGATCTTACCAGGACATACACACACTGCAATTTATGAGAAAATATAATGTCCTCATATAAGGACAGTGGGCAAGGCAGGCATATTTGCTCTATTAGTCAAAGATCGCAAATTCGAATCCTGATAATGCCACAGCCATCTCATCAATTATGTGACCTTATGTATGTGGAAGTGGGTGGATAGTGCTTCCCCCTGGTTGTGCTATGCTGCATCAGTTTCACACCCTCGGTTTTAGACCACACCCACATTTTGAGAAGATATAGATAATTGGAATACTAAGATACAGATTTTGGAACTCAGCTTTTATTAGTACACATGGGAGGTACAGTGGAATAGTGTTTAGCACTCTTGCATCATTGAAAGAAGGTCTTGGGTTCAAGCACTATGGCTGGCAAGGGTGTTTCCATTTGGAGTTTGCATGTTCTTCCTGTCCTTGCATGGGTTTCCTTCCACAGTCCAAATGGATGCACATTAGCTCTATGATAATAGGATCATCAAGAGATAGATGAACATACAGTGCCATATATTTTGACTAATTGTTCCATCTACATAGTTTTATCTTCTTGAACATCTTACTGACAAAACTCTTAAGGTGACTTCAAGTTTATTAATTTGCTGAATCGCTTAATTCTACTAGGCCCGGGCCTATCTCAGCCAACTCTGGATGAAGGCGGGGTACATCCTGAGCAGCTCACCAATCCATTGCCAGCATACACACAACCATTCACAGTTACACCTAGGGGCAATTTGGACAGCCAATTAGCCTAATATGCATGTCTTTGGACTATAGGAGGAAACCGGAGTACCCAGAGGAAACCCACCCAAGCACAGCGAGAACATGCATACTCCACACACCCTCGCAGAGCCTGGGACTAGAACCCAGGCATGTCCATGTTGACTTTTATTATTTTATATGGACTCCCTAGCTATGATTTCTGGACCCCTTAGAATTTCCTGACCAAACTTTAAGAAACACTTCCTTATACCAGTGGCACTTTCAAATTCTGTAAGATCTCGCTTTAACGCAATCTAGGTGCTCACCCAATTACCAAACTATAAGAATATAACCAGTAGACCTCACGTCTAAATTAAGTTGAAGCACAGAGCAATATGAAGCGTGTACGTATGATAACTATACATCAGGGAGATCTAAATATTCCACCTTCATCCTCATTTTGTCTTGTTCTTTGTGAGACAAGCTGTAAAAGGCAGCAGGATTGTGCCTGTGCTCCTCAGTGTCAGTGTCTGCTCCAAGCAGCTGTGGTCCCAGAGGCAGACCCTCACTCACTTCTGCCTCCGCCAACGACAGAGCGCGACTTTCTCCCATTGGAATGTGGAGCAGTGTGAAAAGAGAAAGAGAGAGTGAGACTGAGAGAAAAAGCAGAGTGAGATAGCGAGGAAAGAGAATGTGGAGGCTGCACCGTCTGCCTGCAGTAAGAACCCACGCTGAGTTTTTATGGCCTCTCGTTCTACCTCTGTACTACTGCCTCGGCTGCTCGTCTGCATTAACTTAATGTTGCACATCTTATCTATTTATTTATCCGACGCGACAATCTGCTCGCGTGCGCCGAATCGCTTGAGGAGCACCCAAGGAAGGATTATGGTGAACCTTGAATTTTGAATTGATGTGAATAAACCAAGCTCATTTTCCATAACTGTTATGGTGTAATGTTATAATGCTATAATTGGTTATGGACACAAAAGTGTGTATTTTCCTCAGCCTCTGTCTCTCACTGTCTTTGGCACAGCAGTCCTGCTGTGCAGATCTGCAAAATAACTTAAACCGGTGTCTGATGGCAAATCAAGAGCGAACGCTAGCTCAACGCTGATTGTTAAAGGGAGTGCTGTGTAGAAATGCCGCTTCTCGTTTAGGACAAAAAAGGGATCTGCCTTGAAGTCCCGACAACAGCAGGACTCTGCTTCCTAAACGACTGGGACATCAAAGCTCTCCATGACACGCATCTGTCTTTGACTTCCTGCAACTGACACCACATATAAATTTCTCCTTCCTTAGAAGCTGGCGCCTCTGAGCAGCGCTCACCATTGCCATCGTGATAATGATCCTAATCACCCGTGAAGCTTAGTATTTCAAGATTCGCCATTTTTACTACCTTTTTTTTTTTTTGCTTCATTTTTTTAAATAATTGTTGAATATATAATATTTCAAATTAGCAATGCCCTTGAGAAGTGCTCTGCATTCAGAAGAAGATGAAACAAAAAGAGCGATAATATGCATTTATAATTGGTGTGCTCTCTTGGTTTTTTTTTTTTTGTTAAATACTTCTCCTTGTTACACTGTGACTGTTGGCTAACAAAACAAGACAAGTTGTCTTTGCAAAATTCTTGAAAAGAGAGAAAGCAAGGGGGGGGGGAGAGAGAGAGAGAGAGAGAGAGAGAGAGAGAGAGAGAGAGAGAGAGAGGCAGAGTGGAACACCCCCCTCCCCTCCTCTGCCCACTGATTTATGAGTTCACCCTACACTATTGTTTACTGTTAATTGCTATTAAATTATACCACAGTTTCATGCGAGATGACATTTTGGCTCAGGTAGATATACTGCTTCCACCAGTTTCACCCAGTGTGAATTCAAATAGCTTTGCTGGCCATCAATTTGAATGTAAATGCTTTTATAAAAAAGGGGGGGATCAGGGGGAGTGGATGAGATAAAAACCCTTATGGATAGTATGACAGACATGCATACGTTCATCAGTGAGACAGCCCGACTGCTAAAGGGGAACGACCCGGGCAAAACAATAGGCTCGGACAGCAGCACAATGGCTTCATTAGGAGGGTTAACATTATCAAGGCAAAAGTGATAGCGAAGAAAATATCAAAGCCCACTGAGTTCTGGAACCTTCCTGCGGACAAGGCTGGCATGGAGACTGTCACCGTGGCGATGGGGTGATTCCGAGTGACGATCTTATGCTCATTAAAATAGAGGCCCTGACAAGAAGAGATGGAGAAGACAGCATTGCGGAGAACAAAAATACCAAATGAGGACAAGGACATTTGAGAAAAGACAATTAATGGCAACATCTATTCTCCTATGATGTGCACCTGTCAGGTATCTTATAAATGTACAATATTAAGACATTTTATACAGAGACATTATCCACCACACCTTGTTTTATTTTGCTTTTATGTGCCCATGTAATACATACTAAACTTCGCCTCAGGCTCGCTGGATATTGGATATTGTCCCAGGGATTATTCTCTAATATCCCCTTCATTTGAGGTTAATACACACACGCACATACATATATATATATACATATAGTCCAGGGCTCAGGATGGGCATTTCTATTTGGAGTTCGCACGTTCTCCCCATGCTTGTGTGGGTTTCCCCTGGGTACTCTGGTTTCCTCCCATAGTCCAACATGCACTCCAGGCTAACTGGCTGTTCTAAATTGCCCCAGGTGTGATTGTGTATAGTTGTGTATGTGTTGGCCCTTCAATGGACTGGTGAGCTGTTCAGGGTGTACCCCGCCTTCACCCAGAGTCGACTAAGCTAGGCTTTAGTCTCCTTGTGACCATAGTAAAATGAGGCGGTCTGGCAAATGCTTTGCTGTGTCTTTAGGTTTGTTAAAAAAAAATAAAAAATACACACTACTGCCTTCCACTTCCTTCCCATTTCCATGTGGTGTTAAAGTTGATAGATTGATGGCCCAACAGGGTCAACTTGAATAGGAATACCTGTAGACTGTTCTCCAGTGAAACCAATAGAACTCCTGATAGTATAAACCTCAGCCTAGTGTTCCTACCTAATGCAACAGTGTGAGGTTCACTGGGCTGGATCAATCACGTCCCCACTGACTGAGTTTTAAATGCTGGCCCCCTGCTTGCATTCAGCTGTCATGCTGTACATACAATCAATTAAAGAAATTAGCCTACTCACCCCCCTCACCAGCCCTCCTACACGCTCTCATCAACACGCTTGCTGACGGACAGGAGAGGAGAGGCACGTCTCCCCTCAACAGCTGGCTCCGAGTGACATCGGCACAGGAGGAAACATCTGGAAGGACACCTGCCAGCCTACCTACATGGGAGAGTAAGATAACTGACGCATAGACAATGGAAAAACCCCTGCACGTACTGTGAATGAGTTAAAGTGTGAGTGACTAGCCTTCAAAGCATATTAATGTTTACAAAAATACTGATGCCTAGCATTCAATCAAAGAGCACTGCTAATCTAATTACAGTGTGTACTTATTGTTTATTGAATGAGCACGCTTCGAGTTAATTACACGAGCGCTGTGACTCAGTATAGAGAAGTACAGGCTGCTCGCAATGCCATTTTCCCTACAGCGCTCAAAGCAAACATTGTCTTAGAGCAAAGAAAGTGAAATTTTTAAAATAGGTTATGCCAAGTAATCTCTCAAGTGTTAGCACCAAATCTCAACAACAGGCTCTAAATCAGAGAGCTGAATGGACTTGTAGGTGTTGCGACCATCGATAAAGTACCATCTTAACCTTAAGCTCCACCGTGTGCCCCGTCTGCTCTTCCCGGTTCAGCCGTGTCTATTAGCACTCATCACACTCTAATCGCTCGGTAAGCACACAGCCAGAGAAAAGGGTGTCACTGTTTGCAGGGTTTGAAGGTGACACAGCTAAGTAGATAAAGTGCCAGACGGGGTATCCAGGCCACTACTGAAGGATCCCAAGAGTCCTTCACAATCCCCAGCCCTCCTCCCTTTCTCTTACTCCTCCTTTCCTTTGCCCGCACCCCCCACGTCCACACTTTTCAGGGGTGGGAACCTCAAAGCCCCCCACGGGGGGAGTTGGCCTGCAAGGTCGCAGCCCTCAGTGGACGGGCCTGTGTCACGGACGGAACATATTCTAATTTCAGCACCATTCCCTTCTACTGCGCAGCATGTAATAAATCTTGTTTGGTGACAAAATGTCCAATTAAAAGGGAATTGACACAAAAAGAAAGGTGTGAGCGAGAGGGTGGAAAATAAAAACGAGAGGAATGCAGCCTCAAGGACAAAGTGTCTCGATAATGAACATCAAAGGCATAATAATCTGTGCTAGCTGATTGGGAAATAAGCTCTCATGTTACAAACGGAGATAAAAAAAATAAATAAAACAATGCTCATTAAGATTTTAAAGGATCTGAATATGCTTTGGAGCCAGGCTGAACCAATGAGAAAGATCACTGCACTCAGTATACAGAATAATAGATAACAATGGCTAATCGTAATGTTTCTGATGAATCACAGTTTCCTGTGATGTGTAATAAACATTTCACTCAGATTAATTTATAGCATGAATAGTTTTTCGTATGAAGGTACATATGTTTTTACTAATCATAGGTAACTTTTACACTGATCAGCAATAACAATAAAGGGTACTTGTGGTGAATTAGTGCTACTAGCTATTTAAAACGATCACGTATAACATCAGCGGTTCCTTCTTCAGCCCATGCCCGTTTTCAAAGTGTGTGCATGTGTTACCACTCTAGGCAAGCTCAGAGATATGTTACCTCTCTGATTGTCTGTTCCAGCCTGGTAGTGACTCGAACTTGTTGGATTGGCTGGGCTTCGTCACTAACCTGTGTAGCATGACACATTATTGTCCTGTGCTGAGCTGCACAAACAACAAGCGCAGAAATCACAGAAAACATTTATTTTTGCTCCTAAACCAACTGACGACAGGAAAGACGAGTTGGCAAGACGTTAGCTGCATAAGCCATTTTGGATTTACCATCATGCTCATCTCTGGCATCATTCTCGTCCTCAGATTCACCAGAATGTAACGTCTCACTGTCTCCACAAGAGACGTCAACCCCATCCAAAATGTTGAAGTCACTTCCAGGGAAAAAAACGACTGCTAACCTCCGCAGTTCAGCCCCCGCTAGTATTTCACGGGATAAAATTAGCAGTTTTGTGCTTTTTATGGTCATTTATGTTAAAATAAGCATCTGTATGGCTCAAACGTATTACATGCACATGAATTATGCTGTTAGGATGACCAATGTCAGTACTCTTTAACACCACCTGATTGGTCTGTGGTTAGGCAGCCTCATACATAGCAAGTTGCACTGCACTGTGTTCTGATTCCTTTCTGTCATTGACAGCAATAACAGTTTCACTAGTTTGCGCTACATTAACTCTTCTGTGGGATACGATCAGACATATGAGCCTTCACTCCCCACAAGCATCAGTGAGCCTTGGGCACCCATGACACTCTTGCCAGATTGTCCTTATTTGAGTCACGTTTGGTAGGTACTTTGCACTGCATACCAGGGCACCCCACAAGATGTATAGTTTTGCAAATAAACAAACCCAATCGTTTATCCATCACAATGTGGCCCTTTGTCAAAGCCACTTAGATTCTTACGCTTGCTCATTTTTCCGGCTTCCAGCACATCAACATCGAGAATCATCCCACTCCTTTGGCATGTGGCACTGTAAGGAGATAATCAATGTTATTCACTTTACTTGTCAGTGGCCCAATTACCTCCGCCACTTGGCAGGGGAGGTTATGTATTCACCAGCATTGCGCAAAAACTACCAAACCAATTTTCATCAAACTTGGTGGAAGGATGGGGTATGGGCTTGACAAGAACCTGTAACAAACTAAGGTGAAAGTATGACTGCCTACCTCAGATAAATTGTGTGTTTTTTTAATTTGTGTGAGTCTAAGTGGTGGCGTACGAGGCAGAGACACAGGACAACCATTCAAGTCTTATTTCATGCCAATGGGTCTCTGCTCAGGAGCTCTGCTATAATAATTAATATCTTTATTTAGATCCAATTTTTATTTTGTAGTAACATTTGTAGTTTTGTTTTGTTTGCTTTATTTTTTTATTTGGAGTTAAAGTTTTGGTTTGAACTTCTTTCATTGACATTGGTTTATATTTACTTTTTAATTATGCTTCTTCTTCTAATACTCAGAGTGCTGTTTGATGGCATGTGGGATTTATGCCGCACTTGTGATGCCTTGTAAGAGGTAATGATAGCATTTCCCACCTCAGCATGTTTAACATACATCCAGAAGAACAACATTTACACCTATATTAAATTGTGTCTTTTGAGTACACAAACGTGTTAAATGCACTTTTACAGTCGTATGTCTGAGTGACTACATGTGCTGTTGTGCAAAAGTCAACTTCAAACATTACTGACACATACTGGACTAGAAGTGCACTACAGAAAGAACATTAAGTAGCATTAACAGCAAGCTAACTAGCTAATGTTAATTAAACAGTGATACAGCTAGAATTGGCAATTGCCCTCTCAATACAGCGATTAGTATGAAAAGTGCTACTGAACTAAACCAAGTATTGTGATTGTATATTAACTGTTTGTAAACACAAACAGCGAAAACCTAATTTTAAAAAAAGTGTGCAGAAAATGTAACGCTACTCAATAAACATTGAAGGAAATGGTTGTTGAGAAGACTACACTAAGTTGACAGGTTGATATTTAAAGTTTAGGAGGCATTTCTGTTACAGGGAATTTCAACTAGAAACCTTGATTTGAATTCAGCATAACTTATTATTTTGCAGCATTCTATCACTGTCCAAAAAATAAATAAATAAATAAATAAATAAATAAATAAATAAAATGTTTGAAGCAATCAGAGGAAAACAGAGAGTAAAGCTTGGAGCTGGCGTACTGTTGGTCCAGGACAATGCACCCATCCTCACATCAGAGGTGACAATTGAAGAAGCAGCCTAATGTGGCTTTGAACTGTTGCCCCATGCACCCTACTCACCAGACCTGAACGGTCTAAGTTTTATCTGTTTATCACTTTCGTGGTTGTCATTTTCAGAGTGATGATAAAGTCATTCATGCTGGTAAAGAGGATCTGGAGGTCCACAACATGACCTTCTACAACGGGATAGTGAAGCTTGAAGTTACATGAGACTATGTTCTAAACCTGAGAACTTTTTTGAAGTACTTTCATATATACGTAGGTCTCATTTACTGTACTTATCTATAGAGATATTCAATGGCATCACTGTACAGTTTACAATCTACAATAAACTGCCTATGTGTTATGAGGTTAAGATAATCACATCTACAGTATATATGCTAATCCATACAGCATGCAGATCACACCTGAGCATGACTGCTCTGATACTTCTCTAATAAAGTCTTTTCCTCATGCTCTGTGCATCCTGTTATATCTTTTTATCGCTCATGTTCTTTTCACAGGTGAACATCCCTACAGGAATCTTTAACCTCTGGTGTTAAAAATGCCTTCCAGTCTACCACTCTGTATTGCCTGCCTTATGCATATTTCATGGGAGGTGAGACGGCTCAGTGGAATGAAAGAGAAAACATCCCCTCATCACTAGCCAATGATATCCAGCCTCCTTAGGGCACAGAGCATTACTTCTAGTGTCAATACAGGCGTGCTGGATGTTAAGAGATAGATTTACACATTGATTTATGCAATTTCATATGTTCGACAGTTGCTGATGGCTAATGGTGTAACTGAGATGTCTAAAATGAGAAAATGTGTTTAGAAACGTTAATTTCTAATGCTGTCTGGGGCCACATAAAGATCTTCTTCTTCAATTTTTTTAACCATTTTCTTTATTGTTTTTCCAGTTTAGCTGCCAGTCCTCACTATAATAGGATGTTACACAGAATTTGATGACCAATCAAGTCAGGCAAGTTACTCTCTGGGACATACAGTAGCTCCCAGATTCACTATTACTGAGTTGTAGTTGTTCAGTACATAACTGTCAACAAATGGCACAAACACACATCCATGATGGGAAGATTTGGTCCGTGCCATACAGACAAATACAGCAATTAGTGGGAAGGCTGGAGTCTATCTCAGCCGACACTGGTGAAGGCGGGGTACACCCTGAACAGCTTGCCAGGCCATCACAGAGCCAACACATACACACTCACTCTCACACCTAGGGGGAATTTGGAATAGCCAATTAGCCTAATGTGCATATCTTTGGACTGTGGGAGGAAAACGGAGTACCCGGAGGAACCCTACACAAGCACGGGAAGAACTTGCAAACTCCAAACACAGAAATGTCCAAGCCTGGGAATCAAAGCAGATATCATATAAAGAACCAAATGAGTAGAATGTAACACCACTTGATCCTATTAGGGTCACAGAGAGGCTGGAGCCTATCTCAGCCAACTCTGGGCAAGGGTGGATTACACCCTGAACAGCTCGCCAGTCCACCTCAAGGCCAACACACACACAACCATTCACACTTACACCTAGGGGCAATTTGTAACAGCTAGTTAGCCCAGTGTGCACGTCTTCATTCTGTGGGAGGACACTGGTGCACCTGGAGGAGACCCACGCAAACACGGGGAGAACATGGAAACTTCACACAGAAAAGCCCTTGCAGAACCTGGGATTCGAACCCAGGACCTTCTTGCTGTGACGTGCTATCTACCACACAACTGTGCTGCCAAATATGTGCTCATCATACCTGTTTTGAACTTCCCTTAACAATATTGCTCAAAATTATTTACAGTAAAAATAAAGTAAAATTCTCAATACAGGAAAAACAAGCATTGTGGGCAATGGCAAAACTTTATCGAAATCCCTCCAGTCCTGCTGCCATGTTATCACCGTGACAACACTCCTCCATATTAACAAATAGAGCCATCATAGAGAGTGGAAAGAGGCGAACGCTCCCTCCCATTTACAATCCCCTCCATCAAATCCCACAGGGTGGAGCGCTGATTACTCCCGCAATTAGCAGTGTCAACTCTGTGATATGGATTAACTGGTCAGGTTTGGGTCTGGGAGCTAATTAGTCCTCTCTCTCTTTATGATTTGTTGATTAATTATGGATATTTAGTTAGGAAAAGAGATGTTAATTATTAATCACAATTAAATTATCTGGTGTAATTAACTACTAAGTTCTCAGTGTTATTTTACTCATTGCGGTGTGTGTGTGTGTGTGTGTGTGTGTGTGTGTGTGTGTGTGTGTGTGTGCACGCGTGCTTATAAAGTAAAGATGGGTGAAATTGGAAAGATATTTTTCCAGAAAATGTTAAACATTTATGCCCATGTACTAATAATAACTTAGCAACTAAATGTATTTAGGCTTTAAATAAATCATCATTCTATTAGTCTGTCCATAGAGTTATGGAATATTCCATCAGGAATGTTCCCTTCAGAGGCAAAGCAGAAACTAGAATGACTGTAATGCTCCAAGACACAAACGTATGTCTGACTACAAAAAACAAGGAAAAGGACAGTCTCATCATAGTGTCCTCACTCATCCAAATAAGCTTCGCATTAAAACTTTGCTTACATTACCTCTGAATCACCTCGCCAACATTTATCCTCTATTTACCAAGAAGAAGCAATACACTGATATTTATCGCCAAGTTGCGGCTAAATATAGAAGTGTTGCTGTAGCACCCTGTGTCTTGGTGGGAGGTTTGGCTCTACTGTTCATCCTTAAGCTGACAAGCAGTAGAATTCCTGATGAATGCCTCTTTTCATCTGCGTGGCCATGTGGATTTGACAGAGTAAATATTTAGCTGTATAGGAGTTGCCTGCTGATTTTCCCCAGATGGACGGATGGATGCCTCGGTGAAGGTGCTTGCCAAAGACAATTGAAAGAGGTTGTGTAAGTTTCACTGGCAACTGGATGCTTCATAAAGAAGAGCATTGTGGTGACTGCATCCCACCCATGGCTCTATGACATATTAAAATTGCTGGAAAATGATCATTCCTTTTTATATTTGTCTTTAGAGGCAGCATGGTGGAGTAGCAATTAGCAGATCCACTTCACAGCAAGAACGTCCTGGGTTCGAGTCCCAGGATCAGCGAGGGCATCTCTGTGTGGAGTTTGCATGTTTTCCCCTTGCTTGCGTAGGTTCCCTCCAGGTACTCCGGTTTCCTCCCACAGTCCAAAGGCATGCACTTTGAGCTAATGGACTGTCTCAAATTGCGCCAAGTGTGAGTGAGAGTGTGAATGGTTGTAGTGTTTTGGCCCTGCGTTGGACTTGCAAGCTGTTCAGGGTGTACTCTAGCTTCACCCTGTACTCAGTCAGCTGAGATAGGCTTCAGACCTCCCGTTACCCTAGTAGGATTAAACATGCAAACCCCTCACAGAAACACCCTCATTGAGCCCAGAACTCGAACCCAAAACCCTCTTGCTGTAAGGTGGACGTGCTAACCACTACACTCACTCACACTCACTTGGCAAACCGCTTAATCCTACTAGGGTCGCACGGAGGGTGAAGCCTATCTCAGCCGACACTGGGCAAAGGCGGGGTACACCTTGAACAGCTCGCCAGACCATCACAGGGCAACACACACACACACACACACACACACACACACACACACACACAACTATTTACACCCACACTCACACCTAGGGGCAATTAGCCTGATGTGTATGTCTTTGGACTGTGGCAGAAAACCAGGTACCCGAAGGAACCCCACACACGCACAGAGAAAACATGCAAACTCCACACAGAACTGCCCGAGCCCAAGAATCGAACCCAGGACCTTCTTGCTATGAGGCACTGTGCCATTGTTTTAACCTAGAAATTCACTTATTTTCTGTGGCCATTATGGGAGATTTTACTGTATTTGTTTAAGACAGACAGCATGAGGTTTTTATGGCTCTCTTCATGATGGGATGTTGTTTAAAAACCCACCAATTATGCCATGAGTTAGCCTGAAATTGCCAATTGAAGTGATGGAGTGGGCAAATGAACTGACCAACATACTTGTTGTTTATTGCTTCTCAAACATCAGGAGAACATAGTACAATGATGGGCGCACACTTTTGTACATTTTGTAATCTGTAACTTTAAATACCAGACTTTAACACTACAGAATATGAAAAAGTTCAAGGGGGTGAATACTTATGGAAGAATACCTGTACCCACTTTCAAAACAACATTTTTTATGTAATTTCTTGCAGTATATGTATTTAATTTATGTTTGTAAATAATAAAAAATTAAGGCACAATTCCCATTTTATCATTTCAAATCATGGATTATGGTATACACTGTCATACATAAAGGTCATTTGTCCTTACCTTGAAATCACCGATCAGGTAGTTAACTTGTAAAAATTCTTATTTGGGTGTGGTAATATGTGGTAGTATAAGCAGTCCATATTCATTCATTTATGCATTTGCCGAACTATTTAATCCGTTTAGGGTCACAGGGATCCCGGCTGACTCTGGACAAAGGCAAGGTTCACCCTGAACAGCTTGCCAGCACATTGCATGGCCAAAATACACAAACACAACCATTCACACTCAAACCTAGGGGTAATTTGGGACAGCCAATTAGCCTGATGTACATGTCTTTGGACTGTGGGAAGAAACCAGAGTACACAGAGGAACCCCCACAAACATGGGGGGAAAATGTAGAATCCACATCGAAAGAGCCGAGCCCAGGACTCAAACCCAGGACCTTCTTGCTGAGGTGGATGGGACAACCGGCTTCCAAGTGCCACTCTAGACCAAATTAATTTCTTAATAAATGTGCAATCAGTCTTCTGAACAAATGCAGAGGTAAAATTTTATTTTATTTATTTATTTATTTTGGGGGGGGGATTTTTTCCCCATTTTTCTCCCTAATTTAGTCGTTTCCAATTCCCTCCCATCAACTTTTTGCCTTCCCTATCACACGACCACCACCGACCAGGGAGGGGCGTAAGCAAGCACATGCCCCCTCC
>JBCNYH010000001.1:54342161-54359590 GCA_039654325.1 Tandanus tandanus | reverse complement strand
TGGCATCAACCCGGATTCGAACTTGCGATCTCCGGGTTGATAGTCGCGCACCTTGTCGATGCGCCACTCGGGAACCCGGAGGTAAAATTTTAAATGCAGCTTCAAATAGCGCTGATCGGAGTAAGCCAGATGTTACTATATTTAGAAAATGCTTCTGCGCATGCTCGTGTCGGCGGGCCCAAGGAGGACAAACTTTCTATGCTACACAGCGAAGAGACCGAGAGAAAATAGCTTTAAGTGATGTAATTGACCCTTACAGCCTTTAGAAGACAAAGTTATTGGGCAAAGTTCTATCTATGGCTGAGTGTTTCGTTTACAGATATTGTGAACTAACTGTGAACACCGTTTCATCGGAGCAGAAGAAAGCCTACCGGTCTCTGGAGTCCTATAATTATTCTAGTATAATATAATTATAATTAGATAGTGATGCTGTGTTTGTTGCTCAGCATGAGTCCAGTAGAGTGAAGCTCAATATTGAATGTTCAGTGTTCAAATATATAAACTAATGTATAAATGAAACATGTACACTAACCAGTCATAAAATGGTCACCTCAAATGTGGATCTAATCCTTGTTTACAGCCAAATCCATGACTTCTTCCCCATGACCGGTAGCCCCCTGCATTCCAGCCATCTCTTCAGCTGACAAACAGAATGTTGATTGATATCAGCGTGTAAAATTCTCCAGAACTTGCCTGACTCACATACTGTCTCAATGCAGGTGGCCTAATGCTTGTCCTACTTGGCCCAATGTGTGTACTACATAGCACGCAACACAGAAAGTGGTGACGTATAATCAATCAGCACTATTGTTTACTCACATTCATGTATACATGTACAATCTCCTAAATTTACTTGATAAGATTCACAAAAAAAAAAGAAGGTGAATCAATGCCTCGTTCTCCAAGAAAACCAAAAATGTTGGAAAACAGAAGTTTCATGCTAAGAGCTCTGATGATCCAAACTAGCTGAATGCTAATAGCTAGATGTCATAAGATAAACTGATAAATACTGTATGCATATAAATAAGTGTACAGAGCAGCAGAGATAGATTACAGTGATGGGTATATGGGTATTAGGTCTCTTTCTGGCTGTCACATCTGTTTAGATTGGTTGGGAATTTAGATCAGCTGTTTGTCACCTTATGATTTAACAGAAATATATAATTACACAGAAATGTAGGAGGGTTAAAGTGATGTTTTCTTTTAAAATGTAGGATCTCAAGGATATTAGGTGAGCGAACAACTTGAAAAGAAGTACAGATACTTAACACTTTGACTTGTTGGGCTAGAAAATAATTTTTAAAAAGACAATGGATAATTCTACACATCTCTACACTGCGCCTGAAACAAAACTTACAACATTCAGTACATATTAATCTACTGCACAGAAACGTGACATTATTCACACCATTGAAGAGACACATATAAAAATTCAGCGTGGGGGCATCTCCGTTCTTTATCATTCCCACCCGTTTATATCCATCTTCACACACTTCTCACCTTTAATTCCCCATCAGGCACCATGACAAGATGAAGGAGATAATCTGATTCATCATAATCACCAAAAGGAATGCACAGCATGGCTGATTTGCATGAAGTAAATAAAAGAGTGAGGTAAGCCATGTCCGGGAGCCATGTTTCACTCTGTCCTGACTGCTGGTAAATCTGAGTGACAGCGCTTAGGACTGCAGATTAACCCACTCAGACTAAAACTCATACAGGCATGCAAAGTGATAACCTTGGTGGAGCCCATTTCAAAACACCTACCACCATCAAGGACACCATTATTGAGCCAGGGCCATAACTGCTTCTGTTAGCACTTTCAGGGCTTGATTGTGTCTCCTTGGCGCTACTCCGAGGCTAGAAACTCTGGGAATTTGGCATGACGATTTTCCATGGGTCAAGCGAGACCAACTGGTGCTAAGGCAATGTTAAGATGGAAGGCAGGGTTTAGACTAATTTAGTTTGTGAGTTTTTAAACATGAATTTATTGCTGTAGCCAAACAGCGAAAATGAATCAGCTGAATGTCAAAAGCTAACCTGTTTCTAACTTTAGCTGCCATGTCAAAGGTGACCATTCACTTATGTAGTTTATTAAATTAACATGAAATACAGTGTTATCTCTAAGAAATAAAATGTCTTTCTGAAACCATTTGCTTACTCCTGTACATGAGTGTCAGTGACCTCTGCTCCGTGCACGAAGATATTAGTAATCATCACCATCTTTTTTAATTCTCTTGAAATGATATGCCTTCTTTTGTTTTTAACACTTGATCTCAGATGTTTCTTTTTTCTACAAAAGTGTTGCACTGCCAAATAATCGCATATATGCAAGTTTCTGCAGTCACATGGCCTTATTATTGTTATTGTAATCAGACACAAAACCAAAACAAGATGTAAAACAGGTGAATAAGAGATACTAAGCCTGTGTGTTGAACTGATAATGTAAGATAAATCAGAAAGGCTATTCACTAGAGAATGGGCACCTAATAACACATAATAGAAAAAAAATCCATAAGGAATCCATAACCAACTCTGGCCTTTATACAGAGTGGTGTGGAAAAACATCCAGCAGTTCTGTCAGGTGGATACACAGAGAGGAATGCGGAGAGGAGAACATTCAGACTGGTTGAAGCGGACAAAAATGGCTACGTAAACCCAACTAATCAGTCTTTACATCCGTGCTAAGGTGAAAAACATCTCAGAATGCCCAGCGTATCCAAGCCTATGGTGCATGGGCTACAAGGAGGGAGAACCATTCGGGTTCCTTTCATGTTCACTAAGAGCAGGACTCTGCGGCTCTAAGACTGGAAAAAGATTGATGCTTTCACAATCGTAAATAAGCAGCTGTACAGACGTTCCTAATAAAGTCATCTGTGTGTGTATGTGTGTGTGTGCTGTACATACATATACTTATACTGCAACAATATTTCTACTTTCCAGTATTGAAATGCATTTTCCATCACCCAAAGGTGTCATTTTTAGTCTCACTAAACTCTTTGCATAAAACATTCTACATTCTCTCTGTGTGCCTTTGTGCCTGAGCAGGACACACACTCAGATATATTACGCCCCTTGAAATATGTGTCCTGCATAAATGAGCACACTCACTAAAACCGATTAAAAAGGGGGAGCCATTTTGTCTTCCTCTCTTTGCTTTTTTGCTAATTACACCGAAGCTTCGAAAAGGAATAATACACGCACCGAATGACCCATATGCAATTTCAATAGAACTGGACGGTGCTGATACGGCGTTATGAAACGATGGCATTATATTAGAATCATGGATTCAGACGTGATCTCCACAAAGTGCCATTGTGCTTCATATAATCACAAGAGAAACATACAAATGACAAAGTCGCACTATCATTGTTTCGTGATCAAAATGAAATTACTATGATGTCTTCGCCAGTGCACTTCAAGGCATCCTTTGTCTCCGAGCTCAGTTCCAGCAGCATCGATTTCCTACAGGCCTGAATTAGCATTCGTCTTTCTCTCTCGCTCATTAATCAATTTACACACTCTCTCTTTCACTAATTGCTAGCCAATGCTGGTTATTAAAAGCCCTTTCAGAATGCTCCCCCGGATAAGCTCAGCTCAAATCCCATCCCTCCACTGCAGCAAATGTGTTTTCTTTACTTCTTTTTAAGTTCATAGCTCTGTTTTCTTTCTCCAAACATTGCAGAATTGCAGGACTGAATGCAAAGCTGGATAAACATCCTTGTACAGTATATGTGTTATACTCACTCTCACTCACTCATTTGCCGAACCGCTTAATTCTACCAGGGTCACGGGGAGGCAAAGGCGGGGTACACCCTGAACAGCTCACCAGACCACCACAGGGCCAACACACACACACACACACACACACACACAACCATTCACACTCACTCTCAACACCTGGAGGCAAGTTGGGTTTTTTCCCTAATATAATCTAATCAGCCTAATTTGACTGTGTGAGGAAACTAGAGTACCCAGAGGAACCTAGGCAAACATGGGGAGAACATGCAAAATCCACATAGAAACTTGAACCCAGGACCCTCTTGCTGTGAGGCAGACATGTTAACAACTGTGCCACCATGCCACAATACCATTGTTATACTGTACATTAAACCACACTGACTTTAGTGGAATTGCAAAAAAATTAATCTACCATGTTTTTTTATTTATTCAATCTTATTTGTTAATGAACAAACTCTATAAAAACAAGAATGGCCACACATTGTGCAAAACTCTTTTGATATCCGTGTGCAGCTTTCTAAATGGCATGTTGGGAAATTATGTGATACTGCAAACTTGTAATGGCATTTTCCACCAAACCCAGTGCACTAAAGAAGTCTAAAGACTGTGACATGACACATCTTCACAGAACCTTCTTTCCTTGTGCATTATTCAAAGAAGAACTAGCAGATGTATTCCCATCTATTGCCCAGTGTTCCTGGGATAGGCTCCAGATCCATCACAACTTGTGTTTTATTTCATTTCATATAGCAGCAATGTGCCAATACCTAACAAAGAATTATTTATGAAAGAAGGGCATGTCGTACATTTTTACCAGTTTGAAGTTTTGGATCTTCTGAAAACTAAGTTCATGTTTTCATTTATAACAGCTTCCGAGATCAGGCATTCTCAGAGTATTACTGGACATTAGCTTTAGCATTAGTCCTTCTCTCACCAGCCTCTTTCTCCGTCTTCACTCTCACTCTCTCACTCACTCATTTGCTGAACTGCCTAATCCAGGGGTGCCCAAACCAGTTCTTGGTGATCTACTTTCCTGAAGACATTCACTCTAACCCTAATTATGCTCACCTGACCACCCAATCATCTAATCAAGACTTAAAACTTAAAGCAATGATTGGATTTGTCAGATGGGCCCCATTAAGGTTGGAGTTAAAATCTTTAGGAAGGTAGATCACCAGGAACAGGATTGGGCACCCCGGCCTAATCCTAATAGGATTGGAGGGAGGCTGGTGGACCTATCTCAGTGGACTCTGGGCGAAGGCAGGGTACACCTTGAGCAGCTCGCCAGACCATCGCAGGGCCAACACACACAACCATTCACACTCACATCCACACCTAGGGGCAATATGGAACAGCCAGTTAGCCTAATGTGCATGTCTTGGGACTGTGGGAAGAATTTGGAGTTCTCACAGGAAGCCCACACAAGCACGGGGAGAACATGCAAACTCCACGCTGAAACACCCCAGCCCGGGAATCGAACCCAGGACCTCTTTGCTGTGAGGCGGACGTGTTAAACACTACTCCACGCTGCTGCCATCTCCGTCTCCGAACAGAAGTCCCAGATCATCTGTTCTGCACTCTCACTCGCCTCAAGATCACACCCATTGCAGGGGTCACAGACACCTACATACAGGAGTAAGCAAATGGTTTCAGAAAGACATTGTGGCTGATTTCATTTTATATCCAAGAGATAACACTGTATTTCATGTTTATTAAATATGCCAGGTGTCCCCTCCAGGGTGTATTCCTTACTTATTCCCAGTGTTCTTGGAATAGACTCTGGATCCAACATGGCCCTTACCAGAATCAGTTATTCCTGGGTCTCACCTAGTTGAAATTACTTCATGGTAGAAGACAGCAGGTGATTTTTTTGCCTTCCAATGTTAAATGGCATTATCCTTTCCAAACCCCCCCCCCAACACTGGCTACTGTGTATTCATTTACATATTTCCTCTGCCCATATTTGCAACACAAAATTGCCTCGAAAATCTGTCAGAATTACCACGATAGTTCCAGCTACGGTTCTAATGCATCAACTTGTATGACCTTAGCATTACGGAATATGAATAGATGAATGAATAAAGGAAAGGATATGAATCAGAGATAACTGATAGAATAATAAACAGAATAAGGACAAATGAAGAAAGCAGTAGAGATAAACAAAATTAATAAATATGGATAGGTATGGCTCGTATCTCAGAACAAAACAAAGTAAAAACACAAGCAGGAGGTCCACTAAAGACACCAGCATTCTATTCAGCTTTAAAATCTGGACAAGTACCATGTAAAAGTAATTTTTTCTTTTTATTTATTTATTTTTTTGTTACGATATATGATCCAATATCGTACAATGGATTCCTGTAAGTGATTTTACAGTTTTGATCACTTTCATAAATATGAATTTGAACTTTAACCTTTGTAGCTTTTCATATAATCTGTGTTGTGTAAATTGTTATGAATGTCTTACATATAGGCTGCGCAGTAATGCACGGATTCTCATCTCAAAGAGAAAGCCGAAGTGGATCGGGAGCTTTCCCCGCTCCCTCCTCCCTTCCGCTCTTCTCTCACAGCCTTCAGAATGAGAGAAATGTGTCATACTAAAGAGCCATTTTCTCCTCACAATCCAATCAAATCAGTATCAAATCAGCAATAAATTTATTTGTTATTGACAAGCCAGAGAACACTCGCAGCCTCTGGCACAATGCGACAATGCATGAGCTCTTTCTCTCTCGCTTTCTGCCGCTCTCAGCACATCACTCTGCACTGCGCTGAAGGCTAAAAACCAGAGTTATGTTCCTATAACAAAATATTTTCCCGAGGCCTAACAACTCATGTTGTCCTGACTACTGGAGTAATGGAAGTAAATGAATCTATAAATAATACCTCTTTCTGACAACAAATCCTGCTATCCCCCAGCAGCCCCTCCCTCTGCCTCGCTCACACACATGAATATCCCTGAAAGATAACGTATACTAGCGCTGTCATGCACATCATACACACATCCTGAGCGAGGGCAAACTTTTTAAATAAAGTATGCAGTTTCACTATAAATGTGTCACAAGAGAGAGAGAATGTATTGGCCCTAATCAGCCAAAATGGGTTGATTCATTGGTTAATTTTAGCGTCTGGGGCTATACATTATTCCAGGCCTGCCAAAGCTAATTTCTGCCTTTACAGACGGACCAGGATGACAAATGGATTGTCCGAGCGGCTACAAGTGAAAAACCTCCATCATGCTCTCTCTCCCGCTTGAGTTTTACTCACCCTAATGATGTATAATAGCCTGCAACTACACTTGACCCGTGGATTATGCGGCAACGAGGAAGAAAAAAAAATAAATGTTTACCCAGAGGTTTTGAAGGGGAAAAGGGAGAAAAAGAAAATGGAGCATTTGCATGGGCATCAGGCATGACGCTGACTGCTTAAAGGAGGCAAGCATTGCAGAAATGTATTAACATTTAAAAGCACATCTGTGTAATTACTATTTTGCTCAAAGCTAATAATATATAAATAAATCAAGAATTGCAATTAATAATGCATTGATTTGGCGTAATAGCAACTATTACACATATTGTGTCTGAGAATGAGCACCTTCACATGTCGATCTGCTTAGACTGAACTGTAAGGTCCAAGTGTGATGGCGTGACACTGACATGTGAAGTCCCCACACAGGTCTCTGTGCAATACATCGTGGGCCTCGGCCAGTCGCTATGCCGCCTGCTCCAGCCCAGCTATGAAATATCATATCAAATCAATGGAGACAGAGGCAGCGAGGCGCCAGCAACCAGGTCGCCTCTGCCAAAAAGAGACATAACGAATGCAAATGCTAAACAGGGCTAAAGGTGAAGAATCGGCGCGTCTCCAGAGGCGTGATGGAGTGACGAGAAAAGGAGCTCTTCTCAGAAACCAGCACAGGACGGATGTTGCCATCAGCCAGGCTAATGGAGCAGGAGCTGGGACATATGAGACGAGCAGTGAACTTTCAGCTGTCCCCGTTTAACAGATTGCTGACATCAAATGGGAAACAATGGCCTGAATGATGCAAATTATCTCTATTTTGAGGATATTCAGACGTTAAAAGAAAGGAGGGGAGGGGTAAAAATGATGATTCAGTATCTGAAAGACAGCAGAGAATATTTAGTCATCGGTGCATCCTAAAAAAGGTGCATATAGTACAAGTCCTATGGCCTAATAGCGTTTTTGGGGGCATGGCCTTAAAAGAAACATTGAAGAGAGGTGTTTTGTTTCCTCTAATGCCATGCCCCTAAAAACATGTACCTAGGCTAGGACACTTGAGAAGGAGTTCTTGAAATGAACAGGTATCATGATTGAAAGGTGAGTAAATGATTGTTTTATGTTGTTGGGCCATGTTACTGTGTCTTCCATTTGTGCCACAGTGTTTATCCCTGAATCAATATTTTAATGAAGAGAGATAACAATTTCATTCTAACACAGAATTAATTAAAAAAAAGAAGGAATTAAATTTAAATTTTCAGAAGGAATAAAAGCCTTAAAACTTAAAATCCATTAATTCATCCATCCATCCATTTGGCATAACACAAAATCTCACTAGAGTCGTGGGGAGAATCCAGGATCTTCTTGTCGTGAGGTGGATGTGCTAACCACTATGTCACCGGCTGTGAAGTGAAATATTTGTAAACATTTAATCCAAATTGTAATGCTTACATCAAATTCATTTAAATGAATTGATCTGAATCATTCATCCATGAGCTATATTGCTTATCCGTCAGAGTCACAAGTAAACTGGATGACTTCGGGTAAGATGCGGGGATACACCTGGAAGAGATCACCAGTCTATTCCAAGGCTAACACAGACACAAACAACCATTCACACTCATTCACATCTGAGGGCAATCTAGAGTAATATGCATGTATTGTTGTGGGGAAACTGGAGTATCCAGAGAAAAGCACAGGGAGAACGTGAAAACTCCACACTGATAGGTCCCTCAAGATTTTGATGTAAATAATCTATTATATGGAATAATATAAATTTTTTTAAAACCCATTTTCATTACTCTTGTTCAATACCTTTTTTTTTAATAAAATTTAATTTCATGTTCAAAAAAAGAAGACTTTCATTAATTTGATTTCAACATAAGCATAACAGCAGTTTAAAAACAGGTACATTTTTTAACAGTGTTATCCAATCTGTCCGAATCTAAGGAAATACTCACTCACTCACTCGCCAAACCATTTAATCCTGCTAGGGTCACAGGGAGACTGGAACCCATCTCAGCCAACACTGGGTGAAATCAGAGTACTTTAAGGAAACATTTAACAACAAATGTTCTTTTTAAGGTGGCACGGTGGCGTAGTGGTCAGCACATCCGCCTCACAGCAAGAAGCTCCCGGGTTCGATTCCTGAGCTCAGGGGTTTCTTTGTGGAGTTTGCATGTTCTCCCCATGCTTGCGTGGGTTTTCTCTGGGTACTCCTGTTTCCTCCCACAGTCCAAACACATGCACAGTAGGCTAATTAATTGGCTGTTCCTAATTGCCCCTAGTTGTGAGTTTGTTCATATTTCAGGCGGTTTCAGGCTACACTAATAAAAACAAATAACAAAACTGACAAATGAGGGATCAGTCACTAACCATAAGAGAAGTTATCATTTAAATAATAAGTATGTGTATTTACAAGCTACATCATGACACACATAAAGCAAATTCTCCTTTATTTCTCACACCACAGAGGTGCATAGAGATCTCACCTTTCCCCTTTCAATCTCACTTCCCTCCGGAGCAGAGGAGCAGGATGAAAGGATGTAGAGATAGATGGAAGGAGGAGGGATAGCAGAAAGAAAGAGAGTATCAGGTGCAGGCTTCTGCTCAGCCAGCTCCAGGTCCCCATCTCTCGCCACAGGGTGAGCTATTATTATTAACATCATTTGTCTGCATCATTCGCCCAGCACCTTTGCTTTCAGTTGCCGCTATGAAGATGGCATGTTAATAAACGAGCGTGGCCGCCACTCCACCATCTGACCTGTTCTGCGTCCACCCTCGGCCCCATCCCTCTGTGTCCCCCTCCAACCCTCGATCCCCAAAAGGGACGGCAGGCCGATTTGTTTTCCAGCATCACCCCCCCTTCTACTGCCGTCTATTGTTGTTTGCACTAAAGGGGACAAATTCAATTCATTCTTATGACAAGAAAGCACTGATCGAGGAGTGGAGAGAGCAAAAGGAAGAGAGGTGGGTGGGGAGCATGAAGAAAGACACTGCCCAAGAGGGAACATACGACCAACAACAAGAAAAAGGGAGATAAAAAAAAAACTTGCTGAATAGGTGATATCGTAGGAGAGAAGGGGTGAGGAAGGGGATGTGCGGGGGCTTCCAGGAGGAAGATGGATAAAGCTGTATTGTTTGGAAGAAGTGGATTGATGTGCTGTGCTGACAGTCACCTAAGCTTAGTCTCAGAGGACATGGTCATCTGAGAGTCTCTAGTGGTCTGAGCAAGCCCTATATCAGAGTGACACTCAAGTCCCAGTGTAGCAATAACAACACGTTTTCAAACCAGTGTTTCCCAAGGGAGGACAATTAAAAAAAAAAAAAAAAAAAAACAGAAAAAAAAAATGCCAAAAATAACAACAACCCTGTTGAATGATGATGATGATGATGGATTTTATGTGAGTATGAACCATTCCATATCAATACGCAACATCAAAACTTAAACACAGACCTGTATGAATAATGGAAGTAAAACATCCATGCGGATAGCATTTGATTAAATAGATTCAAAGATTGCATCAGCTGGACAATAGGTGTGAAGTGACCTCTTCAGTTCCCCCATGTCTGCACCAGGTCTGTGGCTCCCCACGCTCCAGAGCAAGTGTTGACCCAGAGTGGATATGTGCCAGTCCAGCCCAGCATGAGCACAGCACCAGTCTCCTTCTGCAATGTGCTGATCTCTATACGGTTGCAATGCTTTACTCCGAGAATATGAAGTTTCTTCTTCCACCAATTATTGGAGTTTTTAACATATTCTAATACACTGCGTTGTAGGGTTCCGTGTATTAAATACTGTAGAAACAACAAAGTAGCCCAAGGTTCCAGATTTGTGTGTAAACACTAAAAGGGTCAATTTCAGATCGTGTCAAAATTGTGCCCAGACTGAGTAAAACCCAACATGTGTAGCAAATAAATAAATAAATAAGATTTATATACTACTGAAAAAATTTGCTTTAATTTTATACCTATTAGATCTTTTGTTATCTTGTCTAATGCCATCCTCATGGCTAAGGGTCGGTGACTCTATTCTCATCGAGTTCTCTTAAGAGATTTTTTTTACAGCTTAAGTTGCCAGGCCTTTTCCCTAACCCTCCACAGCACCTGGTATTCCCAGGCAGGGTCCCATCTAAGTACTAACAAGGCCTGACCCTGCTTAGTTTCCGAGCTCAGACCGGATTGGGCATACACAGGGTGACTGAATTGCACCAATTAGATATTGAACAATATTTGGCAGAGTTATCATAAGTTTAACGTTGGCTGAGTAGCCATGGAAAGTGGAAAAAAGTAGGTTTTGAAGTTGATTAACATTTATGTTCTTGTCTCATCCAACACGCATTTACTAACTCCTTAGCAACAATATCAACTGAATACTTGCATCACACTTAGTCCCTCTTTTTGAAGCCATTGTGAGCAATTCTAAAATCACCTAACCTAAAATGACCAAACATTTATTTCTCTTCAATTACTAAGAAATGCTATTAAAATGATGAAATTTTGATCAAAACGTTCAGAGAATCAAACAGTGACTCGATGTTTGCACAGGGCACTTTTTTCCATAATGTAATTTCCAGACAAGTGCCAGGTTTTTGCTAGGTCAAGTCACGGTGTGGATCTATTCTCATATTCCTTTACATTTATGTCCTTCATTCTGAGGTGATAGTCATTCACAGAAACCATAAACGAAATCATTTTCTAAGTATGTGCAGTACATCCACTCATAGGAGACTTCTAAATGTAAATTCATTTATGTTAATGGTTAACCTTTACATATAGAAGCTGACTCCAGAAGAAGGCAGGGTACACCCTCAATATCTCCCCAGACCATCACAGGGAAACAACACACACACACACACACACACACACACACGCAAATGCATTCACACCAAGGTCCAATTAGCCTCATGTGCATGTCGTGTGCACCCAGAGGAAACCCACGTGAGCACGGGAAGAACATGCAAACTCCACACAGAAACACCCTCACCTGGCCGGAGGCTCGAACCCAATACTTTCTTGTTATGAGGTGGATGTGCTCACCACTACACCACAATGTAGCCCATGTACAACCATATGTTGCAATATGCTTTAATTTCTCTCTTTAGAGAAACTGTAAAATTTATAAATAAAAAAACTACATCATAGTGGTCCCTACCAAAAAAGACTTGATAACAATCTTTTTTTCTTTCTTTACAGAATAGTGCTAGATCTTTATACTTTGACGCTAAAAATTCGCAATTTTCTAAACTGGGAATTATAAAAGAACCCTTCTAGACTTCTTCGTGGATTGCTCATAAGACTTCCAAAACTGCTTCGACTGGGAACACTTTGTTTATAAGTGTTCTTGTTAAGGGACAAACTAAAAACAAACCAATCAAATTTCATCAATGTCCCACTGAGGAACCAGTCACCCAGTCAATCAGAGTGACTTTCATGAAGAACTTATGTTAGGAAGGTAAGAAACCTTATCTAGCTAAAGGGTCCTTGAGAAACAGCTAAAGCACTGAATACCTTTTACTAATAATGTGTATAAATGGCTATGTACCTGAAGAAAATGGGTTCCTTTGGGGCTCTTTACTTGGTTAAGGTCCCTTAGCTTCCTTAATGATTCAATATAGTACAATTGATGGTTGCTTCAGAAGGACAGCTGAAGAAAGATTAAGGGTTTTAGCATTAATGTACACACCAAGTAGGAGATATATTGAGTGAGATTTATTTTCCTTAGATTCTTCTGATAATTACAAATAATTACTGTAATAATTATTTAAAAAAACTTAGAAATGCTTTGGTGTGACCCCCCCTCCCCCAGTTGTTAAGGGTTTTAGCTTATTAATTGCAAATGTTTTCTCAAATGGTAAAAGCTGGAACTTTTAATGGCTCTCCTAGGGGGAGAAACCGAAGCACCTTATATGGCTTTCCTATACTTCCAGATTTTTCCCAAGAGCGTCATTCACAATCCACAACTTGAACGCCAACTCTTAATGAACACAAATACTTTCATTTTGCTGCTTATTTATACACATAATAAAACAACCAGAGACATGGAGCAATACAAAAAGTTGAGATTTAACATCTCCTAGCATTGTCCCTAACTATCCAAATGAATCTGCGTTGAGGCAGAACCAAGTTTTGGCAGAATAGCAATGTGCATCCAAATGATATTGTAGAAAAATAAAACAAGAGCTGCACCTTGTGAGGCATGGTCCTATATTGACAAGGTATTATCTAGAACAGAAATTAATATTCTAGGTTTGTGCACAACAGCAATGACAAAAGAATTACAGACTAATTTAAATGTATGTTCGAAACCATGCTGTGCTTGAAAACGTCCATGGTTGGCTGTGACTAGCTTGTCACTTTTTATGTTGGAAAACTTTCCATTCTTTTACAAAGAGAATGAGAGAAAGAAAAAAAAGTGTGAAATAATAAAAAAGCAGGCGAATCCCCACGATGCTCTCCATATGAACTGTCACATTAATAACCCTATGCTCGTATTCAAATTTTCTGTCGAAAGCCAAAGAAAGATTGAGTGCCCTGCTGTTGCGCAGCCAAGATTGAAGACATGTCTCATTGACATTGTTAAAAGTTTATGAAAATATATGAATCCTCAAATGTCATTGGTTCCTTGGCTCCCAACTCAGCCCACTTCTATAAGAAATCGGTCTTTTAATCAAAATGATTGAATGCCGTAAGGTTGGACTCAGGGATCTGAATAAAGCTGAGTATGGTGAAGGTGGGGTGGGGGGTGGAGGAGGGGAAAAGTGATACGCTTGCATGCCAAGAAGACAGTCTAATATTATATTCTAGTCAGAGTGAAGCGAACACCACCTTTAACATGTCTAGATTTAGGCTAATCTTTTGTCTCGGAGTGTTTCGTTCCTTGGAAACTAAATGCAATGCATTGGCTGGTTTGAATGGAGACATATGGGGAAGTGTGTAGGTGTTTTTGCTGAACAGCTGGAGACTGTGGCTCATTTTCAAACCTGAAAGCACAAGTGAGACAAAGGAAATGCTAACTATCCATTTTAGCAGTTAGCTTCCCTCACATTTTAAGCTGACATAGGACAAAGTATGATGGACAGTTAAACAAAAAGACATATAGACAATGAGACAGATGTTGAATGAAAGACAAATGGACATCTGATTAAGCTAAAAGGGACACTTCTCTTGTCCTCTGCGTGTTCAGGCACGTAATACAATGTCATGCTTCTGTCAGAGCAAAATGATGGGCAGACAGGGGCTGTGGTATGCAAGGGGTGCTATGTTTCTTCAGATTGTCTGTGATCTCACTTTCCAACCCCAACACTGGCCTTCAGACAACAATGAAACAGGACCAATGGCAGGACCGTACTGAATATAGTGTATGTATCAGTTGTATCAGTTCAATAATAAATAATACATGCATGATCTGATTGGCCTGCTATTTCAGGATTGAAAAACATTGGGCCTTATTCACTAACCATGCTGAAGAATATATTTTTTCCGTAAATCTCACTTTTTCTTAGCTGCAAACAGAATTTACAAACACAATCTTATGGACATATCTGTATTTTTTCAGTATTTATCCGAATTATTATTATTATTTTTTTTTTTTGCCATATTAAACCTTTTTATAAATATTTTCGTTATGCTACAAAGCATCATGCTAATAAATATCACTTTATGACATATCAATTATGTTCATTGAAAACAATGGCTTATTTAGTAGCTAATTGACAATACTATTTACAGGGCGATTGCAGACCAATTCTTTCAAGACTGGCACTATGGCATATTTACTGTTAGTATAATAAATTACAGCTCATGCACTTAGGAAAAAACACATCTTCTAAACCACTGACAAATATCTTACAAGACAGTTTCCGCAACCACAAGCTGTTCTAATGGAGCTGTGAAACACCTGAACTGCAGACCTATACCCGATACTCCAGCACGGTACCACCTCATGTTCATGTACTGACTGCCATGGGTTTTTTGGCCAGGAACATTTTAGAGGGAGCTTGGAGACCGGGTGAAAATATCAACATCATTTATTAGCCATGAATCCTGGAGATAAATCTACTGATGGAACATTATATTAAATTCCCTTATAATGCCAACAGCTCCCTGTCAAGAGAGGATTTAATTCCTGTTGCTGGTCTACACAAAATTATTGCAATAGACTACACACAAGTGTGCATTAAGTCATTGGACATTTTTTAAAGGTTTTATTTCTTTGTGTGTATTTGAAATTGTGACTAGTGTTGCTTTTATTTGTGTTCCTGTTGGGTGATTTGATTTTGGTTGTCCAAGATCAGAAGAAGGGAACGGGACCTTGGGACATAAGTGGAGATCAAACTTGAATATACAAAGCAATACCTTCTGGTTCTCTGTCAGGACATGACCTTGATCCTGCAGGTACAGGGCACAAGTCAGTATCCATGTGCTCCACCAATGGCGTGCCCAAGATCTATCTCTGACAACTCTGGGCCAGCCACTTCACTTCCACTGGCCAGCATCTTACAACTGTGTTTGGTTATGTTTTGCTTGGCCTCTCATTTCAGGTCAAACCACTATTTTTTTTTCAGTGGTACTTCTCCTTAAACCGTGTTAGCTACAGCTCTTAGCTTCAGCCTGACCAACTGATGCAACCCCAGATCATAAAACCACCTCCAAAGACTTGTACAGTGACCAATATGCATGATGGGTGTTTTTTGTTGCTTACCCTGACACACCCATCACTCAAGAAGAGGGTTAATCTTGACTCATCAGGTCATGTGACCTTTTTTCCATTGCTACAGGGTCTGATCTTTATGCTTCCTAACAACTCGAAGCCTTTTTCATGATTAGTTTCTCTAACAAGTGGTTTTGTTATAGATACAGTTCCAGTTCCAGTCACGCAAGTTCTTGTCACACTGTGTTTGTAGAAACGTTCTTGCTTCCACTATTAAATGAGTTCTGCTGTCCATTTTTAAGATTCAAATTCACCAAAGGTTTACATGATCAAGTTTTTTGTTTAGTTTTTTTAAACCACATTTCTCATCAGAACGTAACAGTTCAGCTCTATCCTTCCAGGTTTTAATAATGTGTTGGCCAGTTCTTTGCGCAATTTTAGTAATTTCATTTACTAGTTTTTTATTTGCTTGATAAAGGCCAATAATTTGACCCCTCAGAAATGCAGTGACATCTTTTCACCGGCCATGATGTATGTCTTCCAAAATGGATGTTTAAGAAATGAGAAGGTACTCACTGCATCAGTTAAGGTTATATAACATCTTGCCAGCTGAAGGATATTAAATCACTGCAGTAATTATCCAATCAAAGGCATTTGTCTTTTTGCTTATTTAAATCCAGTTGTAAATTTATTTGCCATGTAAGCGTATCCTTCTTATCATTTCCATAATATAAAAAATAACAATGGACAGCTCAATAGTACAGTGTGTCATTCTTTAATAAAGACATGCAATAACTAGGAAATAGTTGTGGTATAAGAGAAGAAAAACACTCAGATTCTTCCCCTATAAGAACACATTTCACATATTACATACTGATTGAGAATTGAGTATTTTCTTAAAGAGACTCATATTCTCTTTTTTTAATCTTGAATGAGGAAAATGTTTGCATTTTGTTGATGCAATATAATATTACCCACATACAGTCCAAAGGAAGATACATACATAATAAGTTCTATGTGCAGATGAAAAATTACTTTAGAACTAATTCCACATTTGAAGCCTAAAATTACATATGGCCACTGTATCCTAGTTGTGTAACTTCAGTCTGAGTCTAGGTCTATATTCAGAGCTGACATACGACAGCTGAGATATGTGCTTGTTGTGGTACCTCACAGGTGTCAAACTCAAGGCC
This sequence comes from Tandanus tandanus, assembly GCA_039654325.1. NCBI lineage: Eukaryota > Metazoa > Chordata > Actinopteri > Siluriformes > Plotosidae > Tandanus > Tandanus tandanus. The sequence goes on along the minus strand of JBCNYH010000001.1, from coordinate 54,342,769 downwards.
CGCGGGCCCAATCCGGCGCACCAACTCATTTTATGTGGCCCACAAGGGCCTTCAAAGAATAGGATTATCATACATTCTTTGCATTAACCATTACCATGAAACCTAATTCATCATCCTTCCAATAGGTGGCAGCAGGCAATTTCAAATAAACAGCTAGTCATTCATGACTCAAAAAAGATTGGATGCTAGCTTGTCGCTGTTAAGCGTTGTCAGAAAATGCAAGTGAATAAACAAAAAGAGGACAAATGTCTAAACAAATCATTTTCCTATGCAGAGTTCATGGTTGCCCTTTTAGCATAGACGCTCAGTGATTATTCAACCCTCAATCACCTTTAAATTTAGGGATGTGGCCCTCAGTGAAAATGACTTTGACACCCCTGTAGTACAGTATGCAGACCTGAGTGTTTAGAGATAAGAGCATAGGGATAATACAAATTTTATGAAGTGCACATTATTTAGATTTCAGACTTAAAGACTGGCCCTTTGACCCTCGAACAGGCCCTTAACCCTGTCAGCTGAACCTTACCACATTGACAATACACAGAAATGAGAAAGAAGGATAAGAAGAAGAAATAGTACCATGTTGTTACTTTTGGGTGATTCCAAGA
>JBCNYH010000001.1:54233738-54245336 GCA_039654325.1 Tandanus tandanus | reverse complement strand
CCTACTTATTAAATATTGTGCTCTACACCTCTTCTGTCTGCGTGTGGATCCTTTTCCCTGTGTATATCCTTAACACCTTAATTCCGGACACTACCTGTCCTCCAACTTCCTCATTGCCTACATACCTTGCCTTCATGCCCTCTTTTTAAAAAGTACTCAATAAAGTGTTGCATTTTATGTCCCAAGTTACTGAAGTTTTTACAGTTGCATGACTGAATGTATAGGATGGTCCTTCATAGCCTTTTCTTGAAATTTCATATACGTAACTGTTTTTTCACAGATTCTTTAAGATTGTGAGAGAGGACGATTTTGTTTCATAAAGGGGATTTCTGGGCTTGGTGGAGGATTGTGCTCTCTATTTGTTCATGATATCAACTCGAGTGAGGAGCTGGTTGTTATCAGAATAATATCCTAGATAAACTCATGTTAGGGGCAGCAAGGTGGTGTAGTGGTTAGCACATCCGCTTCACAGCAGGAAGCTCCTCGGTTCGGGTCCCAGGCTTGGGTGTTTCTGTGTGGAGTTTGCATGTTCTTCCAGTGCTTGCATGGGTTATCTCCAAACACATGCACATCAAACTAATTGGCTGTTTCATATTGCCCGTAAGTGTGAGTGTGAGCATGAATGGTTGTGGGTGTTGGCCCTGCGATGGTCTGTCAATCTGTTCAGGGTGTACCCCGCCTTCTTCCGGTGTCTGTCCCGCGATCCTAGTAAGAATAAGCAGTTTAGCAAATGTGTGAGTGAGTTGTTTAATTATTTTATCATTCACAGATATTTTTTTCTTTCCAAACAGAGGATCAGAATTTTAACTCTGCAGACTGATTATTAATTCCTTCCTTCTTTCCTTCTTTCCTTCATTTTTCCACTCATTTTCAGTTCCAGTCCATCACATAACACAATATTCACACTTCCACACACTCATTCACACCTAGGGGTGATTTAGTAGTCAATCCATCCACTGACATGTTTCTGGGAGTCTGTGGAGGAAACTAGAGAATATACAGAAACATGTGAAATTTCACACAGACGCTAGTGTTGCAGCACATGAGGGAACGACTGGAGGGAAACAGGGAAATGGGTGTGACTATTCTTTCTGGGAATTGTAGTTTCTAGATGTAGGAGTTTTCAAATGGAATACGCAGAATTGAGTGCTTTATGGGAATTCTACAATAAATAAACCTTTTGAATGGGTCAAGTTTCAAGTTTTATTTTCATATACAGGTAACAGTGGAATATCATTACCAGCAATGGAATTCTTGGACTCAGAGCCCAATATTGCACATAAGAAACAAATATCACACATAATGTAACATTTAGATAAAATATTAAGTAAAAAAAAAAAAAAAAAAGCCTGATGGCTTGTGGGAAGAAACTGTCCCTGATCTGGTGGTGCGGGTCCTGATGCTCCTGTACTGTCTGCCGATGCCAGGAGTGTGACGACTATGTGGCAGGGATCAGAGAGGATCTGCTGGGCCTTCCTCCTACAGCGCTGTCTGTATGCTGAGGTCCTGGATGGCTGGCAGTTCAGACCTGGTGATGTGTTGTTCTGAGGTGACCACCCTCTGTAGAGCTTAGCGGTCCAGAGCATTACAACTCCTGTACCGGCCGTGATGCAGCCAGTTTGGTGTGGTTGTAGACTTTGGCTAGTGAAAGATTTAGGATGTTTTGAACTTAATGTTTCTCTTTGTGTGTGTGTGTGTGTGAGTGTGTGTGTGTGTACTGCACTCTCTACTTTTATTTGCTGTGCCCCCTGCTTGAGTTTGTATAATCTCCCTGTTTTGGAGCTCATGTTTTCTAGCTCATACAACTCCAGTGAGTTATTCCCTGCTAGCTTTATTTTCTTTAAAATGTACACTTCTCTGCCTCCGACTGCAGGGGGGGAAACAAACCGAACCACAACATAACAACCCTGAATGTGCACGATGGCGTGTATTAGAGTACACATCATGCATGATGCGTTATGAGTTAAGCAGGCGATTGTTTGCCGAGAGGAGAACATGCAAGTTTAATGGCACACCAGATGACTTTCTGAAACGCCTCCAGTTATTAAGAAACGCTCCCCCTGTTTCCTTGGATCGATGCATTGGGCACTGAGTCAGGGCTTTTAATGGGGATTTGTGAGATCAGATGGCAGCCTTTGATCCAACAAACACTACATTCAGGCAGACATGTTCGCACCCTGCGTCGCCTGACAAAGAAGTAAACAGAAAAGAAAGAAAGAGGCAGAGAACATTGTTCCTCTTCAAACACCCCACTTGTATGATAAAGCCTGTTTGCGTTCTCATTTTCATGTTGCTTGTCAGCACTTCAGCTCATAAGCGGCGCACATCAAGCAAATTAATAGTTGTGTCAAGGATTAATTACAAGATGTAAAAATGTTGCGATTGAGAGAAACACCAAAACACATGCTTTTTTAATGTTGTTTTTCGTCAATCTTTCCCCAGTTAGTAGATACTAACGCATTACTGCTGTCACCTCATCCAAACAAACACATCAGTCAGAAGCAGGGAGGGAATATGGGCTCTTACAACAGATCTCCATTACCTGTGTGATGTATTATTTATTACCATGTTCAAACAGAAATGTTGTAGTCCATGCATATTGTCTAGTGATCCTCAAAGCAGATTCAGCCGCAGCACTGCAGTATTTAGTTTAAATATCTTTGTTATGATGGACTCAGGAAAAAGCTGCTCATGGGAATTATCAATCATTCATTCATTCAGTCATTTGTCGAACTGCTTAATCCTACCAGAATTATGGAAGTCTGAATCCTATCTCAGCCAACACTGGGTAATGGGGGTACACCATGAACAGCTCGCCAACCATTACATGCCAACACACACAAACATTCACACCTAGGGGAAATTTGGAAAGCCCAATTAGTCTAACGTGCATGTCTTTGGAGTTTGGGAGGAAACCGGATTACCTAGAGGAAATCCACTCAAGCACGGAGAGGACATGCAAACTCCACACAGAAACGCCTGAGCCCGGGAATCGAACCCGGGCCTTCTTGCTGTGAGGCAGACGTGCTAACCACTGTTATTTGGCTTTTTTAGTTGGCGTTTGTATGCAAACTTTTAGTCTTTTGTTTTGCTAGTCATTATTCTAATTTGTATTCTTTGAGAAAATTTCTTTATTTTAATATTTTTTTTATATTCCTTATTTTGAAATGTGCATACACTATAAGTTGGTGAAGTTTGTTCTTGATTTACACAATGGTACTATATATTATTGATTGTGTTAGCACATCTGCCTCACAGCAAGAAGGTCCTGGGTTCAAGGCTCGGGCTTTTTTTTTAACAACATTTTTCTATGCTGTTACTTTGTAGTATAGATTGATACACATTTATTTTTATATAGTAGTACCTAGTTGGAGACATATTTAACTTAATTTATTCATCTATGCTATCTGATACTGTAAGCTACTACAAAGAAAATTGCTGCTAATCAGAGATCACTGGATCTTCTGTACAATGACAATAAAAGTTCTTCTTTCTGTGTGGAGTTTGCATGTTCTCCCTGTGTTTGCATGGGTTTCCTCTGAGTACTCTGGTCTCCTCCCACAGTCTAAAGACATGCACATTAGGGTAATTAATTCAAATAATAATCCAAATTGCCCCTAGGTGTGAGTGTGAGTGTGAATGGAGGTGTGCTCTGCCTACGTCCAATGACTGCTGTGATAGACTCAGCCTCCCCGTAACCCTAATTGTAGCGTTAAGCAGTTCGTCAAATGAGTGAGTGACTGAGTGAGCATTTTATAAACAGTAAATTTTATCAAAATAATTTTATTCCCAAACTGCACTCTCTTCCTGACAGCTTCAAATTTACATACTAAAGTAAAATAATAGCAATCAATATGACATCAGTAGTAGTGTAATTAGTAGTAGTAATAATAATAATAATTATTATTATTATTATTATTATTATTATTATAGTTATTGTTGTTATTATTATTATTATTGTTGTTGTTGTTGTTGTTGTTATTATTATTATGCTAAGGACATGGAAATAATATGGGCTTGTAGGTTTAAATCTGAAACCTAACTTAATTTTTATTCTGTTTTAGTTAATCCTACACAAGAACTATTAGAATTAAAATCACTGCCTCTTCCTCATTTTCTGAATTTTTGAATTTATTAGAAGATTAAATCCAGAGCTACAGTACTGCTTAGTATTCTCTTTGAAAGACAGAAGTCACCTTCTCCTGTTTTTCAAATGTGGCCTGCAACCACAGCCCACACCTCTGTCACCACCGCAGTCAGGACGGTCAATCAATTCAGCAACCGAGCCGTCTCAAACAAATTAACCAAATGAAGATAAACAGATGGCCAGGGTCCAGGTCAGACGGATATCAGTGACGTCTGACAATGGGTTCCAGCTGATAGATTCAGCCAGGGCAGCAGACAGGGCTAAGAGTTGAGACAGGAGTCACGTCGATGCTAATGACATTACAAACTGTTTAGTAAAATATTGTCAAGGAGCTAACATTTGGAGAACTGCTTACTGAGACGAAGGCCAAAGCCATTATTTCCACACTAAGTGGATTTGAACTCATAGCGTGTGATTTATATTTTCAAGTGCAATCAGTGAATTGAATCATTAAACATAAAACATCACCTGGAGGCGCATGTAAAGTTTAGTTTAAGGGAGAATTTCACCAACAGCATGATGCTCCTAATGCAATACGGAGAGGTTGTATGTAAGAACAAAGTAGGATTTTTTTTTTATTTAAAAAATTATTTGCTCTTCAATTTGTTTTTTTATTTATTTAAATTTAATTTAATTTAATTTATTTATTATTATTATTTCACCCCCATTTTTCTCCCCTAATTTTAGTTGTATCCAATTTCCACCCGTCAAGTATTGCCTTCCCTATCACATGACCATCACCAATCAGGGAGGGGTGTAAGCATGCACATGCCCCCTCTGTGACATGCAATGCTGCCACCCGCCTCTTTACGCACTGCTGTGGATGCGTATTTGGGGCAGCCTAACACACACGGAGGGAAAGCGATATCCGCCGCCTCGTACAAATGAGCTCACAGACGCCGATATTTGGCTGGTGATCGCTGATCGCGAAGTGATTGTATGCCATCCCTCCCTCTCATGAGGGAGACTATGAACTCCTGGTCACGGATGGCTGCGTCATCAACATGGATTTGAACCTGCGATCTCCAGGTTGATAGTCACGCACCTTGTCTTCTGCTCTTCAAAATTAATGACGATAGTGATAGAAAGTTTCAATCTAATATCATATCAGTATGGTTAGATAATAAAGATTTGCAAGTAAATTTTAGCATTAAAATCAGGATAAAATTCTGTTTTAAATAAAATGAAATTTAAATTGACCTGTACAGGGCGTACTTCGTCTCAACCAGGGCTGGTTTCGGCTTCCCCTGTGACTCTAGCGGATAAGTGGTCTAGATGTTGTATGGGTAGATAGATAGATGGGTGGATATTCGAATTTTCGGTTCAACAAGAGAAATTATTATTGACTTACACCATGTGTAAATTAGCACATTTCTGAAACAAAGTAAAAAAAAGAAAGAAGTGCCAAGAGCCCTCCTTTCCCTGCAATCTGTGGTGAGCTTCGCACTTTTGCCTCAGCCTCCCAAGATCCCTCATGGCATGTCAGACACAGACTCCAATTCCTGGCACCCCTATTAGACTCTTAATTGCACCTACTCTTTCATCAGCTATACCTGTGTACCCATACACACCATGCCAGAGACTTTAAATGAACTTCCCATCCAACACTCAGGGTGAAGAACTAGAACTAGAACCTTGAACTGTCCTGTTGTTTGCAGCTAGCCCAAGTATTGCTTGTTCCTGAACTCAATCTTTGCTTGCCGATTTAGATCTTTTTTGCAATGTACAAGTTTACAGTGTGTATTCATGTCTGTTTCTACATTTGTGTATGTCAAAGAAAGACAGAGAGAAGGCAATAATATGTTATTACAATGTAATAAACAATTTATAAGTTATATGTAGTTTCCTAAAAGCAATTCATAATTAATTACTGATAAATTAATCAGTAATTGTTGTATAATAATTTTAAATGAGGTTGAGTTATATGACAGCCTCCAAAGAATGACATTTTGCAGATTTTCTGATACTAACAATGATTTAAAGCAATATTTTACTAGTAAATATTACCAAACAACCAATGAAAATATTTACTGAAAGAAAGAAAATAAATACAGAAAGAAAAAAATATCATTTTTTGACACAGAAAGTAAAATGTTCCAAACAAATAACATGAGAGAGAGAGAGAGAATTGCACCAAAATTCCCATCATTAAACCAGTGGACCAGAACGTTATGCAAAAGTCTCGCCAAAAAATTAGACTTATTTCTTTTCCCTCCCTCCAATCCATCTCAACAACATCCCCTTTTCTCTCTCTCTCTCTCTCTCTCTCTCTCTCTCTCTCTCTCTCTCTCTCTCTCTCTCTCTCTGTCTCATGGTCTGGTCTCTCATTACTGGACATATAATTCAATGATCACCTCAGATTACCTGCTGGTCATAAATCAAACCATAGTGTAAGATGAAAAATTATATTAATATACAAAACTTATTATACAGTCCAAAACACTCAGCTGATAAATGAGAAGGTTCTGCATTGACAAAAAGATGCTTCTTTGCTTTCTCCTATTAAAACACAGGAAAATGCATCCACCCATTCATTTGCTGAACTGGTTATTTCTACTAGGGTCACAGAGAGCCTGTCTCAGCCGACACTGCGCGAAGGTGGGGTAGACCCTGAACAACTCAACAATCCTTTGCAGAGCAACACACACACACAACCATTCACACTCACACTAGGAGGCAACCTGGAAGAGCCAGTTAGCCTTTGTGCATGCCTCTAGAGTGTGGGAGGAAACCCGAAAGAAACCCACACAAGCACAGGGAGAACATGCAAACTCCACACAGAAACACCTTTACTGAACCCAGGATTCGGACTCTGATATGTGGGAGGAGGGGGTGCGTCCAAACGTGTGTGTGTGTGTTTGTGTGTGTGTGTGTGTGTGTGTTTGTGTGTGTGTGTGTGTGTGTGGTCTAGGTATTCATCACATTGTAGGGACCTAAATCTGTTTACACTGTCACAATATGGGGACATGTTTTCCTCGTGGTGACAAAATGCAAGTCTCCATGATATAGATTCTGAGGTGACATTTTAAGATTAGAGTAAGGGTTTGGGTTAGTTTAAGGTTAGGGTAAGGATTAGGGTTAGTTTAAGGTTAGAGTTAGGCAGGTAGTGGTTCTGGTTAGGGTAAGTAACCAGGATATTAATGTAAGTCTAGGTATTGTCCCCTGAAGGTATGGAAATGTGTGTGTGTGTGTGTGTGTGTGTGTGTGTGTGCATGTGTTAGGGGATTAGGAACTTAAAAAAAACTGCAATGCAAGACTGCATTTTATAAACAACCAACTAACAAACTTCACTGTATCACTTTAATAATACCTCTTTATTAATCAGCAGCTCATTTATAAAAATCTGTTCATTATTACGTTAGATTATGTAGAGCATCCACTATACAAGTCCCTGTGTATGAGCTGTTACTATAGAAACAATAACATATTAGAAGTTGCATATTAATATAATCCTGTAATTCATAGAACAGCTGGAAGTATTGTCCGAGCCATGTGTTCTCTTCTGACCTTGGTGGAATGCAACAGCACTGTGTTGCTGCATTGGGAAAATAAAGATTCATGTGTGAGATTGGGAAAATGAGGCAGGGACTCCAGAGAGTGGGGAATAATACCAGTGAGTTTAAAACACCTAAGCAGCTGTCAGTCATTCCAGATTCAAAATTGGCTGATTTATTTGAAGTCTGACCGTCTGGTGAATTTCGGTATCATGTCAGAGAGCTCTGATATATATATATAAAAAAAATGCAGAGCAGCATGAAGTTTGATGGGTCCGTAGGTGTGGACCATGGTATCAGAATTTCACTGAAGACACACTGTTATATGAGAGAGAGAGAGAGAGAGAGAGAGAGAGAGAGAGAATGGTAAATGCTTTTACTTCATGCTTTGTAGATACTAATTGCGCCCTGCAACACAAGTGCAGTAAATAATGAAATTTTAATTTCTGCTCTATCTCTCTCTCCCGGCTGCACTCCACTCATGTGTAGAATCATGTTTCAAAGAGATTTATTGTAGGCCAAACAGCAAGAGCAAGAGGGGGAGGCCCACAAAGTGTTTTTGCATGTGTGTGTGTGTGTGTGTGTGTGTGTGTGTGTGTGTGTGTGTGTGTGTGTGTGTGTGTGTGTTTGCATGGTGTGAGAAATTAGATTAGCGTTTAAATGTATGTGACCCTCTACGTCCACTGTGGATGTGTGTGTATGGATGCGTGCGGGTTGTGTAGCAGGTTTGTGCGTGCGTGGTGAGCGTTTTATAAAAGGCAAAGGATAAAATCCATGAGCTTTAATTTGAGAGGATGGCGGCCCATTCGGATGATGTATAGTGACAAAGCTATGCATGCTAAGCCTGAGTGGACTGCAGCTATTTACATTAATTACCACAGGTCTGCTATACAGAGGACCAGGACAGAGAGAGAGAGAGAGAGAGAGAAAGAGAAGCTTGTACACAGTCAACTTGCATTTCTGAAATGGAGTTGACTCACAACAACAACACAAACAAGAAGCAGTGGAGAAACAAAGACGACAAATATCTGGAGAAGAAAAGGAAGAAAGACATGAACAATAGGCACAACCCTAAAACACTCACTGACTTATTTGCCGAACCGCTTAATTGCATGGAGGCTCACACTGGGCAAAGGCAGGTTACCAACCCTATAAAAAAAAAATAATAATTAAAAGCATAAATAAATAAATTTATAAACAAGTAAAAGGAAAAGAAAACAAAATGTAATAATACAATAACAAAAAGAAGATAGTAAAATAAAAAATAAAATTAATAAATAGATAAGGAAAATTTTTTAAAGGTATAAATAAAGAACTACAGGGGAAAAATAGAAAATTATCTATAATAAAGAAAATTAAATGCAGGATAAGAAACTTAAAAACAGACAGAGAGATGTAGAAAAAAAAGAAAAAAGCAGAGGTGGAGCAAATGTAGAGATGATGATGATGATGATGATGATGATGATGATGATGATGAACTTAAGGGAAAAGAAAGATTGCATAAAAATGAATCCAAAAAGCAGTTAAAGAATAAAGAAGAAAAAAGAAAAAAAAAAGAAGGAAGCCGGGGTAAAGAAAAAAGCCTGTAACAAAAGCTTTATTATAACCGTGATAAGAAATAAGGGACATTACTAATGATGATGATGATGATGATGACGATGATACAGACGATTGAACATGACTGTATAATTCGCACATTAAAAATATTCTCATTAATATCAGTGTAATTACTAAAGACAATGTTATTAGGGAAGCTGACGAGTCCTGCTGTGTTGTGGGTTGAGGATGAAACAATCTCACTGACTCTGACACACTGATTTTAAAAGTGTCTGTTTAGTTTCTTCACAGTGTGAGATCATGAAGACACTATATCGCAATGCTAAAACCCAAAAATACTCACACATAAAAAATGGCACCTCAGAATGACCACAACATCGAGACTTTGTACCTCGCAGCTGATATATTGTATTTTCAGCTTCTGTGAGCTGGACATGTTTTATTGGGGATTTGACAGATTCACCTGATCAGCTAAACGTCACACTTTTGAATTAAAACTAGTCGGAGCATGTTTGACATCTTTTCAGCTGTTACTATGTATTGTTACATTGTTACGCTGGCTTGTGTTTTAAATAATAAAGCAGCTGCCCTGTGGCAAATCCACCCATTTTTACCCAGACTGCTCCGCCTTTGTGTCCCTGCAACGGTTACAACGAGGACCAATTCATCTCCATCCTGTAGCCAACCAAATAAAATAAATCACAAATTTCCCCAAATATAACAATATTTGTATTGGGGGGAGTAATTAATGAGGCCAGCTGTAGTAATTAAAATCCATCTGAGCACCATTCATCTTGGTCAGGCCGACTGATCGTTTTTCAAAGTCCGTGCCACGCCTTCCCCAAGCCATGTTGTCCTTGGACTCATTTTTCAGGTGATTTGGAAACTATTGTTGGTTTTATTGGGGTAGTGAATAACCGGCCAAGTGCAATTAATAACCAACGAGCTAACAAGCAATGTCGTGAATTAATAGTTGTTTTCCTCCATGCAATTCCTGAATATAATGCAAGCATGAAGTATACAATAGTGCACGTATTTGCAAGACCACTAATTAGTATTAAATGATTCCGACGGTGTGAAGCGGCCTGCGTTGTTAACTCGCATACAAAAAATGAACAGCTGAAAGATTTAGCTGTGCGACCTGCCAGGCCAGAAATGACAGGCTAACTAATGGCTGTAGGTAATGTGTGGTTGTAATTCAGATCAGCAATGCATCATAGTGTACGCTGCAAAATCACATTCAGGAAAAACTACATAATCTCCTTTAATGAAAAGTAAGGACAAGGCATGAAGGAGAAGAGAAAATAATCAAGCTTCACGTAAGACTGGAAAGAAGGAAACATTCCGTATTGAGCTATATCCTATTATTATATTATTACACCAAGTAATTTTTACAGTTTATCCAATCAAAATTTAATATTAATGATGCACTACAAACACATTTACAACATAAGGAAAGAATAAAGTACTTCATGATGTGCTGTTTAGCAAATAAGCAATGGCAGGGTTGTGTGATGCCATTACTGCCATGAAGTGTTTTTTAATTTTTTTCCTAAAAAAGCTCAGTTTCTTCTCTAATTTAATTATGGCCAATTCCCACCAATCAGGCAGCTCTCCCCGATCACATGACATCCACCAACTTCTGCTCATGCACCACTTGGTGTCCATTTCTGCATGCATGAGCTCATAAATACTCATGATTGATTAGTGATAGACAGAGGAGATGATTGTGACATCATCAGCATGAAAAGTCGCACTTTGGGATGGTAGGGTGAACCATTTTCTGTTGTGCCCCTTGGGACAATTTGCATATTGGTTTAATGTAAAGTTTTAATGTAGAATGTCTTCTAAACAAATTAGATCCTGTTACCACTTAGCAGCTATGTATAGGTATTAACAGTCATTCTCTCTCTCTCTCTCTCTCTCTCTCTCTCTCTCTCCCATTCTCCTGTACCTTTGTTGTTTGACTGAACTGTTTCATCCTACTACTAGGGTCATGGGGAGGGTGTGCTTATCTCAGCTGACACTGGGCAAAGACAGGGTACACCCTGAACAGCTCACCAGACCATCGCAGGTCCAAAACCCCCACAACCATTCACACTCATATTTACACCTAGGGGAAATTTGGAACATCCAATTAGCCTAATGTACCCAAGATGTGAACCCAGGACCTTATTGCTGTGAGGCAGACATGCTAACCACTATGCCACCACGCCGCACATAATACACATCATCCATCCTGAATTTTTTTTTTACCATTGTTCTGTAGCCAAGACAACTGTTAGATCTGCTGTTCATAACAATCAGATTCAAGACCTCAACAGTGTCATGTTACAGTATATGTGACTCTAAAGTGTTGATTTATATTGTTTCTAGCAGTTCTTATATAAGCTGTTATAT
>JBCNYH010000001.1:54140125-54154945 GCA_039654325.1 Tandanus tandanus | reverse complement strand
TATATATATAAAATACACACTCACTCAATTGTATTTACCACACAATCAATAAATGACCAAACTCCCCTCCTTTCTCTTCCTTTGCACTTTCTGTCCAGTCTTCCCACCCAAGTGTCAGAGAAGCCAGGTTGGTCCATCCATCTCCATGCAATCCCCCTGACACAAGAGAGACATGAAAACTTCTAGAAATATGTCTCCCTGTCTCTGTATTGATCCGGCTGGTCTCTGAAGAGAGTGGATCTCTTTACAGTGTGGAGCCAGACTGCTGGAGCCACAGGCCTGTGTGTCTGCTTGCTCTGGCCTTGATCGCTAAACTGGAAGGATTCTGCCCATACATCCTCATCATTAATATAAAAAAAATGGATTTGACACATAAGGCGATGCTGTTTCTGGATATCTTTGTTCACAGTTCTCGCAATGAGTAAAGCCCAGATGGCAGATGATCCGATGTTAGCACTCGGGAGATTTTGACGGCGATGCCTGCTCGCTCACTACACCTCCTCATCACCTTACTTTGTTTTACATTAACAGGTTCTTGAAAATTCTTCTTTTTTTTTTTTGCAAAGAGAGTACAAAAGACACTTGAATAAATAAACAAACAAAAGCGGAGGGGGAAAAAACACAGCTTGTGTTAAAATCTCCGCAGAGCTGTAAACGTGACTCATTTCTCTCTTTTTTTTTGTGCTTGTCCTCATTTTTTTCTCCTCTGAAAAGTGCTATTTGTCAGGAAATTAAGAACTAGTTGAAAAGTGTCAAGTGTCACGGTAATTAAAAAGACAACTCTGGCCCTCTCCTCGGGTGAGCATCACTGAAGACATTAAGTTAACAAAGTACAGAGCGAGTAACAGCTGGGGGAAAAGTGACAGTTATCTTCTAAATTCATAAATGTGCCTTTTTGTATAACAGTAATCATCATACTTCATGCTGTCATTTTCCATTTTAATTGCTCGCCCCGGTGCCTCGGCTCAGGGAAACCGTTGGAACCCCCTCTGAGCCCAGTGCTGAGAGAGAGAGAGATAGAGAGAGAGACAGAAAGAGAGAGAGAGAAAGAGAAAGAGAGAAAAATAATAAAAGGTATAAACAAAGACGAGAGAAAATGAGACAGAGTTGGGGGAAAAAGAGAGAGTGAGTGAGCAAAAGAGGAGGGAGAAGGAAACAAACCAAGCCGATTTGACGTTCCATTTTAGGTCACCGGCATGTGAGCTCTTGACAAGTTAATTTTTTGCAATTAGACTATTCTGAGAACAATCGGAAACAGGGAGGTCTTCGGCGACACTGCTTCCCTGTGTGCGCCGAAAGGAACGTTAAATTACACTAAAGATAAATACACAGAACATGAGCTGTGGAGTTTGTTGAATAACTCCCAAGCAGTGCTGCAATTGCAGGTAAAGGCTTAAACCAATTTATATGAGTTTGAGAGCAGCGGTATGGACCATGAGTTCTGTGGAAGTGTGGAATCTCGATAGGGTCCGTCTAACTTCATAAACTTCTTGGAGTGGAGATATTGTAGCAAAATAGAAACAAATTCTTTTCACACCCTCCTCTGAGAAGACATATTGATGATACGCTTCCTCTGCCTTCTGATTACTGGCTAGGGTTGTTAATGGTTAATCAGTCAATTACCTGTAATTACCTCAACTACATTATAGAATGGTACATGACCTGGTGCATATTTCAGCTGAGAATCACTGTTTATAGCTGGTAAAATGGATATAAAATAAACTAGAAAAGCACTTGGAGAAAAGCACTCGGAGAGCGCAGACGTCCACCAAGGCCGTTCAGTACCCCCATATGGTATTGTAAGAAATGCAGCATTTTTATAAATGCAACATTTTTTTTATTATTTGAGTCCTACATTGCAAATGCACAGCCATTTATATGATTGCCTTGAATAAGAGGCCTTGCGCTCAGATGAGGAAGTATTAATAATTGGATTATTTTTGATAATTGGCCTAAAAGTTGTACAGAAAGGTAAAGAAATGAGATTACACCATCAAATGCAAGCCTGGAAGTTATGCTTCGGTATGGTCCATACACAGTAGCTCGGATGACGATGTCATCCGCACTAAGAAACCTTTAAAAATTCCCTGCATCCAGACAATAATCTGGATCACTGCCAAAATTTAATCAATCGTTCCTTGTATCATTTCTGGCTCATCCTTAAAATGTCATCAAAATCCGTTCCTAAGTTTTTGAGTAATGTTGCTAACGGGCAGACAAACAGGCAGTGTTTAAATGGGAATAGTAACTGTTGCTTGACATCACTGTGAATGATTAAAATCCAGCTCTTAGCTGTTTCTGTCATGCGAGCTCTGGAATCTGTCTCAGACCCAGTTTCCCGAAATCCTCTGCAGCACTGCTAACCCCCAAAAAGGCTGGATTACTCATCCTATTCTTTGCACTCGACAATATTTGAAGCCTGTCTGGCGCCATTTTCGTGAGACCACTTCACTGTTGAATGCTATAAGGGAGGCAGTTGTCTGTTGGGGGATAATTGCATCTGAAATGTACAACTCATTGAAAACCACTGAAATTGTCCAATTTTCAGCTTTGCAGACATTTTTTTTCTATCTGAAACATCTCCATACAATGTAGTCAGTGAAATTTTGGGGAAAGTTATATAAATTTACAAAATTCTAATCTACAGCAGTAAAATTTTCCCAGTTTTCAAGCTGTGTTGGCTCCCAACCATATTACCCTATATTGAGGTCTTACAGCAAGGTGGTCTCACCAAGATGGCTGCCAGCTGGCATCAAAACTGAAATACTGATGCATAATTCAGTCTTTTTATTTTTTGAGATTGGTTCACAGTTCACAAGCATGGCCGTCATAAATTACAAATTCTGTCAACCCCCTCATCCAAGTTCACCAGACATTCTAAGCATGCACTCGTGTCCCTCATCTTCCCAGAGGGTATTTCAAGACCCTCACATTGCAAAGCAACAATCAGTGTTAATAACTTGCGAAAATTGGTCAAGCCAATTCCTTGTATTCCAAGTTTTCTGACTTATTGCTTGCCTCCTATTGGTCAGTATTTGAATTACATTTCTCAGTGCTTTTTCACATGACCTTAGCCTGTATTCTGATTGAGTGTGTTCTGGAACAATTTGCTACTTATCTGCATTAGTAATGACTCAGAAATGCACCTCCATGCGCTTCTTATGTTGAGTGACAGTTTCCTATTTCCTAAATTACATTTTAAACTTTATTAAATTAAATTGTGAGTCTTTTGTGCTGTTAAATATTGTTCATTAAGATATCCTGGACAGAAGTGTGTTTTTCACATCAGAGTCCTTGGGGAATCAGCCATATTGTTCTGCAGAGGTTTTCAACTCCAGCTGTAGAAGTCCACTATAATGCTTGCTTGCTTCTGATCCAACTCACTGAGCCTGAGAATGATCTAAGCAGAATGAGGCATGTTGGGGAGAGCATCCTTAGGAATTACGCTAAAAACCATTGTTTTTATGTTTTAATGTATTTTAAAGTAATTTTTTTTCTTAATATGATATTTTCACTGAAGCCTACCATGCTAACACTGAATTTGGATTCGCACCTTCACCACTTTTAAAAAGGAAAAATAACTACATACTTCTTCAGTCGCAGCCTGCCGTTGAGTCTCCTTGTTACAACTCCTTAGGATTTTGTTCTAATCTCGTGCTGTGATCTCTATCCACATTGTTGGGAATGGGCTCATATTTCTTCTGCACTATCTTGTTATTTCTATAACCTCATTGCTAGCCATGATGGATTCCTCTGAGCAAAACATTACCGTGAGGATTCTGAAAATGATTCAAGATTTTGTTCCAAGAACATTAAATAATATTCGGCAACTGAAATTGGGGCATTTCTGCTTTCCTGAACTAAAAGAACTATACTTGGCTTTGTGGTTTTGTTCACCTTTATCTTTCGCTACCTAAAAGTAGAAGAGCATCATAACATACTGTACTTAATTGGACAATAGCTTTTGCAGACTGGTGTGTCTATTGCATTATTTGAAGGGAGGACAATTTCCTTTTATTTTTACAGATTAATCACAAGTTATTTATTTAAAGGAGAAGACAACACTTTTTGAAAATTAATGTCAAACCAAACTCTATAATAGAATCTGTCTGTGTGCTAAATATTAAACCGATAGCCAAAGTTATCATAAAAGAGTATGGCTTTAAACATAATTACCTTTGGTGTGAGCAACATGGAAGGTACCGTGACATGGTGATTTGCATTCCGCAGGACATTGTGTGTATTTGCTTGTCCCCAGTCCACAAGTGCGCACTCGGTCGTAGTAAGTTGTTACCTTTCGCGTGAGCTATATATTGTTCATGTTATTATTACTAGACATTTGAGAGCCGCCGGGATCTAATTAGATAATTAGAAGTTCAACTTCGTCTTCAAGTTAGACAGAGCATGCGTGTCTGAAGACTTGGAAGAGGTAAATTTTAAATTCGAATTGCTCCACTAATGACAGAGTAACTAATGTCATAACGGTAGTAATGTTATTAGTAGTATTAGAGTTAACACGTCATTCAGGTAACGTAACTTAACGTTAGTTAAGTCAGTCAGACAGTTGGTGCCATGCAAAAGCTCAGTGAACTCGTGTGTTCGGTCCACCAGTCATTTCATTCTGTATTTCAGGTGTTTGTGATTAAATATATTAATCCTGTTGTATATATCAGTTTCCAACTGCACAGCCGATGATTTTAATCTCAGCCTTTTGACACCTTCAACACAAATCCGTCAATAAATAGCATGAATGTATTAAAATCCTGTACTTGTACAAGTTAACTTGGACCTTGATGACATCATCATTATGGGACTCTGTATTTAAAATAAATGCCCATAAAATTGTTAGAACTGAAGCTATCAGCCCAAAATTGTGAACACAAAAATGTGAAAAAATGTTGTCTTTTTTTTTAACAGCCAACAACTCATATTTCTCTAGTGTCTTCACAGATTTTCTTGTTGTTAACAAATTGTACAACAAGTCATGTGAAACATTGCAAAGGTTTTACGCGGGTCTAATGGGCACGGTTTGCATTTGTTGTTGTATTCTTATTACTCATTAAATTAAATAAAATTCATCCAAATTCATTTAAATTCATCTAACTTTTTCCTTGGGTCAGGTAGGTGTGTGTAAAAAAAACTAGAATGTATTAAAATGTAAGGCTTACACGATAATGAGATCTTATCCACCATGTACCGAGTGCTGCTCTGTTCATTTTCTTAGCCTCAGAAATCCTTCCTTTCTTTGTTACTGTCCATTTCTGTGTGTGTGTGTGTGTGTGTGTGTGTGTGTGTGTGTGTGTGTGTGTGTGTGTGTGTTTAGTGGTGAGTCTATTTTAAATGGTGCTGACAGGCCAAGCTTCCTTCTCTGTTTAATTAAGGAGAGAGAGGGAAAGAAAGAGGGCCATGGCTGGATTGGGCTGGCTGCAGTTGGTCCAGTATAATGGAGATAATTAACTTACCCTCATCACTTAACTTCAAAGGTCCATGAGACTCCAAATGGGGGGAAAGGGAATCAGAGACATCGAGTAGATTGGGGAGGGAAAAGGAGGCAGTAAACATGAAAAGGATAGCCCATGCGAGAGAGATAATTGTCTCGTTATTTACCTGGGCTGAGATTTCCATAAGTGGCTAGTGCATTCTGAGGTCATCAGAAAATCGGAGTATGAGAAACAGAAAATACAACTACTTTATAGTAGGGCTATAAATCTAAAGAATGCATCGTATATATATACACCCTCCCCCTCTTTCCATCTTATGAGGCAGGTAATTACTGCTGTTAACACCATCTCAGCTTTCTCTGAGACTGAATTTCTTCAACTGAGCTCAGATGGAATGAAGGCCATGAGCACACACACTATACACATCCTCTTCTCTCTCTCTCTCTCTCTCTCTCTCTCTCTCTCTCTCTCTCTCTTTCTCTCAAATACATTGGTCAAGATTCCCTGAAGATTCTAAATCCTTAAAATGAAATACAGTGAAGAAATGATGCCGGTGTGCTTTCGATTGAAGGGCTCCAATCAACCAAGGCATCAAAGAATGTTTCGAATCATGTTAAAACCTCAGGCAAATACATCTCCCAGTAGTAATCCATAAAACTATGCATTTTTTAGGGGTGAATGTTTTAAATTCAGATGATTCCATAAAGCTGTAGGGCTGTGGCTAAGGAAATGGAGATGCCCTGAGCATGACTAGCCCACACACTTCAGCGACTTTAACCAGTGTAAGAATAGAAGCCCAATTTTCAAAGGTGGAAAAAAAAAAATGTGAAAATGAACTCTCCTCCAGTCTGAACTGAAAATCAAAAGGGGTACAAGACACAGAGACACGGCCCCTCTGAAGGCCCTAATTGCCTGAGGAATAACACTGGCTGAAATGTTGTTACAAGCTCGGCTGTTGATTTAAGACCCCGGCCATTATGGGCCAGTCTGTGTGGAAGGCTGAGTGGCTGACCCCCCTGGTGCTTTGATATAATACCCAGTCACCAGGCATTTAGACCAACCTTGCCCCCTCCTTACTCCCCACCCCTAAATGAGACAGGACCATCAATTTGCTACCCATGTCAAAGGGAGCAGCCGGCCTCTTCCACTATTGCCGTGCCAACTGCCACTCGTTGTGACATCATACTGAGGCTAATGCCATTGCTGGAATGCAAAGACACATATTTTTAGGGATGCCCCCAAACAGGAATACATGTCGTAGTTAAGAATGAACAGATGATATATCTTTAAATGGATACAAATATAGATGTGAATGTTCACAAGGCCTAGTTTTCCCCACAGGGCATTGACGCAACAAGAATGTTACATGGGCAGATGAGCTGACATATAAAGCATGTACCTGAGCAAGTGGTCAGATATGAAGCTGGTAGCAGGGGTGTGCAGCGAGATATGATGATTAAGATAAAGAAAGACCATGTTCATTAACTTGAGCATGTGATGCTGCATGATGCATTTACATAATTCATTTATTGCATTTACATTTATGGCATTTGGCAGACGCCCTTATCCAGAGCGAGTTAAATTTTATCATTGTAATACAACTGAGTAATTGAGGGTTAGGGGCCTTGCTTAAGGGCCCAACAGTGGCAGCTTGGTGATTCCCAACCTTCGGATCAGTAAGCCAGAACCTTAAATACTAAGCAGCTACTGCCCTACCCTTAGGAACTGCCTGGTCAGGGCTATGGTGGTTTAAAATAGGCTGCTAGTTTGTTTACATTATATTATATTCTGACAAATAAATTTAGCTAAGTTAAAAAAAAGGGACCATCAGCCTGTGGTGCACTGAAATTTTTTAACAAAGGTTTAAACACCTGTAAAATTGGTAGTGAGAGATAAAACGGCTCTATTAGTGAATTCTCCAAGCAAGACTGCGCTTAACACATTTCAACAATCACAAACAGTGTTCATATGTTCATATGCTTTATTCATATCATGGTATGTCAATTTCTGAACATTTTCACACCCTGAACAACTCACCAAACCAACACGGGTTCAACACACACACACACACACACACACACACACACACACACACACACACATGCATGCAACCATTCACACTCACATTCACTTCTAGTGGTAATTTGGAAAAGCCAATTAGCCTAATGTCTTTGGACTATGGGAGAAAACCAGAGTACCCACAGGAAACTAATGCAAGCACAGAGAGAACATGTAAACTCCACACTGAAATGCCCTTGCTCGGCACAGAACCTTTAATGCTGTGAGGTGGAAGTGCTAACCACTATGCCACCATGCCACCCACAGTCTGTTAAATATAATCTTATTGACACAAATAGATACCTGTGAAAAACTCTTGCTTTGGGGAATGCAGCACACCATATGCACAGCACATGGATGGATGGAGGGCCTTTAATGGGCACCGCAAACACAAAAATATATAATGTGGGCAAAAAGATGACTTACAGAAGTTCTTGGAAAACCGTTCAACATATACTCTGTATGCCCTGATGCTGACATCCAATCCCATGATAACAGTTAGGAAAGGGTTTATAATAATAATAATAATAATAATGATGATAATTATTATTATTCATCATTTCATTCATTTTCTGAACCGCTTATTCCTAATTAGGGTCGTGGGGAGGCTGGCGCCCATCTCAGCCGACTCTGGGCGAGGGCAGGGTACATCCTGGACAGATCGCCAGGCCATCGCAGAATAATAATAATAATAATTATTATTATTATTATTATTATTGTTATTATTATTGTTATTATTATTATTTAATATATAATTGCAGTGAGAAAAAGCAGAGCAGGTCATAGCACTATTATCCAATCCATATTTTTCCTATCGTCCATACTCATTTATGGAAAAAAGTGTCTCACACATCAAGTTTCACATCTCATACATTTAAAAAACTGTTTACAGCGTATTATTGCATAGCTCATTTTGATACTTATTCCTGATTGGTCGATTTTTGGATTCAGCAGTGAGTTTTTTCTTTATAACAGACTGTTGCTAAGTATAAACACACAATCGCTATGGAGTGTGTCAATAACCAGAAGTAATGAAATAAATTTTAAATCAATATAATTGCCTTTACATCAATATTTTATGGGTAGTAGTGAGATAATGTACACTAAGCTGGTCATTATTATGAAATAAACACTTTCGGTGGGATGCAAGATCCAAGTCAGGATCCTGAGCCTCTTGTCACAATTTATTTTGAGAATACAATCTGAATGAGATCCACATTTGCACCTAAAGTCAACTTAGAGTTATTAATTAACCTACATGTCATGGTTTTCTGTGGTTGGAGGAAACCAGAGACCCCAGATGAAACCCCTGTGGACATTAGGAGAACATGTGAAACCCCACACAGGCAGCTTGAGCACACCGCAGACACAAAAACATATATTGTGGGCAGGTACAAACCAAAAACAGTGCCTGCACAAGAGGGACTAAAGGAAACACGTACACACACATTTCTAGACCAATATTGATCCTAATACTATTTCTGGGAGTAAAGTGATATGAGTTGCTATTCTATGTATTTGAAAGCTGTTTAAGAAGTGTTAAAAGTAGCAGCTGAATGGTTTGTTAAATAAAGGATTTAAAATCCTCACAGGTATGATATGGAAAGTGCTGTCTCAGCAAAAGAAAGAGGAAAAGAGGAATTAGAGAGAGATGAGAAGTTATGGGAAAAGCAGCAGGGAGGTAAGGAACAGAGGGTTTGAGGGATAGAAGGACAGAGGTGTAGGAAGGAGGGGTGTGTGTGTGTGTGTGTGTGTGTGTGTGTGTGTGTGTGTGTGGGTGTGCGTGCATTTATGGGGTGACACTTAGTAAATCGTGTTGGACAGGAGCGGGCCAGCCTGAGCTGCAGCGGCGTGACGCGGGCTGATGCACCATGCCGGCCTACATTACTCTCGCCAACACAGCTGCATCTGCGTGCTCTTTACTTCGATGCAGCCAACAGCCAATCACTTCTTCCACTCTAATTAACAGGCATGCAAATCTATGACTAGCCCAAAAACCCACAATGGCACGCATAACCAGGATAGAATAAGAGGTCAAAGGGTGGGGGTCAGGGTGATGTCCAAAAAGAGCACCATGCAGGTTTGAACCTGGTGACGTATTGGGGCAAGACCTTTGTTCTTGTTTATCTGATCTCTCTCCACCCTCCTTGGCTACCAGCTCAAGCCTTCGCCTCCCATAATGCTCGCTTCTCAGGGGAAGGTCAGCAGGGTGGCATGTGATTGGATGAGGCTCCAAGATGCAGCGAGCATGACACAGCTGAAGTGACAGGCGGCATCCTTTCAGCCCCGACTGGGTAGTGAGCAATAAACAGATGAATAAATGAAAGTAGAGGTGAGCAGAACACACCCATCAGGACGATTCACTGCCGAGCCGACACACACAGCTGGCCCAGTCACGGTAAGTTGAAGAACTGTTGTCCTAATGTATCTCCCCACACCTTCGCTCCACACATAGAACTTATGTGGCACATGTAAACTCTCTAGAGGATTCAACTCTGTGTGTGAATACACCGGCGGGTGGCACACTAAGAAAAGACGATCAGATCTGAACAGATGTTTTATCTGCTCAAATCCTACATAAAACTAATAAATATCATGTATATAATATAGAGCGCCCTGCAATGCCTGGCAAGCTGTTAAGGGTGTACCTTGCCCTCGCCCAAGGCCGGCTGAGATAGGCGCCAGCCTCCCCGTGACCCTAATAAGGATAAAGCGGCTTAGAAAATGAATGAATGAATGTTTATAGAGTATAGACCTATACATACATATAGAGTCCTAAGGCTTTATTTTAATCTTTTAGCATGACACTTCAAAAAAAGAGACAACTTTCATATAACATACCTAATAATTCTTATAAAATAAAATGTAATAAAATATTTTTAAATATAAATATTAGACAATTCAGCCTTTTTATAAGCTTTTATTTAAATATTCTCATTCTATTTACAGATAATTTCAATTCTCTCAATAGCTTCTTTTTAGAAATGAATGATTTGAATTAAAAAATTATTATTATTAATATTATTATTAATAATAATATAATATTATTGTTATTATTATTATTGTTAATGATAATAATGATTATAATAATAATAATTATAATAATAATAATAATAATAATAATAATAATAATAATAGTAATAATGATAATAAGTAATATACACTGCCCGGCCGAAAAAAAAGTTGCACACTCATGGAGTGCACTTGGTCAGGTCGAGGCTCAGCATTATTAATGTGGCAAGAAAATATCACATCATTGTACTTTTTCTTCCCTGATGGCACGGATATAAAATGGGACTGAAATAATGAAAAAGTGGTTCAAGGAGCACAAGGAATCATTTTTACATATGTATTGGCACCTCAGAGTCCTGACCTTAACCCTATTGAATTTTTTTTGGGATGTGCTGGAGAAGACTTTATGGAGTGGTTAAAATTTTTCCCTCATTAGTTCAGGATGTCGGTGAGAAATGAACCCAACACTGGATGGAAATAAATGTTATGTTGCTTAAGTTTGTTAAAATAATGATGACAGTTGAGTGCTGTAAGCAAGGCTAAAGGCAGAACAACAACAATCGTGTGTGCAACTTTTTTTTTTTGGCCTGGCAGTGTATGTACTATATACAGAAGAGGACTATTTCAAGCTTTGTCTAGGTTTAATAATCATACATTTAGTCATATATAGACATTGTCATATAGTCAGGTCAGGTCTGCTGGATCTGCTACTGGTACTGGTACCCTGTAACCCCTGTACCTGTCTCAGGGTCGGGTTGTTGGTGACTAAACTGACATACCCACCAGTTCCCGCATGGGACTGGTGAAGAGGGTGGCTAGACACCCTGATAGAATTAAAAACAAGATCTACCAAAGGGTGCCGCAATCTGCCTAGGAGAGGGAAACTCTGACATAATACCTACGACCCTAGGACCTCGCTGCCACCGTCCCAGCTAGCTAGGCCATGACAGTTGAACCAAGGGTGTAAAGGGTGTGGTCAGTACTGCGCATACTGCACTCCACCTTAAAGCTCCATTGCACAGGCCCGAGGACACGTCCACATTTTCCAAGTCCTTTAGCAATGGGAAAGGGGCAAAGCGGTAGGTGGAAGATGCCACTGGCAGCCGCATCCTCAATCCTGCATGCAGGCGGTCCAGGATATTGGTCGCTTGATGTTGACCTCAGGGATGACAGCATCACTCGACACCACCCTGGACGACTGAGCAGCCCTATTTAGGGAGATCACTGCTTGCTCCACTCAGTGAGAGGCCTAGAAAAGGTGGCCTGAACAATGCTCATCCCCAATGACCCAGTTAGCTTGCCGTGACCAACGGGCATCTTCAAAAGCGGCCGATCGACAAAACTGAAGCATGGGCCTGCACCTGCCCATAAAGGTGCACATGGACGCACAGTAGCATGCTGGAATGTAAGAACCCTACTCGACAGAACCAACAGCGGCAGACCAGAAAGACAATCCGCCCTCGTTGCATGTGAACTCTCCAGACTGGACATCAACATCACAGCACTCAGTGAGGTCCGCTTCGCCGAGGAAGGCAGTCTTCAAGAACACGGCACTGGCTACACTCTTTACTGATCCAGCAAACCTCGGCGTACCACCGACTGTCGGGTGTCAGTTTCATGGTAAAAAACTCCATTGCTTCCAAACTAGAAACCCTCCCCACCGGTCACTCTGACTGCATCATCTCTATGCAAATTCCCTCCATGACAAGAAGCATGTCACACTTTTTAGCATGTATGCACCAATGCTGCAAGCTGACCCTGCAGAAAAAGACAAATTCTACTCAGATCTTCGTAATCTCCTGCAAAGCACGAATGCAGAGGACAAGTTTATTGTCCTCAGTGATTTCAATGCCAGAGTGGCCAGAGATCCAGAAATGTGGAAAAGAGCACTTGGCAAGCATGGAGTTGGAAACTGCAAAGACAAATGACAAGTTCTGCTGGAGCTCTGCATAGAGCAGCAACTGGCACCTACCAACACTCTTCACTTCCAGAAGAAAGACTGTCATAAAACCACCTGGATGCACCCCCGGTCCAAACACTGGCACCTCATCAATTATATCCTAGTCCGTCAATGAGATCACAGCGACGTCCTTCACACCAGAGTGATGCCCAGTGCTGAGTGTCATACTGACCACCGCCTCATTCATTGCACATTGAAACTCTGTTTCAAACCCAAGCCCAAGAGAAGGGGGGGGCACAGGAAGAAATTTCATGCTGCCAGCCTGCAGTAGCTGAAGTGAAAGTCCAGTTCCAGGCTACCCTCCAGTCCAAGCTTGAGGACAGCAGTTGCCCCTCTGACCCTTTCACAGGTGTTCTTTGGGAACACCTGAAAATGGCCATTATGAAATTATCCGAAGAAGTTCTGGGCTATGCCACTAAGAAGAACAAGGACTGGTTTGATGAAAACAACCGAGAGCAGGCTCTGAGGCCTGAGTTGGATGACATCCCCTCCCCTGCAGAGACCTCCAAAGCCATTGAACAACAAAAACTGTCAAGGCTGCTAGAGTGGATGGTCTGCCTGAGCTTTGGAAGGCTGGTGGCGCCGCACTGCATGCCAAGCTCCACGAGTTTCTTGTCTGCTGCTGGAAGCAAGGAAAGCTCCCACATGACCTCTGGGACGCAGTTGTCATTACCCTCTACAAGAACAAAGGGGAGAAATCAGACTGCTCAAACTACCAGGGATCACCTTGCTCTCCATTGCAGGTAAAATTCTTGCCAGAATCCTTTTCAATGGAATCATGCCCACCATCGCAGAGGAGGTTCTCCCAGGAATGCAGTGCGGTTTTAGACCAAACCGTGGGACTACTGACTTGACCTTTGTCCTTTGTCAGATACAAGAGAAATGCAGAAAGCAGAATAAGGGGCTCTATGTTATTTTCGTTGACCTCACCAAGGCCTTCGACACCGTCAGCAGGGAAGGCTTATGGCAGATCTTGAAACGTCTTGGGTGTCCCCCTAAATTCCTCAACATGATCATCCAGCTGCACAAAGACAAATGGGCCAGGTCAGATATAAAACAATTACCTCTTTGAACCCTTTCCCATTAAAAATGGTGTGAAACAAGGCTGCCTTGTCTTGGCACTGACCCTCATCACCATCTTCTTCAGCATGATGCTCCAGAAATCCATATAAGACTTAGACAAAGAAGACGGCATCTACATTGGCTACCTCACTGACGGCAGCCTTTTCAACCTGCGATGCCTGTAAGCCCACACTAAAACCCAGGAGCAACTAATTCGGGAACTGCTGTTCGCTGACAACGCTGCCCTGGTCGCCCATACAGAAGTAGCCCTGCAACGCATTACAACTTGCTTTCAAGCCTGAAGAAAACTGAAGTCCTCCACCAACCTGCCCCCGACAGGCCTATCAGCCTTCGCACATCTTCATCGGTGAGTCTGAGCTCAAGTCAGTGCAGCAATTCACTTAACTTGGATGCACCATATCTTCTGATGCAAAGATTGACAAGGAAGTTGACAATAGACTTGCCAAGGCAAATGCTGCCTTTGGCAGACTGGCCAATAGAGTCTGGAACTGCAACCACCTGAGAAAGGAGACCAAGATCAACATCTACAAAGCTGTTGTCCTGACAACTCTCCTGTATGACTCCGAGTCCTGGGTCACCTACCTGCACCACATCCGTGTCCTTGAGCAGTCCCATCAGTGCTGTCTCTGCTCCATTCTCAACATCCACTGGAACGACTACATATCCAACATGGAGGTCCTTGAACTGGCAGGTGTCACCAGCATCGAGGCAGCTCTGCTAAAGACACAGCTGCGTTGGGCAGGGCATGTCTCCAGAATGGAAGATCATTGCCTGGCCAAGAGTGTACTATACCGTGAGCTCTCCACTGGTCACCGCTACAGAGGGGCACCAAAGAAAACATACAAAGACTCTCTCAAAAAATCGCTGGGTGCCTGCCACATTGACCACCACCAGTGGTCCACTCTTGCAGCCAACCATGATGCCTGGCGACGTGCTGTTTGCTCAGCCACCTCATCATTCGAGGAAGCTTGCAGGAACAAATGACAAAAGCGGAAGGCCAAACCAGCGGCCCCTAAGCCCGACGAACAAACCTTCCCCTGCAGCCTCTGCGGCCGTGTCTGCCTGTCCCGAATTGGTCGACTCAGCCACGAGCATGCCTGCGCTCGACGTGGACACTTCTCTCCCTAAATCATCGCTCGCAACATCAAGGGAAGCCAAGCGAATCTCGTCTAATTATCTACTAGATAAATATACTGCTCAAAAAAATAAAGGGAACACTAAAATAACACATCCTAGATCTGAATGAATGAAACATTCTTATTAAAT
>JBCNYH010000001.1:54103632-54114505 GCA_039654325.1 Tandanus tandanus | reverse complement strand
ATAGATAGATAGATAGATAGATAGATAGATAGATAGATAGATAGATAGATAGATAGATAGATAGATAGATAGAATGCAAGATTTCCCCTCTAGCTCATTTAGTTAGTAACAGGTTAGGTAGTAACTGGTTTATTGACTGTACCTGCAATTATAAATAATACAATGTGGACCGAGAATTTGGTACTATGCTAAACACATCTATTACCCAAATCTTACTCTTTGACTCCAATCTTTGGAAATAACCTGAAATCTACCTTCAGCCTGAAATCCAAATGTTTAAGTGTGCAAATCTAGGACTTGATATGAAAAAATGAAAAAAAAAAAAAACTGTACTGTAATTTGTATGAGATTTTAAAAGCATTTTGTAACAGATAACTTCACTGGAAAAGCAAGCAAGCGTGAGTAGTGTTGTGAAACAGAAGTGTGTTGTCTAGACAAAAATATAACCTCATCTATTTTGTTAAATGAATTATGCAAAGTGGGATCCCAGCTTCTTGTTGGTTAAAAGTAAATATTTAATATTCATCCTTGCACTCTGAAATTATAGTACACTTGTCTGTGAAAATTGCCCATTTTGGCCAATTTGGTTTGTGCCCCTGAAGACTTTGATTTGGATGTATTGAGCTTTTAAGTCCACGGCACTTTGTAAGACTCTACTTGTTGTACTCTAACCACAAATAAATGGCTTTCACAATTAGAGGTTTAAATAATGTAGTGGCTCATGCTCGGTCTTATGCAGGATTCGAAAGAGCTTTCTAATGCACATAATGATTAAGTGTAATTCAAATACCAACTGTGTTGTTCAAAATCTGACAGGCAATAATTTGCTCTATTATATTGTGCCATTTAATTGCCCACTACCGACATCCTTTGACATGTCATGAGGCAATGATTTACAATTACTCTAGCAGTGAAGCTCGGCAAATGACAATATAATCATCTACATATCCCCTCTCATCTGCTGCAGCTAGTAATGCAAGTAAAAATAGTTAGCGTTGTAGTTTTAACGGAATTCTATTCGAGGATTATAAAAAATTACAGCAGAGGATGATGTTTAACAATAGAGTGGAGTTAAGAGGGCTGCTGTGGGATGAGGAAGGAGTCACGATGATTTTGACTCGCTGTCAGGGAAAAAAGCCGCGCACACATGCTCACACGCTAGCCGATGGTGAAGTATTACTGATGTCAGACTTTAATCTTAATGGGAAAAAGCAAAGTGAATAATCTAAAAACAGCCTTGAGTCATGCCTCCTTGGACATTAAAAGCACGCACTTTTTCAAACTCGATCCAACTTTATCGCATCAACGAGAAACAAGCACAATAGTTGAACTCAGTTTGCCCAGCAGATCCATGCAGTATTTATCGTCTGCATATAGAAGTCAGAAAAAAATGACCGATAAAAAAGAAAGCCATCAACTACATCCAGCAGAGGCGAAGGAGGAGGGGGAAAAACATTGAATAAAGTTTAAGTATCCTGCCCTAATTTGAGCTGGGAAAGCTAGAAAACAAGTTTGTTCCATATTAAACCAATGTTTCACGACGTTTAAGGAGCTCATGCATAATTTAGTGGGTACAAAAACGAGCACAACATGGTGGGGGGGTTGGTGGGGGTCCTTAGAGGGAAGCAGAGGCTGCTGAGTGCACTGCCTGCTTTAAAATGATGGAGGAGAAGAGGGGATTCTCATTAAGTGGCTTCACTCCACCCCGAGCAGCAGACACCAGAGAGAAAGCGCCCACAAAATCACCGCCTCATGTTTCCCCATTAAATATGAAGAATTGCGCAATATGTGCAGAGAGGCAGTTTGCCGGGGTCAGCCGTCGCACCGTTTCTGCTGTATCTGCAGGTCATGTTATGATGACCGACTTTACCCGTGTTCAATCAACGGCCCTCTGTTTTAGGAGACAGAGCGGGGAAATTATAACAACACAAGGCAGGGGGACTTTTAATGAGGAAAAATTAGGTTCAGGGAGGCAGCGTAGCACTCAAAGAAGCCAAGCAGCTTTGTTGCATGGTGGGTGAAGTTGTCAAATATGGCAGCAAAGTCTTGATGGCTACTTCACCTCTTGACAGTTGGAGAATCACAAATCAGCACGTAGAAAGAGTCAAAAAGAAAACACACTGCTAAGGGGTAAAAAGCAACAGGGTACGTTGTTCCAGGAAAATAATCAATGATGTCAGGCACCCAAACAGAAGGTAGAGTTATGCTAAGGTCTCAGTTAGCCAGTTGATACATGAAAACTATGGCTGGGACTACCGTGGCCATTCCGTGAACATTCTGGCAGACCTTAGAGAGGTCGCTTGCAAAAATATGGGTATGAGCATCTGTGATGCACACGTCACAGCCAGCATGTCCGGCAGTAAGTGTGATGCATACTGTATGTGGCAGTGGCTGTTCCATGTAACTCATGTACCATGATAGGAATCTTCATTAACATCTGGCAGGCCATGTATGCCTCATGGAAGGCATCATGGTTGCAGTGGTTAAATTGATACTGCACCTGACCCACCACAATCAAGCTTTCCATGAATGAAAGCCATGCCCTCTTGATTTGCCACGTAGCCCACTGACTCTCAGATATCCTGATGAATGTGTGCGGCACACTTGCGGGATAATGCCGGTTTACTCCAGGAAGGCAAAAAAAAAAAATTAGGCTATGCGAGCTGAGGCTTTAATGAACTTGATTATCCCCAAATTACTGCAACTCATGAACCACAGAAACTTGTAAATGATAAACCTTTTCAGTGGTGTAAAGGTTAGGACGTCTGCCTCACAGCAAGCAGGTCCTGAGTTCAAGTCCCGGGCTCGACGAGGATGTTGAATGAGGAAGTTTGCATGTTCTCCCTATGTTTGCGTGGGTTTTCTCTGGGTACTCCGGTTTCCTCCCACAGTCTAAAGACATGCTCATTAGGCTAACTGGCTGTTCCAAATTGCCCCTAGGTATGAGTGTGTATGGTTGTGTGCATTACCCACAATGGACTGGTGGACTTTTCAGGGTATACCCTGCCTTTGTCCAGAGAAGGGTGAGCTAGACTTCAACCTCCCCGCAACACAAGAATTTACATGAATTATTAAAATTTACGATCAATTTTTACTTTTAATACACTTAATATTGTTATGTTTCATGTAAGTATATTATATATTATTTAATATACATGTTTTAAGTAAGTAGGGCATATGTTTCAGAGCTATCGTTCTTCATAATATCTGAAACTGTTTTGATTGTATACTGTATGTATCTCTTTATCTTCTGACCTTGAGGGGTATTATGGTTGAGTAACATTAACTCCCATGTATATATGTGTGTAGAGACTTTTTTATCCTGAAGCAGTGTTTCCTGGATCCCAGAATGCTAATAAGCCCTTTTTTTAACATTATCTGGACACTGGGTTTCTGTTTGGTTTGAGTCATTATCATTTTAATAACAGCAGCTATGAAAAGTTTTACTTTCTTTTGTCAGGAACTAGTCCTGGGTTCGAGTCCCAGGCTCGGCGATGGCATTTCTGTGTGGAATTTGCTTGTTCTCCCTGTGCTTGCATGGGTTTCCTCTGGGTACTCCGGTATCCTTGCACAGTCCAATGACATGCACACTAGGCTAATTGGCTGTTCCAGATTACCCCTATGTGTGAGTGTGAATGGTTGTGTAGGGGTGTTGGCCCTGTGATGGACTGGCGAGCTGTTCAGTGTGCACCTCACTTTCACACAGAGTCGGCTGATATAGGCTTTAGCTTTCCCTGCAAAGGCAAATGAATGAATAAATGAATTAATTAATTAATTAATTAATGTCTTTAAGTAAAGATAAATTGAGCTTGTCATGTTACAAATGAAGCACAAGGGAGCACAAAGATTTGATGACTTTCCTTTGGTAGAAAAATAGTTACAGCTTTACCTGTTTTGACTGTTACAGTCCACTCACACTGGGGACTCCATACAAAGATGCTAAATAATTCTTTCCCCATAGAAAACTTAAAACTTCAACCCTATCAATGTTTACACATTTTTGTGAGTTTCTGCAAATACAAGACTTTCTTACTCTATTAAAGATGGCTTTAGTATATTCATTCATTCACTCATTCATTCATTCATTTTCTAAGCCACTTAATCCTAATTAGGCTCACGGAAAGGCTGGTGCCCATCTCAGCCGTCTCTGGGTGAAGGCGGGGTACACCCTAGACAGCTCGCAGGCCATCACAGGGCCAACACTCACACAACCATTCGCACTCACACCTATGGGGGATTTGGAACAGCCAATTAGCCTACTGTGCATGTTTTTGGACTGTGGGAGGAAACCAGAGTACCCGGAGGAAACCCACGCAATCAAGGGGAGAACATGCTAACTCCACACAGAAATGCCCGAGCTGGGAATTGAACCCAGGTCCCTTCAGTAAATTAATATTTAGAATTCAACTTCATTTTGGTATAAAAACTCTCAAAAATCTAACATGGACCCTCCAGATGTATCAAACCCATTACCAACACTCGACGTGGCTTTCCTTTGATTTCACATATCTCCAAATTCACTGACTCCTGTCTGACCCCAGTAAAAACACTAACCTTCACCCCCCTGTTCTCCATTACGTGTAGGCCTTCTGGGTGTAGGCTTTCAAACAGCAGGAGTTAGCCCGGTCATTAAGGAGATGTAGATGGGTGTCAATGTCCGTGCTGCATTCCCTGTCTATGAACAATGGAGAAAATATGGTCAGTCGAACTGGTTCCTGACTGTCATTTGCATTTAATAATCAAATGTCACTGAGTCAAATGGTCTCAGGAAGCGGATGAGCTGCTGCAGATAAAGTTTCACTATGATTCTTTTTTTTTTTTTTCAATTTGAGCTAGACCTATTCAAATGTGCAACGTCTAGAGTTTCCTGAAGGTTAAACACTGATTCATGAAACCTATGAAAAAGCAGAGTTAAAATCCCACACTGTAAATCATGTTTTGTTTTCTTCTTTTAAACGAGATCAACCTCAATCTGCAAAAACTATTCAATTCCAGAATTACTAACAAAGGACAAAAATACTGAAAAATGGCGCATCTCACACTTTAATTCAGTCATCAACTAATTGTAAGTGGACATCACAGACAGTCACCCTCACTCTCTCTCTCTCCCTCCCCAGACACTGAGAGTAGTGCAGCTTTAAAAGGTCAAAATGGCCGACATTAATCAGATCGCCAGATCCACGGCCCTCCCCTCCATCATTAGTGCACTAATCATGGAGGGTTTGGTCGTGAAGAGGTTTATTCCTAATTATTGTCATTAATAAATCAGACGAGTCAGGCCTGTCGGGATGAAAGAGAGGGCGTCCCGGCCCACCATCCATCAGAGTGCACGAAAGCGGCGACTTCAGCCATTAGCAGGCCTCAGAGACACACCCAGCCAAGGCCTTGACAGTTTACACGCGCGCACACACACACACACACACACACACACACACACACACACACACACACACACAAACATGCTGTGACTTTATAAACAAGGAGAAGACGTCAGAGAGAGAAAGGAAAAATGAGAAAAAGACCAAAGTAAAGTGGATGCTTGACTTGACTGTCATTCATTATGTGTGTGAGGGTGGTGGGTTGGGGGTGGTTGGGTTCAACAACCTATTTTTCAACCAGTAATAGGTCTTAGATAAAATGGTTTATGTGTTACAGAAGATAATTAATATGTTATGACATTGCATTAGCTATAACGTCACATTATCTACACTGATGTAAGATGTTGACACTTTAAAAATTTAGGCAAAAATAAAGTTTAAAAAAATATTACTAACTTCATCATCTTGAGGGCCAGGGTTGTGGGGGACACGGAGCCTATCCAAGGAATGTTGGGTATGTGGTGGGGATAGGGATGTTTTGT
Organism: Tandanus tandanus; assembly: GCA_039654325.1. Lineage (NCBI taxonomy): Eukaryota > Metazoa > Chordata > Actinopteri > Siluriformes > Plotosidae > Tandanus > Tandanus tandanus. The sequence goes on along the minus strand of JBCNYH010000001.1, from coordinate 54,108,645 downwards.
AAGTGGACGGAATACTAGTGCATCAAGTCATGAATTCACCTACTACCTTGTTTTGGGGAGGATGAAAGACACTAGTAAGTCCAAGTGGCTTGTACCTCAGAGGAAGCCTTATAGGCTGTATGTAGAACCATAGCAACCCATTAGAACCTGTTTAGAAAGCTAGAACCATGAACTAATGATGCCTTAAGCATTAAGCAATATATATATCTTGCTATAAATACAAGGTCATGAACGTCTGATGATGCTCCCTTGCCGAAGAAAATCTGCATAGAATGCAGACATAAAAATGTTTTAGTCAGAGGGAGTAATTGATGATTGTAGTGCACTTCAGCCTATTCACAGGTATGGTGGGAGTGTAGCGAAGATCTGTGAGGGGCATGGGGTATTTCTGCTCAAATGGCACAGTGACATAGTTGTTAGAACATCTGCGTCTCATCAAGAAGGTCCTGAGTTCGATTTCCAGGGCTCAGGTGTTTCTATGTGGAGTTTGCATGTTCTCCCGTGCATGTGTGGTTTTCCTCCGGGTACTCCGGTTTCCTCAAACAGTCCAAAAACATGCAAATTTGGCAAACTGGCTGTTCCACATTGCCCCAAGATGTGAGTGTGAGTGTGAATGGTTGTGTGTTACCCTGCAATGCTCTGGGTGTACCCCACCTTCACCCTGAGATAGGCGCCAGCCTCACAGCACCCCTAGTAGAATTCAGTGGCTTGGAAAATGAGTGAGTGAATAAATATATTCCTAGAATGTAGAATCATTATTGTTTATTTATCATCTCACTCATTTGCTGAACCACTTCATCCCAGTAGGGTCGCAGGGAGGCTGGAGCCCATCTCACCCAACACTGAACAGCTCACCAGACCATTGCGGAGCCCTTAATGTTTATTTGTTTATTTATTTTGTCTGTATCCTTAAAACTTGCAGGCATTCACTCAATAAACTACATGAAATAATGTTTTTAAGGCCATTATCAATCTATTAACAGAAACTTTTCCTACTGAACCTACAATCTCTGGAGCTGTACTGTTCTCGTGAACACCAAAAGATCTTCCAGTAGATAGTCGCTTAGTTAGTGTTTTGGTGGTTCAAGTGATCTTGGAAATCTTCCATAAGGTAGTCCTTATGGATGTGGGCCGGACTGTCCTGGTAACCACACCCATCAGGAAAAGTGATCAGTCAGAACAATGTACATGTACTGTGTGTATAGGTATTTGCAGTATTTTAGAGCATATATAAGTCCATGTGGTTCAATCACTGTCAGAAAGGAAGCACATCAAACGCTAATGTGCTAATGAGTGCTGAGACATGGAGTCGGTTAATTTAGACACCAGAACAAACACACACACACACACACACACACACACACACACACACACACACACACTCTGAGAGAGAGAGAGAGAGAGAGAGAGAGAGAGAGAGAGAGAGAGAGAGAGAGAGAGAGAGAAACGCACACAGCTCGCTCAGCATTACGAATCCGAAGCGGGTGAGCGTCTGTGCATGTGTTTCTCTTTTGCCACGGGGAGTGAGAGATGGAGAGAGATGTGACATCTCACTGCTATCACATCTCATCAAATTAAGGGAGTCCATTCCACTTAAATGAGTTCTGTGAATCTGAAATTGACCATTAATGCAGTGTCATGTTAAATTAATACTGTCATCCAAATTGCTGGTATGAATCTTTCACATTTGAAACGAGAGCGAGAATGACTTATTCATTCTCTACTCTCTCCTCTGATGTCATCCCCATTAAACATAACCAAGTGAGCTGTCTCCGTCTAATTGTATTAGAGCATTAAACAGGAACTCCACTCCAAAAAAGAACAAAAAAAAAAAATCACCATTTAGTTTGCTGATCCATCCACCAACTCCATAACGCTGAAGATCAGAGCACTTATCATGCGACATGTGGACGGAGATCAGCGAGAAGTCAAGGGGTTTAGTAAAAATCAGGACGTCAGCATGTTATGGCATGTGAATGAGAATTACAGCCGCTGCATGAAGCATGAAGTATTGTTAATTCAAACAAATATAGTACATCAGAATGGATAAAGGCTGATGGGGTTCATGGGGCGGTACGGTGGCATAGTGGTTGCTATATCTGCCTCAAAGAAAGAGGATCCTGGGTTCAAGTCACCAGTGTTTCTGTGTGGAGTTTCCATATTCTCCCCATGCTTGAATGGGTTTCCCCAGGGTACTCCAGTTTCCTCCTACAGTCCAAAGACATGCACATTAGGTTAATTGGCTGTTCCAAATTGCCCCTAGGTGTGAGTATTAGTGTGAATGGTTGTGCGCGTGATGGCCCTGCAGTGGACTGGTGAGCTGCTCAAGGTGTACCCCGCCTTCAATCAGAGTTGGCTGAGATAGGCTCCAGCCTCCCTGCAGGACAGGATTAAGTAGTCCAGCAAATAGATGGATGAATATTCGAGCATGTTCGAGCATGTCTTTTCAGTGATTAGAAGTGAAGTCCACAGGTGGTACAAAGGTCAGACAGACCTTTCATTTTCTTAGAAATCAAACAGAAATTTCATTTTTAAAAATATCTGATACAAAAACTTGACCGATTTGAATTAATAGCGCCGTGACACATTTGTAGTCATTTCTAGCTGCATTTCTCTTTTTTCTTTTTATAAAAAAAAAAAAACTGATCAATTACTCTCAGAAGCACTTTATCTTTGATTAATCTGTGAGTGTGTGCTGCTAATTAAACTCATCTGGAAGAAAGCCAGTCCCAGTAAAAATCCACTAGAGGTCAACTGCCTTCCTGCAGGTGTATTTTACGGGGTTTTAACTGTTTTTCCCCCCCTTCTTTCTTCATCTGATGTTTTAATATGGGCTAGATAAAGAAACTGATAAAAAAGCATACAATAAGCTATGATTTAGAACCAAATAAGGCTGTTACTGCGCAGGCATTTAAGATATAATATAATTTGATGTTATTTTGCTGCAAGGGTTCGTTACAATGAGGGATGAAATGTTGATATCTTCTGTGCATGCAGGTTAGTTCTTTGTGTGTGTGTGTGTGTGTGTGTGTGTGTGTGTGTGTGTGTGTGTGTGTGTGTGGTACATTTATTGAGAAAAAAGAAGAGCTTGTTTAGCTCTAATATTCTGTGCTTGTTGAGATATTAGTGTGTGTGTGTGTGTGTGTGTGTGTGTGTGTGTGTGAGAGAGAGAGAGAGAAAGAGAGAAAGAGAGAGAGAGAGAGAAATGCCATCAGAGTGAAGTAAGGATTCAATACACTGCTCTTTGTGTTTATTGCATGCGGAACATGAAACATAGAAACTGACAAGAACAAGGTCACATCCCATCAACCCCCCCCCCCCCCCATACCCACACAAGCACACACACACACACACACACACACACACATACTCTCTCTCTCTTTCTCAAAGAAAAAGAAAAAAACACACACACAGGAAAATAAACAAGGCATAAAAGCCAAGAAATAGAAGGCAATATGATATAGGATAATTTATTATTGTCATTATTAAAATTATTTCCATTTTACATCAAATAATCTGGTAATCAGATCTGAGAATTTAAAATCTTACTAAAGGTAATGTAGGGTGTGTTATAATTTTTCTGTAACATGATATGAAGATGATTTTAAACCTAGAAAAGTGAGTTTTTTCCCATCCTAAAATAAAACAGTAACAAAAACCTTATTTTCCATCTTCAGCATTGTTTTTTCTTTATTCTTATTCTTTATCGTCCTCCAAAAATTCATATACTCAAAAAAAAAAGGGGGTGGGGGTAGAATGTGACTGCAATGAGCAAGTATTTGTCTCCATCTACAGGACAAAGTCATGCAAAATTTTACAAGGAACCTGTTTATGGGTTTGATATTAATTTAAAGCAGCTTTCAAGCATACACGGATCAGCAATAACATTAAAAACATTATGGGCACTGAAAGGAAAAAGTGAATAACATTAATTATCTCCTTAAAGTGGCAGCTGCCGAGAAGTGGGATGTATTAGACAGAAAGTGAACAGTAAGTTTTTCAAGTTGTATTCATTCATTCTTTTGCCGAACCGCTTAATCACACTTGGTTTGTGAGGAGGCTGGAGCCTATCTCAGCCCACTCTGGGTGAAGGCAGGGTACATCCTGAACAGCTCCCCAGATCATCTCAGCTCAACACACTCACACCTAGGGGCAATTTGGAACAGTCAATTAGTCTAGTGTGCATGTCTTTGGACTGTGCGAGAAAACTGGAGAACCTGGAGGAAACCCACGCAAGCATGGGAAGAACATGCACTAAGAACAGGGAGCTCCACACAGAAATGCCCTTGACGAGCCCAACACTGCTGTGAAGCAGATGTGCTAACCACTACACTGCCATGCTGCCCGAAGTTATTTTATTTATTAATTTTTTTTTTTTTATTAACTTTATTTATTAAGTGTAGCAGCATGACGGTTTCACAGCTGATAAACTTACAGCCCTCTGAATTTCATGTGTTGGCCTAGCAACAGACCATTCAGGTGGTTTTAATGTTATGGCTGATAGGTGAATGTGTCAAGTTGTCATTATGTTAACAATCTGAAATCCATTACAAAAATCCCCCAAAAAACAGTTTTTACTTATCAAGATATATGAATAATAGGGAAAAAGTATATACATTGCACTTGTTTATGTGAGTAACAAAGAAAGATGCATTTCCTCATGTTATGTCTTAAAATCACAAATTGTGAATTGAAGTAAATATTACAATGGGGGGAAATTCATGTTAAAAAGTGTTAAATTAAATGTAGTAAAAATCACAATGAACATAAAGTCACATTCTCTACATGTGAAAAATGAAAAGAAGGGAAATAATTTGTGTCAGCATCACATGAAAACGTAACCTTTGAAAAGTACGATTTAAATGGCTATGTGGAACAATACATATCCTACATGAGAAAAATAAACGAATGAATGATTTGTTGGGAGAGGGGTGTATGTATGAAAAAAAAATACTACAGTCCTTATGTATGTGCAAAAAACAAACTAACAAAAAAAACACAACCTATAGATAT
>JBCNYH010000001.1:54058524-54071662 GCA_039654325.1 Tandanus tandanus | reverse complement strand
ATATATGGTATGTGAGAAAAATAAACGGACTACAATTTCATCCCGACAAGCCTGTTTTGTGGTTGCCCACTCATCAGGGGATTTATATATATATATATATATATATATATATATAATTTTTCTTTATTGAGACTTTTATCTTTTTCTTTATCTCATGCTTACTTGGTATGGTGCAGCTGTGCTCACACAATTTCCTCTGGGATCAATAAAGTATTCTGATTCTGATTTATTTCTGATATAACATTTACAGATACTTAATAATGGGAAATGTTATCTAATTTATTCTGTAGGGATTATGCTGGATATAATTACCATAGCTCATTATGTCCCTGTATATATGGAATACATAAAGCTGGGATTTACCAGTCGTTTATAAGTACTTTACTGTCACAGGCCCAACCTGCTTTTCAACCTCCACCTTTCCAGGCTCTCACTACATTTCCTACCAACCATTGCACCAGTGTCAGTCACATGACCTTGAACACATGACTCTGTCACATGTTGAGCACACCAGGATTACCAGCACTACATAAGGACTCCGTTTCTGTTACCTCAGGCCCGTTTCAGAAAGCAAGTTTAACAAACTCTGAGTCAAAACCTGAACTCTAGGTTGACCAACTCTGAGCTGTCAAACACAGAGTTTTTGGTTTCAGATCAGGGGTTAACAGTTAGTTCAATCAACTCTGAGTCAAGTATACCCTGAGTGAAGCTCCTGCATGAGGATATAAAAAGCCCTCATCAATGGAACGCAGATAACATTATTCACCATGGCAACAGGTGAAAGAAAGCCTCGATCCTCCTACTTCTCCCCAGTGGAATTGGAAATATTAATGGCCGCGTATGCAGAAGTGAGCATATTTTCCCCCCCCCCACAAAAAGAAAGCAATACTGCGGTAGCGGCAAAAGAGTGAGAGCTTGTGTGGCAGAAAATTGCTGACCGAGTCAATGTGTGAGTATTAATTGGAGAAAAAAAGAAATGTTTCGTCTTGAGTGTTCCACTCATACAACTGTAATGTATTCTATATGTGTGTTTGAGCGCACAGGTGCAACCCAACAGGCACAAAACGAACTTGGCAGCAACTAAAGATGAAATGCTTTATGGAGATTCAGAGAGACACAGAGGGGATGTATATAATGAACTATCATGAGACTGTGCATACAGTATGTGTCTGGGAGAACTGTGGTTAGGGAGTTTTGCATATGTGATTTGTGCTTTTATGCCAACAAAAATATCTTTAATCCCAGTGCTACTGCTAATGGCACCAAGTGGAATGGAAGGTTTATACTACTGGAACAAATAATTTAATTGGGTCTTGAAATTGGGTTAAATTGGGTAAACTGGGACTTGGGAACACGTGTGTAGTAGTCGTTTCAGTGCAAGTGTCACATTTCTGAGAGCCCAACAGACAGTTGCCTTGGACACATGCTCTGCATCACCGATGTTGTACAGAAAACTGCCGTGGGCAAAAAATTAAGTGCAATACAGTGAATTTGCCCTGAAGTGAGAGCATTTCCAAGATGTGTCATGTGAACTATGTGAGGGTTGAGAATATTGTTAAGATAAATTATTGATGGTGCAGAGAAACAGAAACGCTCAAACAGGTATTCATCAGGGAATGATAAAACATCCAATCGGGGTCTGATAATCCTCTCCCAGCGGAGATTTCTGCGGAGTATCTGCGCTTCAACATCAACTGGCTCTTCGAGAAACGGACACGCCATGTCTGTCACTGCATTCAGTCTGCAGGCTTCAGCTAAACTCGTTGAAGCAAACCTGCCAACGAGCAGGTTAGTTTCATGGAGTATGTTGCCTGGGTAACTGACCCAGAGTTACGCTGAACTGGCTTTGTGAAACCGAAAAATTAGAGTTTCCCCTCATCTCAGGGTTGACTAACTCAGGGTTTTCTCTAAACCTGCTTTCTGAAACGGGCCCCTGGTGGCTAAATGTTATGTTTATTCCTGTCACTTTGTGTCTCATCTCTGGAATCATGGTTCTTGGTTCTGTTTGCTTTGTTAGTTCTCTGTTGTGCATTCAGGTTTTAGGTTTTCTTAGTTTCATTATTTTACTTTACTGGTTGTTGCAGTTTTCTGGCAATAAATACCTGAAATCAGCAACACAGTCTGCCAAAAAAAAATAAAAAAATCTAAAAATCTTTTTTGCAGTCTAACAGAACAAATTAATCATTTTTATAGTCATGTTTAGAATATGATGTCATCTTAATCTGCTGCATTTTTAATACTGATCCCTGGCCAAGCAGATTCTTTTTCAGACTGTTTCCATTTACAGTTGAGATAACATCAGTATTTTCATCTGTGGTTGGTTTTATTGAGAATGTTGGTGGTCACCATCCCTGTTCCTGAAGATCTTCCTTCCTGCAGCTTTTATCTCCAACCACAACCTAACACTCCTCGTTTAGCTGAAGAATAACCTCTTAAGGCAATAATTAGATGGTCAGGTGGGCATGATTATGGTTGGAGCTAGTCTTGAGGCTGACTACAGTCATTCATCCTTTCCTTTTCTAAGGCGCTTGATCCTAATAAGGGTCGCAGGGAGGCTGGCACCTGTCTCAGCCGACTCTGGGCGAAGGCGGGGTACACCCTGAACAGCTCGCCACAGCTGAGTACAGTGTACATAAATATTAACGTAGAAGTGTTTCAAAAGTTTCATGTTTTTACATTTATCTTTTTGTCAGATGTTTTTATTCAGAGCGACTTACAGTTTTATCTCATTTATACAAATGAGCAGTTGAGGGCCTAATAGTGGCAGCTTGAACTACTGACCTTCTGCTCAGTAACCCAGAACTTTAACCACTGAGCTACCACTACCAATATGTTTTTTTATATGCTAATAAGTCCAACGGAGGAAAACATTAAGTAGAAGCATGGGCTTATGATATTAACATCACTTGTTTTATTATTTCTGTTTAATGATATTTTATGTATGGAACAAAACATGAAGGGGTGTGCTGTTACAGAATATGAATCAAGGATGTGGTGGTGGTGTGATGCGGCTCGATGCAAAACTTGTAGTGTTTTTTTTTTTTTTTAATGACAGCATGTCAGTTTCTCAACAATTACATTTTTTCCAATTTAATAATAAACAGAATGTTGTACTTTATATATACAGAGGTAGATAACATTTATAGCTGCAAAACAAATTCATTCATTATCAGAAGCACTTATGCAGTTGAGGGTCATAGGGAAGCTGGAACCAATCCCATTTTTGGGTGAAAGGCAGGGTACACCCTGAACAGATCACCAGGCCATTGCAGAGACAACACAAAAGAACATTTACACTCACACCTAGGGGCAATCCAGAATAGTCAGTCAACTTAATGTGCTTGTTTTTGGACTGTGGGAGAAAACTGGAGCCCCTGGAGGAAACCCACAGAATCATAGGGAGTACATGCAAACTTTATGTAGAAATGTCTTTGCTGAGGACGGGGATCGAACCCAGGACCTTTATGCTGTGAGGTGAGAGTGCTAACCACTATAGCACTGCACTATTGTCTCGTTATAAAAGATAAGAGTTGGGAAATTTACCTGATCATGTGTAATATAAAGCCTGCAAGAGAAAAACTTACTTGCTTAATTTTGTCACTTCTGTTATGCACCTTTATTTTGCAGGAAGGGGTGGTGAGGTAACAGGGCTCACATGAAATCAGGGGGCACTGATAAAATAAATTACATTTTTTTTTAAGAAAAAAAATATGTAGACTATGTGGACAAAAGTTTGTGGACACATGACCATCAGACCCATGTGTTACATCTTCCCAAAGTTGGTTCCACAAAGTTGAAAGCACACAATTGTGCAGAATGTCTTCGTCTGCTGTTTTGTTACAATTTCCTTTCACTTGATCTAAGAGGTTCAAACCTGTTCTAGCATGACAGTCCCCCTGCACACACAGTGAGCTCCAGGAAGACATGACTTAACCCCACTGAACACGTTTGGGATGAACTAGAATGAAAACTTCCCCAAGTGTCCCCGCCTGACATCAATGCCTGACCTTAATAATGCCCTTGTGGATGAATGATTACAAATCCTCACAGCCACACTCCAAAATCTAGTGGACGACCTTCCCAGAAGAGAGAAATTTATTATAACAGCAAAGAGGAATGGAACCTGGATCAAGAAACACATGTGAGTGTTATGGTCAAGCGTCCATAAACTTTTGTCCATATAGTGTATGTCAAAACTATTGCTTAACATTGAGTTTATGCTTGAAACAACATGCAAATATGAAAGTTGTATCATTATGCCCACATTTCACAGTTTGAAAGTTCTACTTGAAAAGAAAAAACATAGGGCCGGATCTACTAAAGGTTTGCGTGTATAAAAATGTGTGCAAACTCATTGCACACGCAAAAAAATGTACAAACTGACTTACTAACAGTGCGCACTAAGGATTGTGTCTTGCAAAGGTGCAAAATAGCGCATCTGCATCCAGTTACCATAGTAGTATTATGTTAAAAAAAATTATACATTTTTGGATATTCTGTATTAATCCAGCAAAAGCAATTTGGCTCTGCATCTAACCCATCCAAAATGAACACACACACACACACACACGCAGTAGGCAGCTTTATCCTTTCACACTGCGGCACCCGAAGAGCAGTCGGAGGATAGGTACCTTGCGCTTCAGCCGTAAAGAGAAGGGGGGAGGTCCTCCCCCTGCCACCACACATTTTTCCTGCCGGTCCAGAAATCGAACCAGCAACCTTTTGATCCCAAAATAACTTCTCTAACCATTAGGCCATGGGTGCCCCAATTCATTTCTTTTTATAGCAAATATAGGACTGATTATTACGTAGAGACACAAAAGCTACCAAATTCACAGAATAGAACCATAAGGTTCTCAGTCCTGGCAATTCCTCTGCAACAAAAAAAGTACTGCTTGTCCAAAACTTCGTACACTGGAGCCGTCTTCCATTTACGTTCAATAAATTTCTCCTTATAAAACATTTATTTATTATTAGGTTTAGATTATTTGTACAGTTTAATATACAAGTTCCTGTGTGAGTTGTTGCTATAGAAACAACAACATATAACAGTGAGTACATTAATATAAACTGTGATTTAAACTCACCACTACTGGCGGAAATGCTGTTCTAGAACATCAGTTAACAACTTCTGGCCAACTGGATGCAGTGCAGTTTAAATGAACATACTCTGTAATATAGTAGATACTCTGTAATATAGTACATATGATGTAAGTGTTAATTTTTGTCTGCCTGCTTTGTATACTTGAAATGTTCAACTCATGCTTGAAACCAGGGTTTAGACTTGAACATCATTTATAGTTTGGATTAAATGGATTTAACACAAGGTTAAAAGTCCTGAAAACACCACAGTGTTTGATCATTCCTGTTTATATTAAATTTCAGAGTTACATCCCTAAAAGGCATCGTCATAGACTTTATTGTGCGAAGAAGTCTGATCCTCTGATAAACAGGTGGTGATGTCAGAGCAGGAGTAAATTCAGGAAACTTTCACAGGCAGAGCTCAGGAGGAAGGAAGATTGAGAGAGAAAGAGAGCGAGAAGGAGAGAAGAAAGAGTCAGAGACACTGAAGTATGCACAAACATGACGAAGCACTCGATAAGAGACAGCAGAGACCTGACCAAAATATTATGGAGTGCCAGAACTAAAACACCAACAATAGGAAAAGTTCAGATTTAATTCATAATCAGTGGTTAAAAGATAGAATACACGTTTTTAGAGAAAGTAGGAGGTCGTCAGGTTGGGACCGGTCTGGATTTCAACCACATTAAATCTTCTCCAGCACCTGGTCTGTATGCATTGTGTTCCGAACATACTGGATTCTATGACTTTTACTAACAGACCGTAAAGGACTCACCAGCTTGGTTAAGGAAAAAAAATAATCGGAGACTCACTGGACCAAGATTCCTAAGGTAAGATTCTGTTCAAGAAGACCTCATCTTTTTAATATTCATATCTCCTATTTTAGATTATAAATTGTATATTATTATTATTAGTGATGGTGGCATAGTGGTTAGTATGTCTGCCTCAAAGTAAGGTCAATTCCCCTTGGTTCAATTCCCGGGCTTAGGCATATCTATGTGGACTCTGCATGTTCTCCCAGTGCTTGTGTGAGTTTCCTCTGGGCACTCCAGTTTCCTCTCACCATCCAAAGACATGCACATTAGGCTAACTGGATGCTCCAAATTGACCCTATGTGTGTGAGTGCTAACTACTATGCCACCATGCCGCCCGGGTCTGATTTAAATATGCATAATTTGTATATAAGAATACTGCACTTGGTTCACAAATAAATAAAGTAAGTCTAGGATAAAGAAAAATTCTACAGCTCATAAAGGTGCACAATGCAGGCTATTAATCTGTATTTGCCCCTAGGTGTGAGTGAGAGCGTGAATGGTTGTGAGTATGTTGGCCCTGCAATTATCCCCGCCTTTACCTAGGCTCAGCTGAGATGGGCTTCAGCCTCCCCGCGCCCCAAATAAAGGATAAATCAGTTTGCGAAATTAAATGAAATACATGGTTCTGCACAGCTCTGTTATAGCATGTTAAATGCAGTAAGTCTTCATCTAAATAATCATAATATAAGCTACTGAAAAAAAAAAAACAGGGCTGAGGTTAAGAACGTGTTAAGAATCAATATTCACATCGAACAGTTGGAGTCAACCTGAATGTATCGACTGAACAAGTTATCACATCAATGGACTTTTCCTTCCCTGATGGCACAGATATAAAATTGGGTATAAAATTGCAGCACGGTGGCGCAGTGGTTGGCACGTCCGCCTAACAGCAAAAAGGCCTGGGTTCGATTCCTGGGCTCGGGCGTTTCTGTGTGAACTTTACATGTTCTCCCCGTGCTTGCGTGGATTTCCTCTGGGTACTCCGGTTTCCTCCCACAGCAAGAAGGCTGTTCCAAGTTGACCCTAGGTGTGAGTGTGAGTGTGAATGGTCGCCCAGATTTGGCAAGATGGGCGCCAGCCTCCCCATGACCCTAATTAGGATCATCATCATCATTTTCTAAGCCGCTTAATCCTAATTAGGGTCACCGGGAGGCTGGCGCCCATCTCCGCCGACTCTGGCCGAGGGCAGGATACACCCTGGACAGCTCACCAGGTCATCGCTGGTAATTAGGATTAAGTGGCCTAAAAAATGAATTAAATAAATGAATGGTTCAGGCAGCATGACGAATCATTTTCACACATGTATTGATCCAAAATGTTGGTACTCTACTTGTCTGATGAATGTGTCTCAGTAACTCAAAAACAAAGCAGTCACATGTTTTATCTTCATATCTCATTTTTCACAGCCAATCATGGAGACCCTCCTCAGAGAGTTTTTCAACATCACCCCTGATCCTCCTGTCAACATCTCCCATCGCCACTGGGGAGTGCCATATTTAAAGAGATTAGGGCATCTGGACGAGGCTCTCTATGAGGACTTCTACAGTCTGTGGATCACCCTTATAGTGGTCAACAGCATTATGTTTTTGGTGGGACTCGTGCTAAACAGCTTGGCTCTCTACGTTTTCTGTATTGGGACAAGGTCTCGGACCGCACCTCTCATCTACACCATTAACTTAGCTGTAGCGGATCTTTTGGTGGCGTTGTCTCTCCCGGCGAGGATTGCGCTCTATTATAGTGGGGGTGGCTGTGTGGCCTGTTCATATGTGCATACGTTTAGCTATTTTGTTAACATGTACTGCAGCATCTTGTTCCTCACCAGCATCTGTGTGGACCGTTACATGGCAGTGGTTTGGGCAGCAGGCACAGCAGACCGCTGCAGAAGCCCTGGCATGGCTAAAGGAGTAAGTGCAGGGGTGTGGCTCTTCGCTGTGGTGGTCACCTACTCATTTCAGACCACAGCTTTGGAATTTGCTGGATCGTCCTGCTGCCACCTGCCTGTGCTGTTTGCCGTTACCGTGCTGGAGTTTGTGATCCCCCTGCTGGTCATTGTGATTTTTACAGCACGAGTTGCCTGGGCTCTTGTCAATGACCGTCTCATGACACAGAGTCGGGGTCGAAGGGCAAGGGCTGTGCGGCTGTTATTAGCTGTGCTTGTCGTCTTTGTCATCTGCTTCACGCCTTTCCATGTGCGTGAGGCCCTTGCTTACTTCCGCCTAGGAGGAAGCAGAGAACAGCATGTGGTTGCCTATCACACCACTGTAACCCTCAGTAGCCTTAACAGCTGTCTAGACCCTGTGGTCTACTGCTTTGTACCCGATAACTTCCGCTCCGCCCTGCGTCGTGCTTACAGGAGAAGGGAGACTATGCATTCCAGCGCATGGGAGGTGACCGGCCCTCGCCAAAGTTCTAAAGGGTCCGGCGCTGCCATGGCTCTAGTTTACAGCGTAGCTACTTTTACACTCAGTCCCTGCACCCTCCCGTCTGCAGAGCTGCCTGCATGACAGGGAAAAACAGAAGAGGAGGAGAAACAGAACAGGCCAAAGAAACTCTTGATATACACTAAAACTGTGACAGAAGTTTGAATCTTGGATTATCTCTTACTCTGTATTGGACAGGAACTACGGATTAAAACCCACTTTGCCTTTTCCTGCCCAATCACCTGAGAAGATTTATTATTACACAGTACAGTCCAAGTAACGATTGTATATACAGTCAATTTCTTTCCTTTTTTTTTTTTTCAAATTTTGCTTGAGGACAAAAATTTTAAGAATTTTCCATGTCCTTAATTAATTGGGTGACCTGTCCCTTACAGTGTGCATACAGTACATCCATCCAACATGCAAACAGTGTCCCTCTTTTATCAGTGTTAATGCATGCTCATAAGTTTTACTGTTCTTCTTGCTCAGCCAAGTCATAACATGTATTCACTTGTTACAAATTGTGTACTAGCTGGTTAAACAACTGCTGGGGGGGAGCATGCTTTGCCAAATGTATTATAAGAGAAGGGACCTGAGTGGTTAAGGAAATACAAATAAATTGCCCAAAGATCAATACAAGAAGGTAGTACACGGAGGTGCTAACATCTTTGACTTAGCCATAGCATTTCCAATTTTTTGAATGACAGAAGGGCGGCACAGTGGCGCAGTGGTTCGCGCCTTTGCCTCACATCAAGAAGATCATTTCTGTGTGGAGTTTGCATGTGTGTGTGTGTGGGTTTCCTCTGGGTACTCTGGTTTCCTTCCACAGTCCAAAGACATGCACATTAGGATAAGTGGAGATTCTTGATTGCCTCTAGGTGCGAATGGGAGTGTGAAAGGTTGTGTTTGTTGGCAAGCTGTTCAGGTTGTACCCCACCCTTGCCTGGAGTTGGCTAGGATAGGCTCCAGCCTCTCCACAACCCTAATAAAGGATAAAACAGTTTGGAAAATGAACATGAGAGGATCAGTCACTGAAAGGGAAAAGGATGACATGCTTATGTACTTCTGGTATCTACCTGTGGTGTCTAGTGAGGAAACGCACAGTAGTAGAATGTGCTGTTTGTCACGTGCTAGCTGTCATTTATCCTGTTAGTATAAAACTGTTTTCACTCACTCATTTACTCATTTGCCAAACCGCTTAATCCTACTACTAGGGTCGTGGGGAGGCTGGTGCCTATCTCAGCTGACACTGGTCAAAGGCAGGATACACCCTGAACAACTCACCAGACTATCACATGGCCAGCACACACGATCATTCACACTCACATCCACGCAAGCACAGGGAGAACATGTAAACTCCACAATGAAATGCTAAAGCCTGGGACTCAAACCCAGGACCTTCTTGCTGTGAGGTGGACGTGCTAACCACTACCACTGCCGCCCTAAAGCTGTTTTGTCAACCAATATATGTTTTAGGTTTTGTGGTAAAATTTTCTCTCTCTTTCTCTCGCTCGCTCGCTCTCTCTCTCTGACTGTGAAGACTTGTGTCTTGTGAACAGTGCTGACAGTTTCATATGTGGAGACTGAACATGATTAAAAGATGTGGTGTAAAGTGTTTACCCAGTAAAGTGTTCACAGGAATCTTGAAGAAACCATAGCCAGGTGGGAGGGATAGAGTTTCTCACTGTTTAACAGAGCACAGCTAGACGTTTGTGGGCATCATTAAGTCCATCTAAACAGTCAGATGCCCAAAGTCACGTTCAATTTTCTAACAGATGTGTTGAATTTATGTAAACTAAAAGCATAAAGTCTATGTTGTAGACAAGTTAAAATCTATTGATTAGAGGAAAGGTTTTTAAATATTTCTTGTTATGGGGTTATTACAAAACAAATGTATAATACATACTGTATACAGTATATGACATAATAATCATTCATTCATTTGTCAGAACTGCTTAATCCTACTAGGGTCACAGTGAGGCTGGAGTCTATCTCAGCCAACACTGGGCAAAGGTAGGGTAAACCCTGGACAGCTTGCCAGGCCATCGCAGGGCAGATACATGCTGACAGCAATACTGCTGATGAAAGTCAGCAATGGTTCTTTTACATGCCTCTCATCACAGACAGTGAGAGACATGGCCGGCCTTTGATAACCCAGTTAGCTGCACTGGGGGACACCAGTGACAACCCGTTGATAGTGGGGCTTGAACTCCCGACCTTCCACTGGGCCACCACTGCCCAATAATAATCATAATAATAAAAAATAATAATAATAGTAATAGATCAGAAATCCAGCACCCTACCACCAGGCCACCACTGCCCAATAATAATTATTATTATTGTTAGTATTATTGTTGTTATTATTATTGGGCAGTGGTGGCCTGGTGGTAGGGTGCTGGATTACTGACAATCCAATAATAATAATAATTAGTAGTAGTAGTATAGTTTAAGACAACATGACTTGTTCTGAAGTAAATCCAACCTTTAGTGTGCTCAGCCCCTTAGGTGTCTGAACTCCTCCATGTTTGTTCTGGAATAATTTGCACTTTGTGTTTTCAAGGTCAATATTAGCAATGTTTAAGTAAACTCATCTTGTTTCTATGAAAAGATGTACTTCACATCTCTTATTGAATATTTAAAGCAAAGGCACACTTGGACATACTGTATACAATTAATTTCCGTGTAAAGGTATACAGTAGTTGGCCTGGCCTGACAAGGACCCAGCACTAAAAAGCTTAAATCCCCAAAGCAGTACATTGCTTTAAATGATTTTCCCAAAGAAAACAGTTAACAGAAAACAGCCTGCCACCCACAGCTGTTTGGATTCACCTTAACCTATTTTAAAGATAAAATAAAAAGGCCATTAAACTTTGCTCTAACATTAATTGAGTTCTTTGAGGATGAGGGATTTCAGCACACTGTAATGATTCAATCAAATAATTCTGTATTTTACTTTTATTCTTTGTATTTAAGATTACAGCATTTCTCAGGACTGAGAAATTTTTAATCACAGATACAAACCAAACAAATTTCCATTCCTGAAATAGGTATTCAGTTTTGTAAAATAGTAACACTGTACATTTCATATCCCCCACTCACAGCTGATACTGGGTGAAGGCAGGATACACCCTGAAGAGCACGCCAGACCATTGCAGGACCAACACACACAGCCATTTACACCTGGGGCAATTTGAAACAGCCGAGAAAACCCACCCAGGCATGGGGAGAGCCTTACTTGGACGCCTGAGCCCAAGACTCAAACCCAGGACCTTCCTGCTGTGAGGCGGACATGTTAACCACTTCGCCACCATGTTGCCCATGTTTCATATCAATGGAAGTTAGTACTTTTTAGGTTTTCATTCATTTTTCCACAAGAGGGCAGCACAAGACAACCTCCAGGTCAAATAAGACAACCTCCAGGTCAAACCAGTCCGTGACGCTGAACGAGCATTTAAAGTATAATGTCATATTAATGGACAAATCAAACCGATAATCAGTATTAACGATTGTATGGTACATAATGCAGTAAAAAGATGAACTTTTTCAAACAAACAAAAAACATATTACTTATTTGAAATTTCTTGCATTTTGAAATCGGTCACTGAAAGCCTAGAAATTCAGCAAAATGCCATTCCAACAAATACTAGGAATGCTAAAAAAAAATTCTATACTATCATTATTATTGTTTTTTACTTTTAATGAGTTTTTAAAAAATGGAGTGTGCGTGATCATTGTCATGCTTAAAAAAATATATAAATTAAATAAAATCTTACTTCAGTTTGAGATTTTTTATGTCCCCCTGTAGTTTATATTAAAAAATTAAGTGATTTTTTCCCCCAAAAAAGGGTGCAGTGGAGCATGCTTTATTAATGTTTCCATGTAGCATATACTAAAGCTTTTGATGAGTTTCAAAAGACGCCATTGTGGAAAAGCGCATTAGATGCCAAAGAGCATGTAACCATGGTTACATTTTTAAAGAAAATAATAAACCATTAAAATCTTGTTAATCTCTTGCTTTTCTTATGTTCCCATGTAGTATATACTAATACACCTATTCAAATTCGCCTTAGGCCCAATGAATATCACTGAATAATCTCCTCTTCATTCTCTAGGGCTATTTACTAATATATACCTCGTCTTGAGTGAACACTTGTTAGTTATCCTCTAATGAAATATTAGGGTGGCACGGAGGCATAATGGTTATTACTTCCACTTCACAACAAGAAGGTCCTAGGTTCTAGCCCAATGAGGGCTTTTCTGTGTGGAGTTTGCATGTTCGTCCAATGCTTATGTGGGTTTCCTCCAGGTGCACTGGTTTTCTCCCACAGTCCAGAGACATGCACATTAGGCTAAATGGATATTCTCAATTGTCCATTGGTGTGAACGTTGTTTGTCTGTGTTGCCCCTGCAATGGTCTGGCAAGCTGTATAGGGTGTACTCCACCTTCTCCTAAAGTCAGCTAGGATTTGCTCCAGCCTTCTCGCCACCCTAATAAAGGATAAAGTAATTCGGAAAATTAGATGTGATGAGATTTTACATGGTGTTTTTTTTTTTTTTTTTTTTAACCAGTGCTCAACAACAATAAAACAGCAACTGGGGGAAAATCTTTGGAAGAACAGTGTTTATCCTGTTTCAACTGCAGAGACATGTAGGCTCAGTAGGTGGAGAATCATTGTTCTGAATACTTGGTCGTCCAACATTTTACTAAACCACTTTTTTTTGGGGGGGGGGGGGGGGGGGTTGTTTTGTTCCTGTTTTTTTTTTTTTTTCCTTCAGTATTTTCCCTTTTTGTCTGTATTTGAAAATGCTGCCCTTCATTTG
>JBCNYH010000001.1:54043204-54055633 GCA_039654325.1 Tandanus tandanus | reverse complement strand
CCCCCCCCCCCCCCCCCCCCCCCCCCCCCCCCCCCCCCCCCCCCCCCCCCCCCCCCCCCCCCCCCCCCCCCTCCTTCATGTTTTGTTTTGTTTTTACTTCAGTATGTTACCTGTCTGTATGTACTGAGACATGCTGCCTTGTAGTTGATCTTGGAATGTGTCATTGTGGTTTGGGTAATCTGTGAGACATGCTGTTCCAGGATTTGAAGGTTTGATTAAAATTTGCTTTCACCTACTTCAGATATTGAATAATGCACTAACTTCCTCCTATGCCATGTAAGAGCTATGTGACTGAGAAGGCAGTGTGTAAAGACGCATTCTTCTGAGGACACAATCTCACGCTCTCAGCATCTGCCCACATCAGCATTTACAACTACTCACACATTCATATTCATTTTTGCCCACATACTCATTGAGAATCTTAGTAGTAGTAGTAGTAGTTGTTGTTGTTGTTGTTGTAGTTGTGGCTGTTGTTGTTATTGTTCTTACAGTAATAGTAGTAATAGTTGTTGTTGTTTTTCTTGCAATAGTACTAGTAGTTGTTGCAGTAGTAGAGGTAATTGTTGGTGTTGTTGTTGCTGCATTAGTTCTAAGTAGTAGTAGTTGTTGTTCTTTCAATAGTAGTAGTAGTAGTAGTAATTGTTCTTCTTGCAATAGGTAGTAGTAGTAGTACTTGTTGTTCCAATAGTTCTAGTAGTTGTTGCTGTAGTAGTGGTACAAGGAGTAGTATTTGTAGTAGTGGTTTTATCAGGTTTGTGTCCACAGCACCACTGAGAAACACAGCAGGTCTCCATGACCTTCTTATTTAAACTTATAATCAGTCAATAATTTAAAGCTTTTCAACGCAAATAACTTTCCAGCTCTTTAGTCAGATTCTGGTTTCTCTGCTCAAGGCCACATATGCCTAGACTCAGCACACTGTGCCTAAAGAAAACAAAAGACAAATTATGTTTTTGGTTTTTTTATTGCACACCTTCTGCTCCTGTGGATATTTTTACATGGATACCCTTAAGATTTACTCTTCCCAAAAATAGTTTGGGGTACCGGACACTGTAGATTTCAACTGCTGATTTAATCATGAAAACTGATCTGTGCTCACCTCATTATTCACAATCTGCTCATACTGAACATCCTTTCAAAACATAGTACTGTTTGAATACACGTGTACTGATTGATAATCACACTATCCGGTTTCATCCAGAAGAGAATGGTTCTAGTTTATGTCTGTTTCTTTTCACATTTTCTCCCTCATGTCCTATGAAGTCTTGCCTCACAAGTGTCACTAGTAATTTTGGTCATAACAGACCTCAGTCTCCATCCAGACACCTATAAAATTGCTTTCTGAAAGTGTATATTGTTAAACATGCTACTCTCACCACTCACGCATTATCAAACCTACTTGGTTTGTGGGGAGGCTGAAGCCTATCTCAGCCGTCACTGGGCAAAGAGGTTGTACACTCTGAGCAGCTTGCCAGACCATCACAGGGCCAAGACACACAACAATTCACATTTACACCTAAGGGCAATTTGGAACAGCCTAATGTGCATGTTTTTGGACTGTGGGAGAAAACCGGAGTAACCAGAGAAAACCCACTCAAGCACAAGGAGAACATGCTAACTACACATAGAAACGTCCAAGCCCGGGACTCGAACCCAGGATCTTCTTGCTGTGAGGCACACATGCTACAGACTACGCTACTGTGCTGTTCCCTAAACATGCTAAACAAATAAAAAATAATCGAATTTCACATTCAGGGAGGGCATGGACAGTGTTCAGGTGGGCCACATTTTTTGTTAGAGTACCATCAAAGTCTAGAATGTCTTTGTACGCTATAGCATTATGATTGGATAAACTTTGAGATGAACTAGAATGACAACTGCATGCCAGACATCCTATAATCAGACATTATTGCCCAACATCACTAATGCTGTTGTGGCTGAATTAACAAAATTCCCAAGCAACAATAGAATTCTAAGAGTAGAGGCTTTTATAGCAACAAAAGTAAGTCAGCTCTGTATTACCAATATGCCTTTGGCATAGACCCATTAAATGTTTTTGTTTGGATTCGTATTTTCTGCACATATGAAGTTGGCTTGTTGGAAATAGGCAAGAGTCTAGCAAAAAAAAAAAAAAATCAACAATGAACTTGAAACAAATTACAAACTTGGATAAAATTAGATTGATTAGATATTATAATAAACTGGTTGTTGGCAGAGAGAAGTTTCCTGATTCATATAGCATCGCTGATAAAATAAAATAAAATAAAACTGGGATTACAAAGTTAGCAAGTGGCTGAATGTGAACTTTCTGGACATTTACAACTATCTGATAAACTACCCTGGAATTTATCCACACAAATAACTAAAAGCATACAAATCTTTGTATGGGTATAATTACTATCACTCCCGCCGCGTTCAGGAGGTTTTATAACATGGAATTTCACAAGAATCATTAGCCCGTTTGATAAAAGCTAAAGTTATTCCATCCCAAAATGTTTGAGATAAACCTCACGAACTATGGGTGTGCTTGGAAATAAAGCACATGTGGGGTATCATGGTTAAGTCTCCACATTCTTTTGGCTTTATAGTGTACCTGTAGCTCATGGCCTTTAAACACCACCCTTGTATTTACACAACTCGCAATCCCACCATCTCTTCTGATTTTAGGCTTAAATAACTGTATTAATGTCACATAATTAAAACTTAAACTACTATGAAGTAGGTTGCCTAACATGAGGGCGTTTCTGTGTGGAGTTTGCATGTTCTCCCCGTTGCTTGCATGGGTTTCCTCCGGGTACTCCAGTTTCCTTCCATATTCCAAAGACATGCACATCAAGCTTATTGGCTGTTCCAAATTACCACTAGGTGTGAGTGTGAGTGTAAATAGCTGTGTGTGTGTGTGTGTGTGTGTGTGTGTGTGTGTGTGTGTGTGTGTGTGTATGCAATGGTCTGGCGAACTGTTCAAGGTGTTCCCCACCTTCACCCAGTGTTGGCTAAGATAGGCTAGTAGGATTAATCTTTAATCCTATTAGGGTTGTGAGGAGGCTGGGCCCATCTCAGCCGACTCTGGCAAAGGCAGGATACACTGTAAACAGCTCCCCCAAACACACACTACTATTTACACTCACACTCATACCTAGGGGCAATTCGGAATAGCCAATTCGCCCAATGTGCATGTCTTTGGATTGTGGGAGGAAACCGGAGTATCCAAAGGAAACCCATGCAAACACATGCAAACTCCACACAGAAATGCCAGAGCCCAGGGACTCAAACCTAGGACCTTCTTGCTGTGAGGCACATATGCTAACCTCTACACCACCATGACGGCCTGTTATATTATTATTATTATTTAATTGCTGCAGTGACACCTGTGACACTGCAGGAAATCTGCTCATGAAAAGACCCAACCTTCTTTCTGTGGTTAAAAGCTTTCTTAGATCTGAAGGTCAGACATTATCAAGCCATGATGGGAATTCATGTAAAAATGGAAAAAACACCAAAGAAAGGGGAAATGAAACAAAGTAGACCAGGCACTTATTCTGCTGCAAAACTGATTTAAGACCAACAACTGTAAGGAAGTTCCAAGCTGAATTATCAACAATGTAAAAACAATGCCCAGTCTGTGAGATTATTAGAGTTGGGTGCTTACCATATCTCTGACCTGTGTGTATGTACTCTGGGAACAGGGGGGGGGGATTGGTATAATATTTTGGTGGTCATAGGGAAACTAACACAAAATGAGTCAAAGGGTACAGGTTTCCTGGTTTAATACACACGTAGGAATAACAAACAGTGGGAAATCTCCCAGAAGGCTTCCTGCTGCACTGTATCATGACGCTAAATGCTATCACGCGATCTCCAGCTCACAGGCATCAGATTGTTAACATGACCGAGTGCACAATATATTTCTGCATTGGTAAATACAGTGTGTTGTGTGTTGTTCGGTGGTAGTACCCATGACCTTTATAGAGAGGTGGACAGGCAATGAGAGTTTAGTGATGTATGGTAACGTGTAGTTTAGCGGTCTCAGTGTAAATGATGGTCAAGGTTGCTCCAAAAATTGTCTACAATGCAGATACACTTGCCAATTTTAAGTCATACATGTTTAGCACAATTTCTTTGACAAAGTACAATTTTTTTTAACAACAATAACGTAAAGTAAGTGTGAAGTCCTAAACAGGGCTTCCTACAGATGTAATAATATTGAGTAATAGGCTTTCATTCATATAATCAGGATATAAAGGCTCAAGGGAGAAATCATATGTCTACGAGTATTTCAGTGCTTAAAGAGTGATGGAGAGGCCAAAAGGAAGCTAGGTCATGGGAGGCCAGAGCCAAAACAAGGCTGTTTAGAGCATGGGTCACTGGGATCTTCCCCCAGCCGCAGCTTACAGAGTGGCCAGTCAGGAAACCATTGTGTTGATATAGTGTAGAATGGAGGAACATGGAGTGCCGCAGCTGGCCTCTGCCCTGGCCTGGCTCCAGACCGCTATTGTTCCTCTGTGTGAAGTGCTCCATTATCTAGAGGGTCCATTTCACCTCACTCACTTTCACACCCAGCACAACAGTGCATGTTTTTTGGAAGGGGGGCCAGCTTTGACAGTGCTGACCAAACGGTTCCCTTACGAAAAAACACAAACAGTTTACACGCAACTGTATGCTGTTCCCGTGGGATCATATGAGCGAAAAACACTAAAGTACATTTCCACGTGCCCTGAAATTGCACGTGTGAATGAGAAAGTAGTGACGGGAATTCTGGCTCTTTTCAGTGAGTCAGGTCATTTGGCTCAGCTCACTGATCAGAACTCACTCACTCAACTTATACTTTATTTTAAAATTAAAAAACTTTATACATCAAAAATAAAATTAAATTAAATAGTTTGAGGCAACAAGGTGGTGCTATGGTTAGCAGTGTCCTCTAACAACAAGAAAGTTCTGGGTTTGATCCTTATGCTTGATTAGGGCTTTTCTTTTCTTTTACTTGTGAGGGTTTCCTCTGAGTGATCTGGTTTCCTCTCACAGTCCAAAGACATGCAGATTATGTCAGCTGGCTACTATAAGTTGCCCATATGTGTTAATTTAAGTGTTAATGTCTGTTTGTCTCTGTCATGTGATAAATCAGTGACCTGCCCAGGGTGTACCCTGCCTTTCACCCAGAGACAGCACCATATAGTTAGACACATTTTAATTTATTTATATAACAAAGCCAATGTACATATGCCTGTGTAAGTTGTTATTATAAAAACGATAATACATTACAAGAAGGTCATAAATGTACCTGTTACAAAAATTTATGAAATACACCTTTTGACCAGAATTTCTTAAAAACTGTCAACAGCTTCCTCACGGCACACTCAGAACTCTCATTACACTTAGTATGCACTTCACCGATCTCACAAAGTGGTGGGACAAATATTTAAAAGCATAATGATATAACAGCCGAGACATTTGAGAGGTTTGAGGGTGAAGTGTAATATACAATGTAAAAAAAAAATGTGTAAATTTACATAGTTAAGGAGTTCTACCTTAGACAAATAGCTCATCGGTTTCTTTGTGTGTCTTGTGTGGGAAAGTGTGGCTTAATTCTGGTTCTGCGTATGTATGTAGGTAACTGAATCGGATCAGATCAGAATCAGATTTGTTCAGTTCACCAATATGAATCTGCAGCTCCCAAGGATCTCAAACAGCTCCATTTTTACCTTAAAACAGACCAGTCATTGTTTTTATTTGCCTAACTTTGGCTGATTGTAATTTTTTTTTTTAATAAAATCATACTCTACCTTTTACTTATAAATATTTATTTTGAGGGTTGGATTGTTAGCATAATGGTAAGCACATTCACCTCACAGCAAGAAGGTCCTTGGTTTGAGTCTCTGCCATGCTTGTGTGGGTTTGCAATGGACTGGCGAGCTGATCAGGGTGTACTCTGCCTTTGATCAGTCGGCTGAGAGAGGCTTCAGCCTCTCTGTGTCCATAGTAGGATTAAGCGGTATGGTGAAAGAATGAATGAATGATTATTTCTCTTTATTATTATTTATTTTAGTTTTTTACAGATTTAATGTTATTGTGTCTGCTTTGTCTCTGCTTCCTTAAGATTTTAACATCATTTTTCATATTTTTTACTTTTCTCTGAAAAAGTATTTCATTAATTCTGAGAAACAAAACCAAGTTGAGTTTTTTTTTTTTTGTCATGAAAAATTATCTCATTAATTCAGAAAAACATGGCCAAATTGATTTTTTTTGTAATGAAAAATTATCTCATTAACAATGAAATAAAATCTTTAAAGGCACTTTGCTTTTTCCTTCCTGGAGGTAACCAGATTTAAAATCCTATCATTTAACTTACAATTGCGATAAGTGCAAATAAAGCCCAGTTTGGATTGAGTTAGTTTTATATGGGGAAATGGAGTAATATAATTATTCCGGAGTATCACTGGGATTCTACTTTCATGCAAATCCCTGAAGGTCAGACATTTCTACAGGCTGTGCATGAACACGTTTTATGCCATAGTTTACCTTGTTCAAAATGTCTATTAGAAATGACCCCAAGTAAATAGTACACCATGGGGGGACAGATGGTGCACTTTTACTTTAGTATAAAAATAAATAAAATACAAAATGCTGATGTTTATAAGGACTATTAAGGGAAAAAGACACATGCACAGATTTGGGGTCAGTGACTCTATCATAGTTACGACAGATGTTCTCAGTACTTCACAGATAAATGTCTGGAATCTTATCCTGTCTGGATAGGACTTAGCACACTAGTTCCAGTTTAGCCTGTAGTTTTTAAGGCCTATTTTGTGCTGGAAAACTAATGTTTGGAAATTTGGTTTGGTTGTTCTGACTCACTGATGTAGAAGTTCTCACTCTCCCTCACTCATTTGCTGAACTGTTTAATCTGATCACGGGGAGGTTGGTGCCTATCTCAGTAAACAATGGGTAAAGGCGGGATATACCCTAAACAGCTCACCAGAACATCGCAGGACCAACAAACACACACCACAACTAGGGGCAATATGGAACAGTCAGTTAGCCTAATGTGCAGGTCTTTGGACTGTGGGAGAAAACCAAAGTACCCGGAGGAAACCCCACGCAAGCATGGGGAGAACATGCAAACTCCACACAGAAACGGCGAGCCAGAGGATCGAAACCAGGACAAGTTATAAAATAAAAGCCATGGCAAAGTTTATAATAAAAAATAGAGTGCTTATTGTATTTATATGATGATAAACTGTATATATTTAAGTAGGCTGCATTGCCGTCAGCGTGTTTCTGCCCTGTGATGGCCTGTCGAGCTGTCCAGGGTGTACCCTGCTCTCGGCCTGAGTCGGCTGAGATGGGCGTCAGCCTCCCCACGACCCTAATTAGGATTAAGCGGTTCAGAAAATGAATCAATGAATATATATATATATATATATATATATATATATATATATATTGTGTGTGTGTGTATATATATTTCATTTATCCATTTTCTAAGTCACTTAATTCTATAATAACAAAAATATTAATAAAAATAACAATAATAATAAAAATAAGAATAATAATAATATTACACACACTCTAAATTCAAAATACGGGTGAAGATTAGTGAAAGTGAGGAAACAAACAAATTATCTAACCTTGAGGCCGATCTATACCTTTAAGCTTAAACCACGCCCTTTATGCAAATCTGTTTGGGTGCGTCAGCGGAAGCGGTGCGTTTATTTCCGACTGATATTCCCTTTAAAGGGGTATTTAAAGTGGCTTTAACTGCAAGGCGTCTTAAAGGATACAGTCAGTGCACCAACACAAAAATACCGCACAGCTAGACACTGTTATAAACCAGCGCAGGGTAGGAGCGACACACTACAGGAGACAGTGTACAAACACACAGGTTTCTGGGTGAGTATTATATCTGTGTGTGTGTGTGTGTGTTTATTATACAGAGCAGCATCTCAGGTCGCTCTCCAGTCCTCCTGACTCGACGCTGTCAACACTGGAGCTGCGGTAATAATAAAGGTGTTGATTTGTCCTCCTAGTTTAAGGAATTGCAGCCCTGTAACTGAACTTGTTGATGTATCGGTTCACTGTGTGTCGAGGTGTCCAAATACAGGGATTGTCACAACAGCTTTGGATGTGTTAGAGTAACGTTAATGTTCCAACTTATCGGATGGATGACTCACAGGCAACAGCTTATTACTCGGTTGTTCTTGTTGCCAGACGCTCGTTTTGTCTGTATAGGCGCATATCTTCTATGCAGTAGTTTTCCGATGGGACCGCATCACACACACACACACACACACACACACACACACACACACACACACACCTATTGCCCACCATTTGCAGCAATAATTTTTGGAATTTTGATATACTTATAAATTAAAAATCAAATGCATTAGGCTGTACCTTTTTATTAGCTTTATTTTACTTTTATTAGCCTGTAAGCTGTTTTATTTATTTATTATTATTTATTTTTTAACAAACACTGTTAAAAAATGCTGTAATTTCCACTTGCATGCAATTGCACACAACGACATGTTTATTCACCGGACAGTCATCATGCCTTTAATAAATGTACATTTCTGATTATTTACAGGGATGCCAGATTTCACACAAATCCCGACATCAAACCTCTGTTCAACGTGTAACTATAATGTTTCTGGCCTAGATATTTTTTTTGAGCTAAGTAGAGAGCTTATAGAGTATTTAAAAAAAACATGCATTAAAATATATCTATTCTTATGGTAAGGTTTTTCTATAATGGGTTTAAAATGCAATCTGGCAACCTTGGCTTTGAAGATGTTTAGAAAAGTACACTGAAGGTTCAGATGAACATGGATGGCCATTATAAGGATACATTCAAAGTGTTAAAGATGTGTGTGTGTGTGTGTGTGTGTGTGTGTGTGTGTGTATGTATATACGTACGTGTGTATGTATGTACAGATGGTATAACCCACTGCTGCAGTGTAGTTAGTACTTTAAATGTTATGGCTACTTTAAATGTGGTTGGAGTAAAATTTTATCAAATTTAGAATATATTCGCTCCTCTACCATGATTGATATAAATAGCGTTTTGATAAGGAAGCATTAATCTCTTATTTGGGGTGGCACGGTGGTGTAGTGGTTAGCACCTTCACAGCAAGATGGTCCTGGGTTGGAGTCCTGGGCTGGGTGAGGGTGTCTCTGTGTGGAGTTTGCATTAGTACCCCATCCTTTCATGGGTTTCCTCCAGGTACTCCAGTTTTCTCCCACAGTCTAAAGACATGCACATTGGGCTAATCGGCTGTTCTCAATTGCCCTAGGTGTGAGTGCGTATTGCCCTGTGATGGACTGGTGAGCAGTTCGGGGTCTACCGCGCCTTCACCCAGAGTCTGCTGAGATAGGCTCCAACCTCCTTGAGAACTTAGTAGTATAAAGCAGCGCAACAAATATATCAATGAATAATCTCATCTCTGACGCTCAGATGCTCTGTCGTGTTCTTACTTGGTTATGGGATTATTTATTTATTTATTTATTTATTTATTGCTCCTGGAGCCTGGTACAGAACTTTATTCCCATTTTGAAATAATTCCAAATAGGGAATCCTGACACCCTTACTATATCATCAGATTTGTATCAGTGTTGAGCAACACTCAGAGGTCTAATATCATATAGTGTGTCATATTGCATGTGGAGATATGATCTACTGTTATTGCATTTGTCCTGTATATTCCATCTGAAGACAAAGCCAAAAAAAAAGGACACTCTGAGGTAATGATTTCAAATTAAAACAGAAGTGTGTCATGCTAGTAAATGGGATTTGACCACTGAAAAATATGCTGTGTTCATCATTCCCTGGTTTCGTCTGCGCTGCATTGAAATCAGATGTAAATAAGCTCTGTGTAGTAGAATGTGATGTAAAGCAGAAAGGGCAGAGTGCATTGTCATGTGCTGTTTTTGCTCCCGAGTTCTTAGAATACCTGTGATCTTGTGTATCGGCTGTGTGCTATGCTTCCCAGAGCAGCATGTTGACTGCTGTCATTTTGTTTGACCTTCCCAGGTGCCAAAACTGCTGCTTAGCTGGCGCGGGACTGACGACAGTGCAGAGGCACGTCTGTAAAAGAGCTGCTGCATGCAGGCACAGGAGATTTATGAAGCTTTCAAGGCCTTTTGGTGAGTCATCCAAAGACTGGTTTGGCCCCTGGGAGATATTTGAGGTTGTGAATAGTTTATGCACCGCATCCTCAAACAAACACCCTGGCGATGGGTAGAGAAAGCCTTTGCTTTTAAACTGCTTTTGAATGATGTTTTCTATTTTTTAAGGTGAAGGCGATTTTCAAGTGTTGCATTCTTATAATGATAAGAAGACATTAGTTCTTATATTTCTCACGTTATATATGGCCTAATACTAGCTGACTCAGCTGAGCCGTGCACATGACTGCTGAGAGAGATGATATCAAAAGGGAACCAAAAGTCCAGACGTCTGAACTCTTTTTTTTTTTTTTTTTCCTTTCTTTCTTTCTTTTTTTTTTCCCCCTTCCTACTTCTTTATTGTTGCTTTCTCCTGGGATTAATGACTTTTTATACAGTCTTTATTCTGTGATATCAACTGTCATTTATTTTAAACATTCATGCAATTAATACAGTTAATATTGATTTCTAAAATCAGCAAAATATTTAAAATGTAAAATTTCAAAGAACATTTTTCAAACATTTTCACAAGTCTCTGTTTATTACTGATGAGTTAAGAAGCTCAGCACAAACCACTATATTAACTGTCAAATGCTGTTAAATGAATTGATTCACTGGATTTCCTTGGGTGGGGTCACATGCAACAATTACAAAAGTGTGGGTATAATGATCATAAATATGGAACCCCTGCCAGAAATATTTTACAGCATGTATGTATCATTTACCTTTCACGTGAGCTACGTGGAAGGTACTGTGATGTGCCGATTTTCGTTCCGCAAGAAATTGAGTGTGTTTGTCTGTCTGCAGTCCATGAGTGTGTGCTCGGTTCTAGTAAGTTATCTTTTACATGAGCTATATATTGTTCCTGTTATTATTACTCAACATTTGAGAGCTTTTGAAAAAGAAATTGTACTAAAGTAAAGTAACACAACGATAGTCATTACATTTATATAGACAGGAACTTTCCGACAAGTCTAACGCCGAGATCTAATTAGGTAATTAGAAGTTCAACTTCGTCTTTTAGTGAGACAAAGCATGCGTGCGTCCGAAAACTCGGAAGAGGTAGATTTTTAAATTAGAATTTCTCCACTAATGACAGAGTAACTAATGTCATGACAGTAGTAATGTTATTAGTAGTATTTTAACGTAAACACATCATTCAGGTAACGTAGCGTAACCTAACGTTAGGCCCTATTATACAAAAGGATCTGACGTTATATATGTCAGCTGGTGCCACACGAATGGTCAGTGAACATGTGTGTTTGCTCCACCAGTCATTTATTATCATGAGAAGGAAATGTAAAAAATCCCCTGCTTCTCCATCATCTACTTGAAATGACAAAATATTCTAAAATCCCCATCCACATCACTCAGAAACTGAACCCAGAAACCAAGTGCTGTATCTCTTTACATGTTTAATACTAAAATGAAGAAGAAGCATCAATTGGCAATAATAAGCATATTATATTATCTTATTTAACTTTATACAGTCATTCTCATTCAATCATCTGCCGAACTGCTTAATCTCACTAGGGCCGCAGGGAGGTTGAAGCCTATCTCGGCCGACACTGGGCAGTATCTGAACAGTTCGCTAGACCATCGCAGTTCCAACACACTGCAATTTAGAACAGCTAATTAGCCTATTGTGCATGTGTTTGGACAGTGAGGGGAAAGTGGAGTACCTGTAGAAACCCACGCAAGCACAAGGAGACCATGCAAACTCCACAAAGAAAACGATACCAAGCTCAGGACTCGAACCCGGGACCTTCTTATGTGAGGCAAACACGCTAAATATTACACCACTATACCGCGATACAGAAAACAGTGGTGTGAAAAAGTGCTTGCCCCCTTCCTGATTTCTTATTTCTTTGCATGTTTGTCACACTTAAATGTTTCAGACCATCAAACAAATTTAAATATTAGTCAAAGACAACACAAGTAAACACAAAATGCAGGTTGGTTTTCGAGCATGAACCCCCTTTTTAAGGTCATGCCACAGCATCTCAACAGGATTCAGGTTAGGACTTTGACTAGGTCACTCCAAAGTCTTCATTTTGTTTTACTTCAGCCATTCAGAGGTGGACTTGCTGGTGTGTTTTGGATCATTATCCTGCTGCAGAACCTAAGTTCGTGCAAAATTGAGACGAGCCTTAATGTTCTTTTTGCTCAGCAGTGGTTTTCGTTTCGGAATTCGGCCATGCAGGCCATTTTTGCCCAGTCTCTTTCTTATGGTGGAGTCATGAACACTGACCTTAACTGAGGCAAGTGAGG
>JBCNYH010000001.1:54028624-54043104 GCA_039654325.1 Tandanus tandanus | reverse complement strand
GCCATGTATGTTTGGATTTTTTTTCTCCCTTAATAATAAAAACCTTCATTTAAAAACTGCATTTTGTGTTTACTTGTGGTGTTTTTGACTAATATTTAAATTTGTTTGATCTAAAACACCCTTCTCCATCTATATGATGGAATATATAAACACCTCCTTCTCCATCTATATGCTCTTGTGCCTGTTTTCTTCAGCCTTTCTGGTTTTAAACGGGACATCTCCAAAAGCTTTAGCTTTTAAAGAATAGACTGGAGCAAACTCGGCTTCCTCAAAACCATAATTCTAAGTGGTAAAACATGAAAAAGTCTTGGTTCAAGACATTGCCTGATGGTCGAAGTTAATTATTCTTTGTTGTTTTAGCACGCTGTGATGGCCTGGCGAGCTGTCCAGGGTGTACCTTGCCCAGAGTCGGCTGAGATGGGCGCCAGCCTCCTCGTGACCCTGTTAGGATTAAGCAGTTCAGAAAATGAATGGAAGATGAATGACTGTTTTAGCACGGACAGAAAAAAGAACGCAGAACTTAACTTGGATTGTAAAGCTGTTTTTTTATGTGTACGGATATGTAACTTTCCTGTAGTCAACTAAACTGCACATGCATGACAGGTGACCTAATTCCTTAAAATTAAAAGCAATTAATGCTTCATTTAAAAAAATGTATAAAAAAATCACAAATAAACACTTCAATCTACAGGTTTGTACTTTGAACATGTCATAAAATATAACTCGACTATATGTGATTCTGTGCATTTTATTTGCTTGATTATGGTGTTATGATTTTGCATGGACTAGTACAGCTGTAAAGCCTGCTGCTGAGACAGGTTTCTATGTATTAAGGTCAGGTTTTTTGCATTTCAAGAGCATTAACAGCAGAGTGAAAGCTTAAGCAGGATCCTGTAATGAACACCGAGACAGTGCAAGAACAATAATCTGTGTTCTGCTCGAAACATTGTGTGTTTTTTCTTCTTCATCAGTCAGTCAGAAGAAATTAAAACTCACGTTAAATGCCGTTAATCAATCAAGACATGTTTATTGTGTTTATAGACAATTGTTTCCTTAGAGGATAAAGTAACTGAAAAGCAATCGGTCTTGGATTAAAAACCATTTCTGAAAATGTGCTCCTTCTTTAATTTCAGATGAGCTTTAGGCAACAGTGTGACTGACTAAAAAAAAAAAAATCTCCTGAGCTGGTTATGCAAATGTTCATCTTATGTTTGAACTCGAATTCGTAAGACTTTTTTGGCTGGGTTATCTGTATTCGCATCAGAGCTACAGTACAAAAACATAACAATCTAGTTTCAGCCACCAGACGGTCACAGCTGACTAACTATACAAGAGTTTCAAAGATCTCACTTTTACCTGTGACCTTTTGTCACCGGAGACTTTTTCCTGCTCCTGTGTGCCTCTCCTATGTAAAGTACTACAGTTTTTCCTCAACAATACTCAACACTTGATTTCAAATTATTTCTCTATGAAGAGATGTTCTTAATCCTGTCTTTTAAAGTACAGAAATTCAGCCAGCTTTTGACTATTGTCATAAAGATTTTTTTTTTCAGGATTTTTTTTAACATGATCACCTACAAAAATTTGTGGGTTATTTCCAGGCCCCATCCCTCCAGCAAGTTTTATAAAAATCCGATCAGTACTTCTTGTGTAATCCTTGAAACAGAAAGAACTCTTTAATACATGCTTGTTTAAAAAAGTTTTTTAATAAATTCCTTGTTCTGGATCTGCTCCTAAATGTAACTGGTTCTTGCTAGGCCCATACCACATCCCTCCACCAAGTTTGGTGAAAATCAATGTAGTAGTTTTTGCCTGATCTTTGCCTACTTATATAGATTTTATTTTACTTTATATTTTATCTTATGTGCAATATTTGTTTCTTAAGTTTAATTTTGAGGGGGCTCTGAGTCCAAGAATTTCATTGCTGGTAGTGCTGATTCATTGTTACCTGTATATGACAAATAAACTTGAAACTTAAACTTCCTGAAAGACAAACAAATGTTGGTGAATACATAACCTTCCCGCCAAGCAGCGGACGTAAAAAATTGACACTGTGATTGCCTAATTTGAAATGTTGACCATTGCCAAAGAAAAAAAGTTGTGTAGCCTGATGTCGAAATAAGAAAGACCTTTTCTTTCTTTGAACTTAAGTGCAGAGAACCTGCCAGACCATATTAACTGCAAGTCTCAGAAAAGGACCTCCAACAGTAACCTACTTTGTGGTTTCACCTTAATTCATCTCTGCTCTCAGTACCCATGTTTCTTTTTATATACTTATACAGGACAAGGTTTTTTTTTTTCCTGACTTCTCTGTGTTTGTGGAGGGAAACTAGAATGTTTTTCATGACGATTTATTTTGCAGTCAGTATGCTTTTCAATTTTAGTAATCTATTTAATTTAAGTCATTTGGTGTCTTTTTTTTACATTTTATTTTTAGTTCATTTACAAACAGCAGAAACATGGGTACACAATGGGTGCAAGAAGTAAATGTGCACACTCGCATATTTGTCCGTATTAACTTCAGGAGGATGGTAGGAAATGACATAAGTAATAACTGGAATAAACTTCTACCACGGACCTTCCACAATATTAAAACATGACACACTTTAAAAAAACCTCCTTATAGTTATCATTTCTGCTGTTATTAGCAGATTATCAACATCCTGGTGGTAGCAGGAACTCTGCTTCATGCTGGGTTACATTCCATCACCTCATCCTTGATTATCTTCCAGTAACAGCCTGCCACACTGTGTTTTATTGCTTACTTAAGATTATTCATTAGATTTGTAGTCCTCCGATGCAGTAAAAAATGTTTGAGCCTAATGTTTTTTAAAAAGGTCTTTTTGACTTGCATGTAGTTATATACTTCTGCCTACAAACATGTCGTTATTTATGTTGCCTACAAAGCAGGGAGGACACATGGGGATCACTTTGAGTCTTTTTTGTGTCTGTCATCACCATCAGGTCTCCTGAACTGTTCATTGGAATTCCATCAAACTTGTTCAGTAACTTAACTTAATATAACCTGTAAACATTCAATATATATATTGGTTTTGTTTTTCATTTTCTCCGCAGGCAAAGCATCTTCCATGCAACACTCGCATCCAAATTTGTAGTACAAGCTGTTAAAAACGTAATAGTTTGACAGTCCATGAGCAATAAAAAAAATTAAAAATAAGTGCCAGATATCATGTAGGATCAGAGGTAGGCTGACTACACATGCTGTCTTGATTGTAATTAGAACAGTCCACCTTGAAAGAAAACAAAAGGAAAGCCTTCCAAGCTATCCTGTTACACTGAATAAATGTATATTTTCATCATCAGGTGGTTTTTACTTACGTTTTCAGTTATAATCTGCTAAAAATCTGTTCACTAGTATGCATTTGCCAGTTTGAAAAGGCTTGTAGTCCGAGTCCACAAGAGTGCAAAACTGTTCGAATAGGATGTGGACGCCTCAGTTCCAATAAGAAAGGATAACAGCAATAATAAGAGTATACAGATATTAAACTATCAAATGAGACATAAACTTGTTCTAGACGTAAAAAAGCTTCTGAATAAAATAAAACTAGGCACATCTGCACATAATACTACATTACACGGCGCAGTGCACTTAAGTAACACTTTGGTGTATGCAGCTTCTGCGTAAGTCACGTGGTGTCTTTTTTTCATGAAAAAGATGTGCAATATCTTGACTATACATTGTATTCAACCTTTTATTAAGTTTGGGTTTAATTTCTCTTTAAGATCATTTAGAAAGGCCTACTTCTTTGTGATGGAGCTCGGAACTGCTTTGTGGTGCATCACTTTCAGATGGCCTGTATTTTGTGTTATGTATTCTGTTGCTGGATTAGGTGTGTGGGAATCACCGAGGTGTTTTGATGGGAAAGGAACGGTTGTTGCAACTTATCTCTCTGCCCCCATTGCCTGTCAGCAGGAGCTCATTGTTTCCCTGTGGGTTTATTTCAAAGATTGAAACAAACCTGCTCAAGAAAGTGTTCTCAGGTTCCTGTCTTATCAGGTTAAAATGCACCTTATCATCTTACTCTTTCCTTCTTTCCCTTTTCAGTGAGGAAAATCTGTTTTTGTGTTTTAATTGTCAAGAGTTTGTGCACAAAGAGAGATGTACACGTTAACTAATATCATGCCAAGATTCTTGGTTTTAAATTAACTCTTTGTCTGATCTGGTTTAAAAAAAAAAAAAAAAAAAAAAAAAAAAGGCAAATGTCCAAGAATCACCTCAGTGTGTGGGATGTGGTGCTAGCTAATGTGTTGGAATTTGTTATTCTCTGGTGAGTGTTTGTTATAAGAACTTGGCCGGCTTCCTTCTGTCAACCTGCCCTTGGTGATCTTGATGCCCTCACTTGCTTGATGAGTTGTTTGTTAATAGGGTTTATTATTTCATAGAATTATTGCTAAGCAAAAAAAAAAAAGCTGTATTTTCTTTTCCAGTAGGCATGGAAGTTCAAAGTTGAAAAGAAGACTTGTTTAGGCTTTATAGCCGTATGTGGTTTTCATTCTGTTGTTCAGGAGAAGGATTTTCCACACGCTCTGACAGGACATCGATGAGCATCTGGCTGCCCTGCTATCCATCTTATGCATGGATGCATGAGACTCTTTGTGACATTTAAAGCTGATTAAAAGATGAAATATGGATGACTCTTGCATTTACGCTACTTGTTGCCAGGTCTAGCCAGATGCTGTCTGGTGCTTGATGTCAGATTGGCCTTGGCTTTAATGGATTTCCTTCATTTGCTTACTCATCCAGCCTCACAGTTACTTCTCAGAATTGGTGTCATTATTTGTAACTTTCATTTTGGAGCACATATTTCATTTCAGTTGTTGTGTATGGACTGTCTGGTTTACATTACATACTGCACAAGAAGAATTAAATTCTTTTAGGGTACAAACTTACTGGTTATGTCTTTGAGCCTCCATGCATATTTTTTCAGTAAAGCATTAACACTTGACCTATTCATAAGAGATACAAGATGCTACAAAACACCTTTTGTAAGTAAGTAATGAAACTGTACAGTACTTTTTACTTTACAGTAATTAGTGATGTTGCCTTACAGCGAAAAGGTTTGGGGCTCAAATCTCAGTCAAGAGCATTTCTGTGTGAGGTTTATATGTTCTCTCTGTGCTTGCATGGCTTTCCATCAGGTACTTCAGTGTTCTCACAGTGTCTAAGTACATGCACATTACATGGTCAAATTGTAACACAGTTTACGATTTAGTATTGCGCGGAAAATCATCGTTGCAAGTTGACCGGCGTAACGCCGTGTTTATTATTTATTGTCTTGTGTTGCAAGTCTGTCAGATTGCATTGCATGTTTTGGAATCCAACATGTTACACTGGGATTGATTTTTTGGGGTTTTCACTGTTGCATGGACAATCATCATTGCAACTCAATGGTCTAATGCCGGGTTTAGGTCAACTGGCTACGCCACATCAGCCATAGATGTGAAGTAGGAGTGTGAATGGTGATTTGTGTCTGTGTTAGCTCTGCATTAGACTATTGACCTTTTTGGGATGTACACCTCAGCTAGTATTCACTCCAGGTTCCCCTACATCCCTGACTTATAAGGAGTATAGATAATTCATGGATGGCTGGCTGGAAGGATGGATGGATAAATAGATATTTTGAGTCAAGTGATTGAGTTTTGTTGCCTGAAGTCTATTATGACATTTTAGATTAGCACAAAAGACATGTAGCTTGATCTGCTAGTAGTATGTCACATGAGATCACAAGATATTACTTCCTGGCAACCTCAAAAGCACAAAGTCCTCTGTCCGGAAGACTTTCCCACGTCTGTTGCTACAGAAACAATGAAAATGAGGGAATTATTATGAAACTGCGATTTGAACTGCAGCTGACAACTCTGTTAATGCTGCTACTATAGAAAATTAACTAACTCCTTCTGACCAATCAGAATTGAGCATCCACTGTCTCTGTGTTAAGTTTTTTTATAAAGAAATTCTTGACTAAGGGGAGAGAGAAAATATAGGCAACCCTAAAAATGTTAGTTATTCCAAAAAGTCTGAACCCAAAAAATCGGCAACTAGAAGCACCCAGAGAGCACAAACCTTCACCAAGGGGGAAAAAATGCCTCCAAAGCCACCTCAGAATGTTAAAGACTCTAAATAATTCCTGAATCCAGAATTTAATTTGGATCACCACGAAAATCGATTGGAATGTTACTTGGGCTGTACTCGATAAAGTCATTGCAATCCATTCATAATCTTTTGTGCGAAGTTGCTAACAAACAAACCGACAAAAACATAACCTGCTTTATTGAAGTAATGGCGCATAGACAGGCCCAGAACAAAGTCATGACAATAAGCTTGAGACTTGGCTCTGGTGTTATCATAACACATCAGAACTGACAGATTGACGTATCATTATTATGGCTAATGTGTGTTTAAATAAGTCTTTATCAGTATTTATGTAGATTTATATCAGATCATTGTTTATATTAACTACTATTAAAATAATTTATTAACCATTCCAAACATTTTGAATTTGACACAATCAGGTTTCAACAAGAGCAAATCTCAGAAGGGTGTCTATATAATTAATACCCCTGGAGAAGTTTATGTAATCTCTCAATACATGCAATATATCATGCTATGTATGGTTATTTCCATAAATGTTATTTATTTATAGGTCTATCTTGCTGATTCTTCCTTCTTAAGTGAAACTGAGATAACTAATTAGCAGCTTAGCTGGCAGGCATTAATTGCTGTATCAGTGCTTTTTTTATTACGCCAATAATAATTTGTCTATTTATTACATATCTAGCACTTTTTGTATTCCTGAATGCTCTATTTACAAAATGTAGGTTGATGATATACACTACCTGGCCAGAAAAAAAACATGCATCTCTGTTTTTGGATTAAAGCACGTAATCACCATCCCATTGTTTCGACAAACTTAAGCAACATCATAATGTTTTTCATCCAGTGTTGGGTTAATTTTTCTTCGACGTCTTGAATTGATGATGGCAAAATCAAAGCACTCCATAAAGTCTTCTCCGGCACGTCCCAGGGACTTTCAACAGAGTTAAGATCAGGACTCTGTGGTGCCAGTTTACGTGTGAAAATTATTCCTCATGCTCCCTGAACCACTCTTTCACTGATTGAGCTTCAATTTTATATCCGTTCAATCAGGGAAGGAAAAAGTGAATTGATGGACTAACCTGTAATCATTTCCAAGCTGGTTAAACTTCGAAACAAAAAAGCTGCCTTAAAAGTGCAAGAAAACTCAACTTAAATATAAGTGTCATTCATTCATTTTCTGAACCGCTTAATCATAATTAGGGTCGCGGGGGAGGCTGGCGCCCATCTCAGCCGACTCTGGGCAAGGGCGGAGTGACAGGACAGCTCACCAGGCCATCGCAGGGCAAGATGGGTGTCACTTAATTTTTTACTTTTTTATTTATTTAAAATACAATAAGTCAAGGCAATGCACAACTATCTATATAATTTTGTCTATAATTATTTATATATGTATATTTTATATTATTATTATTATTATATCATAGCCCTTATCCAGAAGGGTTAAGGGCCTTGCCCAAGCTTAGTGCTACTGGGACTTGGGCCCCGGAACTTCATGGCAATGCGGCATGATCTCCCAACCTTGGGATCAGTAACCCAGAGCCTTAATTACTGAGCCACCACTGCCCCTGGTCCATCCATCCATCCATTCATTTATTTATTTGCTGAATGGCTTTAGTCTTATTAGGGTCACAGAGAGGCTGGAGTCTATCTCAGCCGACTCTGGGTGAAGGCAGAGAACACCCTGAACACCTCACCAGTCTATCACAGGGCAACACTCACACTTAGACCTAGGGGCAATTAGGAACGGCTAGATGGGGTAATGTGTATGACTGTGGGGAGTAACCCGGAAGAAACCTACAGAAACACGGGAAGTACATGCAAACTCCACACAGAAACACCCTGTCCAAGCCCGGGGCATCTGGTCCAATGTAAAGGAAAAAAATGTTCCCCTCATTTTTTGAGTAATTTCTAACAAACGAAGCACTCAGAGTTTTGTTTGGCAGAAATGGAAATGATTAGCTGTCTCTGGAGTACATGCTTGTAGCCCAGACTCATAAAGGGCGCTTTGTGTACAGAAAGTGTACAGGGAGGACGGCCCCCCCATTCTGTATAAAACTCCCACAACTGTATGTATACTGTGGGAGGGTGTGTGGATGTGATACTGGCTCCATAATACCATTTCTGTCTCTGTA
Source organism: Tandanus tandanus (assembly GCA_039654325.1). Classification (NCBI taxonomy): domain Eukaryota; kingdom Metazoa; phylum Chordata; class Actinopteri; order Siluriformes; family Plotosidae; genus Tandanus; species Tandanus tandanus. Next base: position 54,034,854 of record JBCNYH010000001.1, on the reverse strand, counting down.
GCTTGGCAGAGCAGGGGTAAAAGTAAGAAGGACTGGAAATACCTCAAGTTGCTGTTGATAAGGTAGAGTTTTATCAACCCATTGGGCATTGGTTGAGAAGATTCCAGCTCTACCACAGATTGCACTGACACACAAACACTGGAATTTTCCAGCAAGTTTCACAGGCTCTGGGTGGAGCAGTGTGAAAGGTGTTGTTCAAGGTAGTGTGAGTGGCTTTCTCTTCTCTTAAAAATCTTAATCAGAGGGATTTAAAGCTAATGCAGACAGAAAATAATATCCTACCGTCATATTTAATCCTTATTTGTATAGTAGTGCTTTTGCTGGCAGTGTTGTAGTTTGTAATTTTTTTTCCCGCATGCTTCATCAGCACCTTGTTTCACAGCTGCAGCTGGAATTCAGAACTGTCACAAAGAGTTACCTCTGATGAATCCAGCTCCATGTGATGCAGCAGGAATGTTTTTGCACCTGTTCATGGTTTTGCTTGGCCTGCTGGCTCATTGTTGTTTCTCTTAGTATGACTAAATAATGTGACCCTACAGTTCCCAAGTCCATTACAATAACAGCACTAAGAAATATAGGGATAAGTGGGAAAGTTCACACATTTCCAAGGTAAGATAAGGCAAAATTATTTTAATTTAATGAAATCTTGTTTCATCACTTCTCAGCCCCTCCTTCTGAGTGAGTGAAGGTGCAAAGTAGAGGCTGACAATTTTTCGGGAATCCCACGGGTCACGGGATTCCCGTGGGATGGGAGTCAACTTTACTATTAATTACGTGATTGGGACGGTACAGGATAAAAAGTTAACGGGAGCAGACGGGAGCGAGAATTAACCAATAGGACAAAAAAAAAAAAAAAAAAAAAACATAGGACAGGCACAGCCATTTTGTAGTTTTCTTTCAGCAAGCCTACACTGTAACGCAAGTCAAAAGAACTACACAGCCCAGAAGCCAACAGTGCTTCCGGCCGCTGCTTTCAGCTGGAATCAAAAGAACAGCAGCAATGGAGGGAGCAAACTCTAGCGGAGAAACACAGAGTAAAAATTGATTTGCAACGAAAAGTTAGAAGTAAAGACCTATCGATTCAGCTCACAGAACTGGAAGGGAAGTCGCCAATATTACAGAACTTTATGAGAGTCGAGTGTGACGGTGTTAACACGGTGTATGCTGCTTGTAAAACGGGTTTAGAAACAGGGACTTAGCAGCTGGTCCTCCATAGAAAAACTATAGGGACCACAGGCCATGTATTATTTATGTTCAGCGGTACAGGAGCGGGAGTCATTCTGAATGAGAGCGGGATAGGAGTGGGAGTCAATTTACCAGGAGTGGGATGGGAAAGGAATTTTTTTTTTACTCTGAAGATTTTTTTTCTGTGGGAGCGGCATGGGACAGGAGTGAAAATCCACTCTCGTGTCACCCTCTAGTGCAAAGAAAACAAACAAGGAAAATACTTCTTTTTTTTTTTCTGTCATAAGATTTGTGCTGACTTAAGTGTCATCTGAAAGCAACTTAAACTGGCCACTGCAACACTGCCTTGTTGTATTAACTGTATTCTGTCCATGCAGTAAATAGACCCACACACTAAATTGAAATTCAAGTTTAATTACACACACACACACACACACACACACACACACACACACACACACACACACACACACAAGCTAAAAACCTCCTGTTCCTTGATTCCTTCTAGCACCTGTTAAAAATTGACAGGTCCTAAAACATGGGCTTTGCTTTTCAGGTCAAAGGCTGAAGGATCAAAGACAACGGTAGGGCAGGTAGAATAGGATAACTATAGTGTAGGATGGGGGGAAAAGTCTTGTATAATCAATCTTGACCTCTATAAGTGCCTCTTGTGCTCTATATATTCACTCTTGATGGATAGGGGATGAATTGATGGATGAGGGATTGGGTGGATGAGGGGATGGATGGAGATGAATGGATGGATGAGGGGATTTATAGCTGAGGGATTGGATGGATGGGGGATGAGTTGATGGATGAGTGGATTGATGGAGATGAATGGATGGATGAGGGGATTTATGGCTGAGGGATTGAAGGGATGGATGGATGGATGGATGGGGATGAATAGATGGATGGGGGGATGGATGGATGGATGGATGGATGGGGGTGAATAGATGGCTGAGGGATTGAATGAATGGGGATAGATGGGTGGGGATGAATAGATGGGTGAAGGATTGGATGGATGAGGGAATGGATGGGGATGAATAGATGGCTAAGGGATTGGATGGAGGGTTGAGATGGCTGAGGGATTGGATGAATGAGTGGATGGATGGTTGGGGCAATGAATAGATGGCTGAGGAATTGGGTGGATGGATGGATGGATGGATGGACAGTGTTTTTAAATTATTGACTATTTCCAGAAAACACCCACATTTTACTTTGAGCTTCTTGGAGTTTTAAATAAAATGTAAGTGTATAAGACACACCTCAAACAATCAGGGGGCACAAACTTTTGCACTCCATCCTTACAGTTGCTTTTACACTAGCATCAATCCATTTGATAAATTCTGTTTTTGCCCAGTACAATCAGTCAACCTTTGAGACACGTAAGTCGAGTTTGAGTTGTAGTTGTCGATGTTAGTGACGCCACATTTGCGGGGTCCACATCTGCGATTGTCCCCCTCCCACATGGAGCAACGTTTAGATTCCACATTTACAAGTTTGGAGCTGTTTGTAACCAAACACTCTGTCTTCCACACTCACCAGCAACACTTTCTCTGCTTCATCTGCCCCAACACCTGACTTCTCATGTGACGGGACTTCAGCGGGCCTCCTGCCATCGACTGCCACAGACTAGCAAGGTTAAATCCTTCAGTGCCACCTCCCATGTGTCCAGTAGCGTTCAATCATCTGACCAATTGGCATCCTGAATACACTCTATATTGAGAATAATGATTGGAATTTGTCAGGAGATCAATTTCTGAGTAGCATTGATCAGTCATATCAGGTTTTGTTTTTGGTACATGTCAAAGGCTCATATAGGTGCATGGAATAAAATTAAACAAACTGCATCAATCTGAACGCTGGTTCTAGTGCAAAGCAATTGTGGAGAAAACCTTCTGCCTATCTGATGATTGCTGAGAGCGGAAAAAGAAAAGAAGGCTCGGGTGGAATTAGGACGGTTGGGCCAGGGATGATGGGCTTATTTTAGCACAGTAAGCTGCCTTATACCTTTCAAAGGGAATAAATACCAAAGAATGACACTGCCACTGCTTTTTTTTGTATTCTTTACATTGTTTGACTTGGCAGAGGGACTTATATAGTTAGTTCTGAAGTTCAGCAGCAGAAAGTCTCCTTTCTTTGGGATTTGATGTTTGAAGTATTGGTATGGGTTTCAAATGAATTCCGAGCAAATTGCACTTTGCCTTTTACCTGCCCAGCACATCAGGATGGGATCCATAATTTTTAAACAACTGCAGGGGCTAAACAGAACACCTGTGGGACATCAGAAGCCCATATGACACAAAAACTATTTTTTAAATTTGATTATTTTTAATGTTTCACTCCTGTTGTCACTGTACACCCCTTGCCATATAAAAATAGTCTTGTTTGTGTTTTGTGGAAATGGTTGGTGGTCGAGTGGTACAGCAAATAGCATTATCGCCTCAATGGCTCCAGTGTCCGTTTGATTCCGAGCTCAGGTTACCGTCTGTGTGGAGTTTCACGGGTTCTCCTCATGTCGTATTTGTTTCATTGTGATTTTTCTGTTTTTCTTTCACTTCCTGAGAAGCATTTTCTCACTGGAGGTTTTTAAAAAGGCTATCGGTGCAATCCCTTAAGCTAGTATCTCACAGAACAGCGAATGCTGACGAAGTGTGTGGGATTTTTTGTTTTGTTTCTGACGAATGTTGGAGAAAAGCAGGGTTCACCTCTGTCATTGGTGACATTTAGCAACATTGCTGCTTGTTTGTGAAGGTGTTTGCAAAGGACAGTTGGCGAGCATTAGTGACTGTTAGCAAATGTAAGTGACAGTGTTTGTGAGATTAGCAACTATTTCCCACTGTTTGGGAACATTTGGGACCTTTTTCCAGCTCCTGGTAAAAAAAAACTCCTTTTTCCTTTTAATAGACCCAACCCTATAAAAACAGTGAGCAAACCCTCCAAAATCAGCACTGTCCAAAATACTTTAAAACACCACTTTCTGAATTTATTGACATCTCATCTTTACATGTTATAACCTCTTCTCAAGAGAACAGCTTTGAGAATCTTCCTGTAATGTCTGATGAAGTTGAGGACACTAATAAAAGATCCTGAATCCCTTTGGTTTTGCTTAGTCATATTCTAACTGGTTGTGTATTTTTCTTATTCCCTACATTGTGTTCACTACTTGACGAACCAAAAATAACTTTAGCGACCCGTGTTACACCTGTTTTACACCCAAATTTTGCTATGTTCGCCAGCATTCGCCACTTTTTGAGGTACTAGCTTAATATTAAGGACGTTATACCAAATGTTGGTAATAATGAAGTGTGTGGTAATTTGCTTTAATTGAACACATACTTATATTTTTCTCTATTCTATCTCCATGCATTTATTATTTCCTTGTTATTTGTTTGTCCTTGTTCTTTATTGTGTAGATCCTGTTTCTTACTTCATTTATTTGTGTATTTATTTTCCGAACTGCTTTATACCACTATGGTTGCTTGGAGTCTTGGACGACTCATGGGTGTAGGCAGAGTGCACCCTGAACAGTCAACACTCAACAATACACACTTACTCACACCTGGGGGCAATTCAAAGCAGCCAATTAGCTTAAAGTGCATGTCTTTGGACTGTGGGAGGAAACTGGAGTACCCAGAGGAAGCCTACACATGCACAGGAAGAACATATAAACGCCCCACAGGAATGCCCTCGCCAAGCCTGATACTCGAACTTAGGATCTTCTTGCTGTAAAGCAGACATTCTAACCACTATAGCACTGCGCCACCTTGTTTAGATACTGTATGTTACTTTTTGTTTGCATAAATTTGTGTAGGTTCGTATTTTTTTCAAGTCTTGCTGTTCCATAAGAATGGCAAAACAAATTTAGTTCTAGATACTAAAGGCAAAGCTTCGTTATGCTTTATCCCTTATGCGCCAATGTAACTGGTTGGTTTTTATGATGTAGAGCATAAATGCGTGATTACAGCATTACATTTTTTGGACTATAAAGAACTTGTAATCCCTTCTAAGCTTGAAGTAAATTCATTCTCTGCAAGCCTTCGTACGACTCAACTTGCTGAAAGCCTGCATTATTGAACTTTAAAAAAATGTGGAAAGCTGTGAAAAATGTAAAGCAATTTTCCTGGAATGAATTTTCAAATCCCCTTTTAATTTTTCAGTGTGCATATAATGGAAAACCATGTTGCAGGCTTTCTGTCATGCTGACTTTAATAATAAACTTTCGGACTGGAGTGTGCAACTCATTCACTCACTAACGCTCACTTAAACCGCTTATCCCTACCATGGTGGCGGGGAGGGTGGAGCCTCTGTCAATACTGGACAAAGGCAGCATACACCCTGATCAGCTTGCCAGACCATCGCAAGGCCAACACACGCATACACTCACACCTAGGGGTAATTTGGAATAACCAGTTAACCTAACGTGCATGTCTTTTGGACTGTGAGAGGAAACCAGAGTACCCGGAGCTAACCCACGCTAGCCTGAGGCTGGGACTCGAACCCAGTGTCATCTTGCTGTGAGGCACACATGCTAACTACTACGCCACCATGCTGCCTCGAGTGTGCAAATATTTATCTTTTCTAAAACCATTGGCATCTTAGTAGTTATTATAGGAAATCCAGTGTGGTGTTGGAGGGGGGGGTGGCGCTACAGTTATGTATCACGATTCTATTGTGCATGTATTGCCACAATGACTTCACACTTGCTGTTTAATTTTGCTGGGTGTGTTTTTATTTATGCTATGCTAGTTCTAAAGTTCAAAATCTCTTTGCGACTGGAAATGTCAGTGCTAGTATCCTAAATGTCTGTAGTAAGTCTTGCTGTGCTATTTTCAGCCATGAAATAGTATCACATAAATTTAGCATATGCTCAGGACCATTTCTTGGAACTGCAGGCTTTTACAAGTGAGTGCATTGTGCTGTATTTCTTACTGATTCTTACTGATCCATTTTGATCCAGAGTGCCATTTTTTTTTTTTTTTTTTTTTTTCTGGGTTCCATCTTTTCATGTGTGTATGTGTGTATGTGTGTATGTGTGTGTGTATATA
>JBCNYH010000001.1:54017287-54027832 GCA_039654325.1 Tandanus tandanus | reverse complement strand
TATATATGCGATTTTTTTTTTGTTTGTTTGTTTTTAATTTAATTTTTATTTTATTATTTTTTTTAATGTTACTAAATAAAAAACACTTATTGTACTTATTCCATACCTTTCTTTAGTGCCTCAACCTCACAATTTGATATTCCTTGAAAAGCTGTATGTCTCCAGAGTAAGTATCTGTCTCTGACCCTCTCTCTCCCTTGCAGGCTCTCAGCTTGCCAAAAGCCCCTCAATGACACGATCTATTATTAGACTCTGCCTGCCCTTTGAATGACACAGGAGAGAAGGCTGAGACAGCACTGTGCCTGGGCTGGTCTTTTTCTGATTATAACAGCCAAGACCCTTTACTGAATTGTGGGCATCTGGTAGAGAAATACAGACACAGTGTGGGTGGATGACCTCTAATAAGTGTTATCATGCGTGACTCAACTTGTGACTTATGACTTTCTAATTGTGCTTCATATGTTTATTGGACCTTCGTGATTATCAAAAACGTGACCTGAGTAATAATTATTATGCATAGCTTTTGGGCCATATGCAGTGCTTTGCATAAATATTCGTAATTCATACCAAACTCATATCATGTTCTCCAACAAACTTCTAGCAGGTCTATTTATACTGAGATCCTGTGACACTCTGCTTGTACCCAGCAGGACTCCAGTCAGATAATTATGCATCTTCTGAAATCATCTGGTGGTATTAGAACGGGTTTCAGTTTCACAACAAGGATAACAAGGGGCGGCATGGTGGCGTAGTGGTTAGCACGTCCGCCTAACTGCAAGACGGTCCAGGGTTTGAGTTCTGTGCTCAGCAAGGACGTTTCTGTGTGGAGTTTGCATGTTCTTGCCATGCTTGTGTGGGTTCCCTCCGGGTACTCTGGTTTCCTCCCTGTCCAAAGATGGGTTGTTTTGTAATTGACTGTAGATGTGAGTGGGGAGTGGGAATGGGTGTGTGTGTTTGTCCTGCAATGAACTGGCGAGCTGTTCACCTTTGCCCAGAGTCGCACTAAGAAATGAATGAATATGAGGAACAAATACGTATACAAACATCACTTCTGTATTTTACTTCGAAACAATTGTGTATCTATATAATATGTGTACAAGTTTGAGGGGGTAAATACTTATGCACTGTTGTGCTGAAGTAGTGTTTTTACAATGGGAGCTTGGATATATAATTGGTTACAGAGGTCAAGATCATCTATCCATCGATCATTATCTTTACCTCTTAACCATCACAGTCCTGGGGGAACCTGGAACCAATCCCAGCTGGAGACAGAGTACACCCTGTACAGGTCACCATTCAAACAAGCTTTCACACCGTTGGACAAGCTAGAGTGTCCACCTGATCTAATCTGCATGTCGGGGGAGGAAACTAAAGCACCCAGAGGAAACCCATTCAAGCACAGGGAGAACATGTAAACTCCTCATAGAAAAGGCTTTGTATAGTGCTATGCCAGCACTGTAATTATTGCCTACCTGTCTCCAGACATCTTAGACTAGTTTACAGTGGAGTCCATAGATCTTGTTTTATTTGTTTTTCCACTTTTATTTCAAAGTGACTTGCAGTTTAAGTGATCAAATGAGGAATAATGGTCTTGTTCAAGGACCAAACAGTAGCGAGGTGTCCTGTCAATCCGTACAAGTTCCCCTCATAATCTTCTGGTAAATCCTATCTGTATACATTCTGTAAGCACATGTGGATGTAGTATTGAGCTGGAGATGATGATGCTTTGTAGCAGTCAGCTGGCTCTGCAGTGTAGAAAAGTGTGTGTGTGTGTTCACATAGGCACTAATTACTATGCATCTATGCACAGGCAAGCACAAATCAATTAATCTTAATTTTTACCTGACACACTGATGAAATGTGACCTATGGGTATTAATTTGCAGGCCTGTATACACACACAACATGCATGATTTAATTTATCTGGTTTATTTTTCAGGTCAGATACTCAGAGTTTAAGGGGTGAAATTAAAATGCAGAATGGATATTAGTTCAATAGGGATTTTTTTTATTATTAAAAATTTTTTTGGATCATTAATTTACACAGAATAGAGGAACAGCTACGGTATGTTGTGTTTGTTTTTGTAGAATATGCAAAACGTGTGTGTGTCTTTTTCTGAACATGAAACATGAGTGTGTTATTGTACACCAAAGCAGTCCTTTAATCCATGATGCCCTTTTGTATCCCTGCCATACAGTACTAATAGTCCCATCTCTCTCTCTCTCTCTCTCTCTCTCTCTGTGTGTCTCGCTCTCTCTCTCTCTCTCTCTCTTTCACACACTCGCTCACTCTTGCTCTCACACACACTCGGATGCGCGCTCTCTCTCCCCCTCTTAAGTCACAACCGGTCATGGTGTCCTTAATAAGCCTGCCATATTGACAGTTCTAGCAAGACAAAATGTCAAAATTGATTTTGATTCCGTCTTACTTTGTGCTATGATGAAATGCCACTGGAGAATGTGAAATGCTGGACTCATGGACTTGTGGTAAAATGGAACATGGTGGGGTGTCTGCAGTTTTTGGGATAAGTGTGAAGCAGTTCCCTTGAGGTTTCTGTTTCTGCAGAATGATTTCTCTGTAATGCTGTCTGAATTATTTGAAGAAATTCCATCTCCATTCATCCAGCATTTGTGTCACCTTTTAGCTCTAATGGTTGTTGTTGTACAGAAAACCTTTTGACTTGAACCCTCATGTGTAAGCTCAGATTCCAGCCTGTATTACAAGAGACCTTCAAATGTTAACCCTCTCTCTCTCTCTCTCTCATCAGTAACACGGAGTAATGATTCCCGAAAGTGCTTGGTGCATAATGACTCATTTATAGGGCGTTCATTTCAACTTCCTGTGTTGTCAGCGCTTACACTGCACAGATTTTGGAGGGCAGAATGTTTCAGTCATAGTGTCCCAGCCAAAGCGTTCTTGTCACTGGATTAAGATTCCTTCACATCTTTGTCATCCCATTTGAAATCCTAACAAGGCTATGTGTGAGGGAGTAGACACAAAGGTTGCATCTGACCTGTATCAGGTTTAGAGTATTATTTCACATTGCATTGGGGGTTGAGGAGAGTTCGAGTCCGATCTTCTTGTTGCAGCAGTTTTGTGTAGCAGTATGTGCACATTGGCCACCTGATATCCAACCTTATCCATTATTAACTGTTTTATGTCATTCATTCTCTAAATTCTCTTGGAAGAATGCTGGGAATAGCTACGTGTTTTCTTCCCAAGCATGTACGTACACTATGATTTTGGGCTGTCCCAGACTAAAGATGGAACAGTCGTGGCAATTTCTTTGATAGTGGCTCTTGAACAGAGGTTTACGAACTGTAAAAGAAATTAAAAGCCCTTAGTTGTCACAGTCTTGTGTCCAAAGATGGCCTGCTTTAATTTTTTTAGTTACGACCTACATCTACTGACTAACCCATAGGAATGCAACATGCATCAACGTGATTATGATGTATGCATCAACGTGACATAGTGTGCAAAACCCAAGAGCATTGGCAAAACAAGAGTCTGAGTGTGTGAGATTATACAATGCATGATTTGTACAATCTTTTTTTTTTTTTTTTTTTTTATCAATCTATATACCTTTTGTTTCTTATTGTACCGTCTCCATACCTTTTTGTACATCCCATTTTTTCCCCCCATCATTTAGTCTACATACCTTTTGTACATCCCATCGTCCAGTCTACATACCCTTGTACGTCCCATCGCTCAGCCTGCATACCTTTTTGTACATCCCAACGTCCAATCTATATACCCTTGTACGTCTCGTCGGTCTACATACCCTTGTACGTCCCATCGGTCGGTCTATATACCCTCGTACATCCCATCGTCCAGTCTACATACCCTTGTATGTCCTATCGTTCAGTCTACATACCCTCATACGTCCCATCGGTTGGTCTGCATACCGTCATACGTCCCGCCGGTCGGGCTGCATACCCTCGTAGCGGCCCGGCGGTCAGGCTGCATACCCTCGTAGCGGCCCGGCGGTCGGGCTGCATAGCTCATACGGCGGTCATAGGCTGCATACCCTCGTATGTCCTAGTGTACAGTTTACATACCTTTGTACATTCCACCATTCAGTCTGCATACTTAGCTCCATCCCATTGTACAGTCTACATACCGGTCATAGCCAAGATTATTTATACATCTATGTCACAGAGTGTGATTTGTAATGATCTTTATAAATCTTCGAAACTTGCACAGTCTGTAGAAGGCTTTAAGCTTACCAGCAATAAATTCACAATTTCCAACCCCTTGCAAAACCATAAAGCCCTCAAGGTCAGCAGGAACCCATTTTTCCTGAATGGAATCTGGAAAAGGTAATTCCCACCACAGCGTTATATTGGATCACTTCTTGGTCCGCCTTCTGTTACGTCGTCATGGGCATTACTTGGTCCAGTTCAAATCGAACACCCCACTCATCATCAAAAATGGCATTTTAAAATAATACTATGACCGACTAGTGGTTTTCTAATGCATTTACCAGGAAACCGAGTCCCATCATGAAACGTTGCCTTCTGAAGATGCACTTTGCTGGAGCATAGAGACAGAAATTGGGTATGATGGATGCTTTGACCAGTTGATGGAAACTGCCACCTACTTAGCTTATTTTGGAATTGAAATCATCCCATTAGAATGCCCTTGACTATTCTGAAAGTATGAAATCTACACCAACAACCTCACAACATCCCTGTAACTTCTTACAGAGGAAAAAAAGGATCCTTTTTTATTTTTTGTTATTGTGGATGCTAGTAGCATGGCTAATATGTCCTATAAATGTGTGTGCTCTATTTGTAGTGGGGGAAAAAATGCTTTTTTAAAATATATTTTTAATTTTTTTACCTGCAGAAGGAAGCTGCAGTCTGCATACCAGATCATCTCTCTCCCTGCTCAGACTGTAAATTATATATTGAACTAGTGGAGATACTGTCTTCCATACTAATGCGTTTCCCTGGTGCCTGCCTGCATTTGTCACGGTCTCCCTTACATTGATAGATCTATGACAGTGTAGCCTGTTCACACACCACCACCTCCACTACAGTATACACTCAGTACATTTCTCTTGTACCCTGCCCTTCCCTTCCCTTCCCTCTGTTTGCCCTTGGAAAAAGATAAGTTAATTTAGTTGTCAGTATTAGAACCTCAGTGAACCGAACATTTATCCCTGATGGTCTCCAACCCATATGATGTGTATTACTGTGTTCTGGCTTCCTTGATTAGGATTCTGTTAACACTGCTTAATTTATCATAAATAAACATTTGTGCAGCATATGCAAACAGTATGTACCGCTAAATAGTACTTCACATGAAAACCATGTTTTCTATACTTTCTATTTAAGCCTCATTTCAACAGGATTTCACTTGTATGAGGTCCTTCCTTACTGGTGCTATTCTGTGATTTTGTTTTCATCTGGATCATCTTTTCCTCCTTTATAAAATACTAAAAAAAGTCACGCGCTCTAATATTTTGTTGGAGTGCCTTTAACCTTGATTACAGCATGTAATCACCATGACTTGTTGCTTCAATTGGTCAGGTCGAGGCTCAGCAACATTATGTGGCAATAAAATGAAGGCAGCTGATGACCTGAATGTACTGTATGACCAGGTTATTCCATCAGTGGACTTTTCTTCCTGATGGCACGGTCTTTCTGGGAGCATGGGGAATCATTTTCAGACATGAACTGGCACCACAGAGTCTTGATCTCAACCCTATTGAAACCCACTATCAACCTTGAGATCGCAGGTTCGTTTCCAAGTTAATCCATCTATGGGGTCCATGGGAGCTCTCATTGGAGCTCTCATGGGAGGGAGGGAGGGATCGCATACGCTCACCTCCCTGTCACTCACAACAGCCATGGGCGTCTGCGAGCTCATTCCTACAAGAGCAGATAGCATTGTTAACATGTTTAAGATGTGCTGAAGATGGTTTTATTAAGTGGTTTGATTTTTCTGTCATCAGTTAAAGATGTAGGTGAGAAATGAACCCACCCGTGAATGAAAATAAATGATGTGATGTTGCTTGAGTTTGTCGAAACAACGCCATGGTGTACAAATGGCGATTGCATGGTATTATCAAGGTTAAGGGCGGTCCAACAAAATAAAATGTTTTGGCCGGTGTATGTGACTAAATATAATATGTATTTAAGACGTTCCCATGGAAAACTAATCCAAGTCAAGTAGGGCTACAGTTTAACATTTTTTACATTTAACATTTTAACACGTCAGCATGAATTTCACATCTTGATGTTGGAGTCCTGCAATGTCTTACAGAAGATAAAATAGCCTGCAAATCTTGAAAGCCACATGTCGGTAACATGATACAGTATTTTCACTGTATGTCTGGGGTTGCTTGGATCATTACATTTTCTTTTTTACATCTGGGAAATGTCTTGCTATTAACAAAGTGTCTAGTAAATTCTGTGTAATAAAAGCAAACCCAGTGGGATGTTGGTTATAGGAGCTGTAGGTGGATACTGGGGCTCCCCAGTGGGTCCCTTAGTACAAAACAATATATAGATAGATTGGTTGCATCACCACTGGGAGGTGAAGCTCAGGCTCCCGCTGCTCAGGTAGCTGATGTGCTAGACAGTGATTGAGCTGCGTTATTGTCACCAGATAGTCGAGAATGGAAAAAGACCCTGGAGTGAGAAATGTGTCATGTTTCAGATGTTAAGGCCACACATGCTGACAGATCAACTTTTTTAATATTGTGTTTGTAATGTGAGCATATTTTACTTGTAGAGCTCATCCATTTTGTGCACAATGATATAATTTGTTTGTAACTCAGGCTGTGAAGGCACTATTTCGTGAACTAGCAGACTTTGCTAAACAAGACCAACATGTTTTTACTGTAGATACAACTGGAACCATCATCAGAGCTGCTCTGATAGAAAATTCATCAATATATTCTGACCAGAAATTGAGATTTAAAGCTTTTGCTCAGGATGCTTTGAGACCCGGGGAGTCACGGTGGCGTAGGTGTTAGCACTTCCACCTCAAAGCAAGAAGGTCCCGAGCTTTCTGTGAGGAGTTTGCATGTTCTCCCTGTGCTTGCGTGGGCTTCCTCTGGGTACTCTGGTTTCTTCCTATAGTCCAGAGACATGCATATAAAGCTAATTGGCTGTTGCAAATTGTGGTTCTAGGTACACCTGTAAATTCTAGGTGTGAAAGCTGTTTATGGTGTACCCTCCCTTCGCCCAGTATTGGCTGAGGCAGGTACCAGCCTCCCCCAGTACTTTAGTAGGATTAACCGGTTCAACGAATGAGTGAGTGAGTGACCTTTCTAGTGGTGTTTAGGCCAAATATATTTAACTCACACTTCTAATGCGCCATTATGAGTGCATGTGACAAACCTGGCCAAAGTATGAGAAGAAGGAGGCATGTGTTTGGTTATGTTTGAAATTTGGTTTACCGGGTTTTCAAGCATGTTAAGAGGTTTATTGTGTTAATGTGTGGATGCTTTCACGTGTTGAGAATTTATTGGCAGAAATTGTTCCTCTGCATGTTTTTTTTTTTTTTTTTGTTGTTGTTGTTTTGGGTTTTTTTTTTGCATGCTTGTTTTCCCCTTAAGCACAGAGCTGTGACTGTGCACAATCCGTCCAAACATGCTAATGCCTCTGATTGTTCTAAATCCCACCAAGAGACTTTGGAGTGATATCTGAGTTGTAGTGTTTACCCAACTGAATAACAGAATGGATTCAGATCCCACTGATAGAAGAATAAAAGGCAAAGATGATGAGAGAGAGAGAAGCGTGAAAGGGGAGGGGGGAGGGGTAATGTTGCTGGTTGGCTCTAGAACATGTGAAACAAATAGATGAACTATCTCTCTCTCTGTGTGTGTGTGTGTGTGTGTGTGTGTGAGAGGTTGAAACAGGTTTTGCTGAACTCAATGTAGAGAAAGTGAAGAATAGCAACAGCTTTTCCAGCACTATAATATGAATGAGCGCGACAGAACATTAACATCTTGACTACCTTTTTTTCCTCTTTCTCTCTGTGTGAGACAGATTGATAAGCCACTCGATGGGGATTCACCGGCGAGCTCCCAGCTGTGTGTCCTGCCCTGCAGCCTGCTGCCTGCCCTCTCTCTTCAACACCTCCTCCACCAAAATCATGAAACTAGTATTAACTGAATGGCAAATTTTATGGATTTTTACTGTTTCCAATAGACAGTAAACACACACTTACACTTTATATACAGCTCAGACATACACATACTAATTTACACACACACACACTTATACATACATACATACATACATACATACATTCAGATACATTTGCTCACACCAAAGGGAGTGACCTCATGACAAAGCCATATCTCCCTCATGGGTGCATACCAAAAAACCTTCATGGCACATCCTTAAGGAACCCCAAAGGAATGTATTCTGCGCCTTGAGGGTGTGATTCCTCTCAACAGTTACTTCAGCTACCAAAAGGAGATGCTTGGGATTTAATGTGCACCATTCATCTTTTGAATTGATTTGGCTTTATTTCGGTTTTTCACTTCGGTAAAGAGCGAGGTGTCCTTCCCTTACCGATTGCATGCCGACGACGATGGCGCCCCAGAACACTGATGCAGATGCTATGCAGGTACAGGAGGTCGTGGTGGTCCCTGCTAAGGCAGCCAGCAGATGCTCAGATGGAGGTGGAGGAGGGGACAGGGCTAAAGCAGGGGGTGGAGCCACTGGACGGGACCAGGAGAGTCAGGAGGAGTCGCCAAGCGAGGATTCTATAGACAGCATCCCTTTGCGTCAGTGGGTTATGAATGGAGCCATCATGTTTGGACGAGAGTTTTGCTACGCAATGGAGACAGCCCTGGTGACTCCCGTGCTGCTGCAAATTGGTAAGATACAACTCATTGGTCATGCAAAAGAAGTTCTGGCTTTTCTTGTTAACTTTCCGTCCACACCATTCACTTTCTTATTGTTACTTTTTTTGTTCTGTGTATAGGTGTAACTAAATTTAGCTAATGCAGCTGTACATGTCCATCTTGCCTCTACAGCTGAGGTTAGAAGTTTACATGCACTTATCCTGTCATGTCAGCTGTTTTTTTTGGGTCAGAATTAGTATAAATCATAGCTAGATAGAATTATACAGCTAATAGAAAAACAAAAGATATTTGTTGTAACTGTGTTATAATTTATCATGGGTTTTTGGAAATCAGTACAGGGTCAGAATTATGCATACAGAGTTAAAAATATACATACAGCATGGTGCTTAAACTTCCAAATGCCTTTTAACTTACCAAGGTCTCTTAACTTCCTGTTGGTGATCATGACTAAACCTGGAAGCCCATTTGGATTGACAGGACAGTGGGAAAGTCCAAGAAGCTTGTGTCCAAGAGCAGTGGTTAAGGCTCTAGGTTACTGATCACAAGGACAGGGGTCCAAGCCTCAGTACCACCAAGTAGCACTGTTGGGCCCTTAACCCTCTAAGCATCACTCTTAGGCCCTCTGAGCAAGGCCCTTAACCCTCAACTGCTCAGTTGTATAAATGAAATAAGAAATTGCTCTGGATAAGGGTGTCTGACATATGGTTAGCATGGACTCCTCACAGCGAAAAGGTCCTGAGTTTGAGTCCTGGGGGCGATTCTATGTGGAGTTTGCATGTTATTCCGGTGTTAGCGTGGGTTTCCTCCCACAGTCCAAAGACATGCACATTAAGCTACTTGGATATTCTCGACTGCTCCTAGTTGTGAATAGTATGTAGTATGTATGTCCCTGTGATGGCGGTCAGTATTGAGGGAAGGTTCAGGGTTCAAACTTGGACACAATTGGATGTTCTAACTGAGCAGTAATCCCACATAAACATCCACATCACATACCTAGCAAAAGTAAATGGACTATGCTTAAAACCTGGGTTCACCAGACATCCAGCCAGACGGACAGGCACATGGGCAGGCTTTCTCATCAGCACCCACATCCGAAAATTGGGGCTTCATCAATTTATTATTTATTTATTTTTAAAACCACACTCAAAACCTCGGACTGCTTAACCAAGGGATGCAACTCGATAGAGGGCTAGCTGGCACACTGGCTGTTAGCATCGGAAAACTTCCTAGGAGCTCCAGTTCACATGAGCTAAACACAACAAAATACATTTGCTAACTGTACTCAGGTCCACATTCAATATGCTGTGTTTATAACTGGTAATATAAATGAAATAGGCGGAAACGTTTATGAAAATGCCTGCCTGAACAACTAACTGCTCATTCTGTTGTGCTGCATCCCTTGTGAGCGGCTCGGAACATCAATAACAACAGGTCCAATGATGTCACTCGCCGTCACTTACACCTTTACACTTACATGCATCTTAAAGTGTGCCATCTTGCAAGGCTTTCCTGGATTAAAAATAAATAAATAAAAGGTACCCGGCACTAGTTTTTGAGTAAATGGGGATTCTGCCAATGAATGAAAGGTTTTTTTTTTTTTTTTTTTTTTTTTTTTTTTTTTTGTGGGTGGAAAGGGTTTTTCTTCCCTTCTCTTTTTTTTTTTTTTTCTTTTTTTTTTCCCACAGACCTACCCCCCCAAACCACAAGGAACTCTC
>JBCNYH010000001.1:53980804-54001408 GCA_039654325.1 Tandanus tandanus | reverse complement strand
TCTCTCTCTCTCTCTCTCTCTCTCTCTCTCTCTCTCTCTCTCTCTCTCTCTCTCTCTCTCTCTCTCTCTCTCTTTCCGTCTGCCGCTGTGTCGCTCACTACTTCCTGGAGTCCTGCGACTCACCATGCTCTCAGTATTGTTAGCCATTTTTGACCTGCCAGGAAAAAATTCTCCTGTCATTATTTACTACGATCTGCGATCTTCCTGTTTGGATGTTTACTCAGTGCCGTTTTCGAGGAAATAACAACTTGCTCACCAGCTAATTTCAGTCTATCCCGTTTGTTCAAAATATACATGGAACATGAACAATCTCATAATCTCTGTGGAGCATGAACAAAGACCAAGCACATGAATTAAAAATATTTTTTATTATTATTTTTTGGTCTGAGGAGGAAGTAACTTGGTAGACAGTGGTGCTTTAGTGCTTGTGGGCAGGAAATTGTCAGCTACGGAGCTAAGCAGGACCTGAGGTACCTCTGCTCTGGTACATGCATCTCGTCACGTCACTGTGCCTTCAACCCAACACTGAGAAGAGCTTTCAGAAGGTTCTTCTAATGGATGCTGAGCATACACTTCACATGTCTGTTGATTTCCAAGCTAAACACACTGAACATCTCATCCAGCTCTCACTACTTGGGCAGAAATAATGTTCTGTGGTGGAAGTCTGTGGCAGGTGCACTGGCTTTCTTCCAGCAGGCTTTTGGAATGGACTGTGAGACCTGTGCTTTTGTTTTGCTGAGCTTGTAAAGCAGGATCTGGTTTTAAGGCACTGTAAAAACTCAGCTGTTAAACACACAGTCGTATGAGGTTATTACGTTTGACCAAGGAGTGTCCATGTCCTTTCAAGGGACTCGGGCGTTCTTGAGCTTTCCTTAAGAAGCCTTTTTTTTTTTTTTGCCCACTACGCTGGACGAATATTCACAGTGATGGCTCAGTGGGTAAAGGTTCTGGGCTACTGTGATCAGAAGTTCAAGCTTCATTGTGCCAATTTGCTGCTGTCAACATTCCTACAGCTACACTGTAGTAAGAAAGAAAACCATGAGCCTGTAATTCCTATTCAAGACATTTCTCTTACCCGTCTGCATAACAGCCCTATATTCCGATGGCCCATTGGTCTGGATTGGACTGAGTAGAGTGCCCAAATACTTTAATCAAGATGCTCATCTTATTCTAGTAGGGCTGTCAGACCAATGGGCTGTTGGAACATAGAGCCATCTCCTGCTTGACTCAGTATTCTAGTCCTAGTTTCCTAAAAAGTAAGCACATGACAGAAACACATTACAGGTCAGCTGATGGCGTCTTCACGTTTTTACCTGTACATTAAAATATCATCCTCATGCATGTCTTTAAGGTCTTGAAGAGTATTCGCACCAAGTTCCATCCAGATATAAACATGCAACGATTCATTCCTGGCACCCGAAAATTTATTTGTCTGCATGGAGTCTAATATGATAACTGGTTGTATATGTGCTATTCCAACAAATGAGGTATTGCTTGAGTTTGTCTATGAACAAAATCCTGACCATACCTGTGCACAGATTTCACCAAACTTGATGGGGACATTACCCTCCCTGAGTCCCTGAGATGATTTGATTGTGGAATATCCAGGTTAAAAGGGCAAGGTCACAACATTTTGGAAATACACTTAATTTTTGAAACACGTGCTGATAGGCACGTTGTTACTCTGGAACACTAATAGGAAACAATAGATGGACTTTCAAATGTGAAAAATAATTTTGACTTTTAGTGATATTTAAAGGTAAAACTCCAGTCATCTCATAAAACCTTCAAATGGGAGCGTTTTTCTGTTAATGTGGTTACCTCCAGATACTGTAGAACATATCGTATGGGAAGCACATGGGTTGGGGGAAAAAAAGTACCCATATTTGCTACAATATTAATGAGTGGCACCTTACTCTCGATGAGTACCCCTCAAGTTTTTTTTTTCTCCAGTTGGCTTCTATTCTATTAGAATTATGTGTAGATCTGCTCATACCTGTGGAAAAGGAAGAGGTACATAAGTCTTGGTGCTACAGGTTTTAAAAAGCCAGTTTGGCGGTAACAGGTACTTATTGTACAGGAGGATCCAAAATGTTCCCTGAAACTACAGCCCAAATAAAAGATTAGCCCCACTTCCTCCATTGTAAACATGTTTCTGAGAAAGCTCGTACAGTGAAAGCATGCCTTTAATGAGCTCAATAAACCTGAACTGCATTACACCTTAGATCCTGCATGTATATGTATAACTTTCCTTGTTATCCATTTCAGTACAATAACTGAAGTCCATGTTAACCCATCTTCTTCCTAGGCTTAAAGGTACGTTGCAGTGTTTTGCAACCTAATTTCTATCTATCAAATCTGTAGCACATGTGACAAGAATATCAGCATGATTTACCACTGTGAAAAGAACAGGAAATGCACTCCGCTCCCCGCTAAAAAACAAAAACAGACTCTTATTTGATTGAACACCTTTATCCTTGATCACAGCATGTAATCTCCATGGCATTGTTGCTCCAGTTGGTCTGGTCAAGGCTCAGCAACATTAATGTGGCAATAAAATGAAGTCAGCAGTTGACCTGAATGTACTGAATGAGCAGGTTATTACATCAATGGACTTTTTCTTCCCTGATGGCACGGATATAACTCTAATAATGGTGGAGTGGTTCACGAAGCATGAGGAATCATTTTCACATATGTATTGGCACCACAGAGTCCTGGCTTTAACCTTTGTTGAAAGTTTTCAGAATGTGCTGGAGAAGACTTTACGGAGTGGTTCAATTTTCCCATCATCAATTCAAGACGTCAGTGAAAAATGAACCCAACACTGGATAGAAATAAATGTCGTGATGTTCCTAAAGTTTGTCGAAACATTGCCATAGTGAATATGTGCCATAATCAAGGCTGTTTTAAGTTGGCTTCTCTGCATGTATTAAGACTGGTTAAGGTTCTACACTGAGTTTATCTCTGTTAATGTGTTACATTCTCATAAACACACACACACACACACACACACCCATGCACTTCTCAAAGGCGTTTATCAGTCTCTGGACATCACTGTGTTTCTTTATCACTCTGCTACACACACTCTGGCACCCTCAAAGGTTCTCTCTGTCTGTCTATAGCTGCAGATACCAAAGTCAATTTTGGCTTCACCACGCATACTGCTAGCTTATATACACTCCCCATGCACTAATGATCACACCCCCTCCTAGCCTTGGCAGCCTTCCTGCTGTCCTTATTGGTATATGTCCACACTGTCAGGAACATGTATGCTGGATGTTGACCCTGCATCAAAGCTTCTTTTTTGTTTTCCTAGTCAGCCTTGACTGCTTTCTGATTTAAGATGGTGGATGTTATAGTGGATCAACTCACCAACTCAGCACATGCACACATTTACACCGCTCCTCCTGGATCCCTGTTACTATGCCAACATTGCACACAGAGAGCTCACTGAATTAATTGGAAGAGGTCATGAATGGGTTCTACAAACTACACGTGACATGTGGTGGGAATAATAAGGTTCACCCTGGGTGAGTGGATGAATATATATGTGGGTGTCTCTGTACACGTTTTCAGTAATAGTTCAAGGATAAGAGGCTTGGCATGTGTTATTAAAGCAATGCTCTCAACCTAATTTCTACAGTGAACTCGTGTACATACAGTGCAGTATATATCTGTAAATTTCTGTAATTCGTTAAATAGAGAAGGACTACTACCCAACACTAGTCTAACATCTAATCCTGCTTTCTTCCTGGTAGCACGGATTAAATCCACAAATGCACACTCTTCTTTCAAGTTCTACTCTGAAAGCATACATCTGATTTAATCCATGCATTAACCTCTGTGCTGTGCTTTCTGTAGGTCTTCCAGAACAGTACTACAGCCTGGTGTGGTTCTTGAGCCCCATCCTGGGCCTCATATTCACTCCGTTGATCGGATCAGCCAGTGACCGCTGCACTTTGCGTTGGGGTCGCCGCCGGCCCTTCATCCTGGCGCTATGTGTTGGTGTGCTCTTTGGTGTTGCGCTCTTCCTCAACGGATCACTAATAGGTGAGCTTTGGGATGGGGGTGGAAGTTCTTGCTCAAGCTTCAAAGTACATAAATATTCAGCAACACTAAATACATAAAGAGAATGTCGGAGATGACGATCTAACACTGATTTATTTTTTTTTACTGTGTTCTTACTAAGGTCATTATATTTAATTAGGGATAAATGTGTCAATATACAGGAGAAAAGAACTTTATCTTTGTGCGTTAGTTCAAAGCAGAAATGTGTATAAGCACAGCAATTAAAAATATTTGAAGTGCACACTTCCTGTTTCTGTCATGCCTTTCACAATACCAGTTTCTACTGGCACGCAATAAACCAGCTGATTCCTTAACTGCCTGATCAACACAATTATTGTAGTTTACAGCCCTTGCAGTGGGCCTCAATGTGCAATATTCAAATAAAGAATTTGAATGTCCATACTTCCACATGTCTAATATTTCCCACTCAGTAGCCAATCGTGTGTTAGAGACCCTACCCTGATTTAGTACTGTCTATAGCTGCTTATTGTGAACCAACACTGAAATGGCTAAACACAGTAGAAAACAAGCATCGCTTCAAGCAACAGGTAAATAAATAATGCCATTTTCACTTTCTGCTCATGGAAAACCTCGTTTATTCTCTTAAAACTTTTGCAGTAATGTGCTCAGTTTTCATGTTCGGTAAAAGTGGGCACACACTTTTTGTTTTCTATTATTTTTGTAAACAAGAAGCAAATCAGAGACCCTGCGAAGAGATAATGCATTGTAACTTGCCAAGCTGCTTTTGATGACCACACCTTAACTAGCCTATCCTGTGTGAACTGCATGTAGCGCTTACTTTGAACTGACCAGTCCTATGTTGCCTTACCCCAGTGAATGTGTATAAAAGTCTGAAGAATCATAAAATAAAGAGAAAACATTGTCGCCTGCAAGGCCGTGGCCTGTGTTCGCCTCGTGCCTGATGTGCTAAGGTAATATCTGAGCGGTGGAGGGGTATCTAAAACTGAGCGCATGGAAATTTATTTGTTTAAATTGCAGTGCCATCACGTCTGTCTCTCTTAGTATTCAGTGTACACAAAATCAAACGGTAAAACCTAACATTTTGTCATTTACACATAGGTCATGAGTGATTTTCTTAATACTCACATTTGATTAACACCAGTTACGTCAAGTCTAAAGCACATGAATGTCCTACTAGAGTTGCGGGGAGGCTGGAGCTGATCTCAGCCAGCACTGAACTAAGATGGGGTACATCCTGAGCAGCTCGCCAGGACTGCATCGCAGGGCCAACACACATACAACCATTCACACTCACACCTAGGGGCAATCTTTGAACAGCCAATTAGCCTACTGTGCATGTCTTTTGGACTGTTGGAGGAAACCGTTGTACCCGGAGGAAACCCATGCAAGCACAGAGAAAACTTGCAAACTCCACACATAAACACCCTTGCCCAGCCCAGGACTCGAACCCAGGACCTTCTTGCTTGGAGGTGGGCATTCTGACCACTAAGCTACCATGTCAGCATCTTATTTGTTTTGACTTATGGATTTATTTTGTATGAAATAACTGAGTTTCTCAATTAGCTTTGCACATGCAATATAAAATAAATACGAGTAATATGAGTATCAATTTGTATTAACTCATGATAATTAATGTATACTACACAAAACCGCCACAGTCTGATTGGGCTACTATCTTGGGGTTAATAGACATTATCCCAAGTGGATAATGTTTGAATAAAAATGGACACTCATCGTTTGTTGCAGTCACTTGGATCAGGTGGCTTCGTCATTATCATGCTTTAAAAAGAGGGGGGAACTTTTTTAGCTTTCTTTCTTGTGTTTCCGTGTAGTGCATATACTAAAACTTGAATGAATTTTAAGGATACACCGTTGATGAGTTGAGCTTTCTTACATTTCCATGTAGTATACTGTGTACTAAAACATAAAAACTTTAAAAAGAAATCATTAGTTACACCGTGTTTATGTACTATCAGAGCACACAGAGCTTGCCTGACCCACCTCTTGAATAAAAATGTAAAAATAATCTACAAACTCTGATTTGATTATGCTTTTTATGTTCCTGTGTAGTAAATACTAAAACAATTATTTATTTATATTTATTTATTGAATTATAGTCAGGCTCAACATTCCATTTCAGGGGACAATTAAGAAATTAATGACGTAAAAATGTGGCTTTTATTTTTGGTCTCCACTTTAAATCACTTTTTACACCTTTTTTTTTTTTTACATTTTCAGTGTAGAGTACCTTAAAATAAACATTTGTTAATATTTGAATTATGACACAAGTGCAAGCCATCTTTGACCTCTTGTTAGCCTGTAGCAATTTTGTGATTGAAAGAGAAGTATAGGGTAAACCATCTGCTCGCTCACTACTCATAATAGTGTGTGTGTGTGTGTGTGTGTGTGTGTGTTCTGGAGACTGTAAACCGTGTCCGTCTTGGTTACATGGGAAAGGACTAGGAACCAGTTCACAAGGAAATATTTCCTGTTGTGCCTTTTTTACCTTTTATTGGCTATCTGGAACAACTTCCTGTCTCCAGCATTAGCTTGCTGTGTGCTGCTTACAGTTCAAATATGAGAGTTACAGTAGACCGTTTGTCATTCTTGTGTTCTGCCTGCCTCTGATTGGCTATTGCACTGTGTCAGGCTCTCTCCTTGTTTTTTTTTTTCTTATAATATCAATGTCAGACTGTTTGGATTTTGGATTTGTGCTGGCAACTTTGGCACCTCTGACCTTTGTAACTCATTTGGACATTTTAGCTTTTAGGTTTTAGCCAAGCATAACACAGTGGTTAAGTATTAACACACTTTTCTCCAAATATAGATGATGATTATTATTATTTTCTAATGAGTTGCTTTTTCACAGTAACAAGATATTTTATTGTAATAATATAAAATTTTAATTGTAATAAAATAAAAATTTGTTTTGTTTTTAGTTTATTTATTTCTATTGAGATGTTTTTCAAGAAATTAAAATGAGATGCTTTTTCAGTTTTTCCAAACAAAGACAATTTTTTTTCCTCATAATGTAGAGCTGTTTCCTTGTAGAAGCAAGATGCTTTTCTCCTAATAATGGGATATTTTTGTGTACTGATAAGATGCTTTTCTTGCAATAACAGGATGTTTTCTTGTTATAACAAGATGTTAATGGAAATTTGTTTTTCATGACTGCAGTCCACTTCCTTAAGTGGGTAATTCAAGCCAGTAGTTCTTACTGGTATGGCTTGGTCTCTTGTGTGCTCTGATTCTAATGTTGTATGTTTGTGTGTGCATGTGTCAGGTTTGGCTATAGGAGACATACCCAACAGGCAGCCTATAGGCATTGTTCTGACTGTGCTTGGAGTGGTGGTGCTGGACTTTTGTGCTGATGCAGCCGAAGGGCCCATCAGAGCGTATCTGCTGGACGTGGCTGACACGGAGGAGCAGGATATGGCTCTTAACATCCACGCTTTCTCAGCAGGTGCAATATATATATATATGTACACATTTAAACCCACCATGTTATCAGCCTTCCACAGCCTCACTTTCTCATCAGGGATATCATTTACACGTAAACACTGTTCTTAATAGCTGAACTCTTTCATCATCTTATCTGAATGTACACTGTACGCATGCAAAGATAAATAAATGCACATTGGCACAAACCTTCTCCCATGTGTAGCCTACAGTGTGGACAAGAACTGTTGACCAATCATAGCCAGTCTTGCAGGTCTGTTACTTCAGTTGCAGCTTCAAAAGAATAGAATTGCTGATGAGTTTATAGCTGCTATAACATAAGTGATAACAGGCACTTTAAGAACATTAAAGGCAGTCGGTTTTGAAATTCAAAACATTGTCAACTTTTTTATTGAATTGAATTAAAATGATACCCCGAGTGATTTCTAAGACTTGGGTGCCTTAACACCACGTCAACAGTATCTTTAATTAACTAAATGAGTGTTTCTCCATAAGGAAAATTTGAACGGTGTGTGTTGTTACATTGGGAAGTATGTATTTGCAATGCATGATTTCTGTGGGAATTGGGGAAGTCCACGTAGGTACTTCACTGCAGTAAGTGCATTCTGCGGTCGTATAAGGCATGGTTTGATGTGTTTAGCACTTGTGCAAGGTTAAAAAAAAAACAGCAACAACTTCGCACACATGGGGTGCCATTGTAATGCAAAAAATTATTAAAAAAAAAAAAAGTCACTTGTAATTCCCCTGTAATATGGAACTAATTTGCAAATGAATACATGGCGATGTATTCTTTTATTTCATATGTACAATCGGACTCTTGCCTGATGTATTTGAATGGACTTGCCTTATATGAACTGGGAGATTCACATCCTATTCTCATGATTCCACACACTCGTGAGAGTGAAACATCAGCCTTTTTAAACTGGCTAATGCAAACTATCAGATACATTTTAGCAGATTGCAACTTCAAAATTGTAAGTAAAAACCACCTGATGATTAAAATATACATATGTGCATATGTAATAGAGTTTGATAAGCTTGCCTTTCATTTCACTTTAAGGCATCCGATTTCCTTTAATTGCAACTATAAACTGATCAAAGGCATTTTGTTGTGTTATTAAATAAATAATTGTTAGGGCCAGCATGTTAGTATAAGGTAATGATATAAAAGTTATCGAGCACCAAGAAACGTACTGTAATAGGAAAATAATCAAGGGATCAAATCACTCTGATTGTTAATTTTTTTAAACGAGAAGGCCATCATTGATTATTTTTAACAAGAGAATGCCAGCATTGATTATTTTTTAGAAGAGCATGCCATTATTGATTTAGTTTTCAAAAAAAAAAGAAAATTGTAAGTGAAGCAAATTAAGTTCCAAAGCTGCCATCTTTTCATAAAATTATACTCACTGCCAATGAATATGCAACACTCCGAATAAATTATATATGTTTAATATTTTGTCTCGAAATAGTCAATTAAATTATTAAAATCAATTTCATACATCATTTGAACAGCATTAATAAATAACAACTGAAAATCTTTGTCAAAATATTGCAACTTTTAGCAAAACTGAGGCACCCCTTCTTTCCAAAATCACAACAAAATGTCCATCCCACAAACAAAGTTCAGTATGGAATATGACCTCCATTTGAGTTAATGCAGGCCGTAATTCGTCTGCACACGGATCTGACGAGCCTCCGTATGTTGTCCTGTGGGATGTTTCTCCACTCCTCCTGCAGTGTCACGATCAGTTCAAGCTGATCCCACAAGTGTTTGATGGGTGACAAAATCAGGGGAATACACAGGCCCGGTCAAGATTCCACTGCAGAATGCTATGCAGTTTCGCTGAGCTTTATGTGGGCAAGATGACCACTCGTTAAATGCACCCATTTCTGATTATTGAGACCCCCAAACAAACTTGGAGCTGTAAAAGAGTCTAGATCCAGAGCCATGCGGTGAGTGGTGCTACTGGAAATGAGTCATTGAGATTTTTAGGGTCACTGAAATACCAATACTCATGCTCAGATAGGATGGTCCCAAAAATATTACAACTAAAATTGTGTTGCGTTTTCATTGTCAATGAGTATATAAACTGGCAGTCTGTGTCTGATGGCATTGACGATAGTTAAATCAACATGACCTTTGTAACAAATGGGTAATCAGGAAGATGAGTAACTTCTATATACCAACTTTGTGCACTGTCGTTATAAACCAAGCTGCTTTATTAACCCATGTGTGTATTTTCAGGACTGGGAGGTGCTGTGGGCTATGCACTTGGTGGTCTTGACTGGACAAACACCTTCCTTGGCCAGGCTTTTAAGTCCCAGGAACAAATCCTGTTTGTGTTTGCCGCTGCAATATTCATCGTCTCAGTAACTCTGCACCTTTTCAGCATTGAGGAGGAACAGTACAACCCGCAGCAAGACCGAATGGATGAGGATGCTGAAGCCACAGCGTCTGTCAAACCCAATGTCTTGCTTGGTCTTCCGACATCGCAGCAGCTAGATCTGATTCCTGAGGATGAGCCCTATGAGCGGGAAGTCCACTCAGCTGAGCCAGAGCTGGACTTCCTGGATGTGGAGCTTGTGCGCAGTAAGAGCGACTCGGTGCTGGCCATGGCTGATGGTGCGCTGGAGCATGAGGCACTTTTCTTGCGCCAGATAGAGCCTTCAATTTTTCACGAGCGCTTGTCATCGTATCACGGCAGCCAAGAGTTCCCACACGGGCGCTTCAGCCTCAGCCGTCTATCATCCTTAGTTCATGAGCCTGAGGGGGAAGAGGTGCCACTCCATGCAGAATCCAAAGCACCCAACGGCCAACCAGCGAGGCACCATCATACCATCGGACATTCCCAGCCACTTCCAACACATGCACTCAAATCCTCCAGTGTTGGAGCTGCTATCCGGCGCCGGCGCCACACTTTCTACCGCCAGTCATCCTGTACGTTCTCCTACTATGGACGCCTGGGATCACATCGCTACCGCTACAGGCGTGCCAATGCCGCTGTGCTTATAAAACCATCACGCAGCATGAATGACATCTACGAGATGCAGCAGCGCCAAAAGAGAGGACATCGGCACAGAGCTCGGCACCAAAGTGGTATCACAACATCCAGTGGGGACACTGAAAGTGAGGAGGGTGAAATTGAGACTACTGTGCGTCTTCTCTGGATGTCCATGCTAAAAATGCCCAAAGAATTACTCCGGCTCTGTGTTTGTCACCTGATCACTTGGTTCTCCATCATCGCAGAAGCCGTGTTCTACACTGACTTTATGGGACAAGTCATCTACGAGGGTGACCCCACAGTGAGTAATAAAGGGCAGCACTAATAACAGTTTAGTTTAAGGTGTGTAATGGTGCGCAAAATTTCTAATTAAAAGTGCAGTGCAATATGTTGGTGTCTTGATATGATACTCTTTGTTTTTTTGTTTTTTTTGTTTTTTTAAATAGACATTGCCTGTATATGTGCCTTGGGTTTCCAATTTCTGTTAAAGCATTCAGCATTATGAAAGTACAACAATTAAACCCTAGATATGACAGTGTTTACATAATCTGTTCAATCTCTTAGCAGCAAATAACAAGCCAAAAGCTGTGCATTCAATATTGTTGATACAATTCCACATGGCCAATTAAACATTAGCACTCTGTCCAAGCTTTTGAATGTGTACAGGGTTGTCAGGTCTCTGTAAACAGCCACCCTGACTACAACTCAAAATGAAGAACAAGTAGAGCAAAAAGAAGCCTTTATCACGCGTATCTACATTACAGCACAGTGAATTTTTTTTTTTTCTTCACATATCCCAGCTTGTTAGGAAGCTGGGTCAGCTATAAGTCACCCTTGAGGAACATGGGGTTCAGGGCATTGTTAAAGGTACCAACAAAGGCAGCTTGACCTTCTGAAAAGTAACCCAGACAAAATGATCTCAAACTAGTTCCAGAGAGGTTGAGAAGAGCAAATGGGAGATGCTTTCTAGCAGAGCTCACAAGCAAAGCACCATAGTCCTGGGATGTGGTTGGATGGTTATGTGGTATCAGTCCAGTGTTCACATGTGCCCACCACAGGAAACCAGAGCCTGCAGAATAACAAAAAAACGCAATCTATGTAAATGTTCATGGAGCATATGCCAAAATCAGAAGCTTGAAAAAACATGAACTCGTTAAATGGATACATGAAATAACAAGACAGGTGATACAACTGAAAGAAGAGCTCAGCCGGTGAAGGCGCTGAAAAGCAAACCCAGGACACCTGATAATAGAGACCTCTATCAGGAGCTCCAATTTCAGGCAGTGCCTAAATGTATACATTACTTTTTTCCCCAGGATTTTCTGCCTCTCACAAACAACCTGCAATTTTCTTTTTTGTTTAACAGAGCTAAAGTCCTAGCTTAGAGACTGACATAGCTTTGGGTGAGGTGGATTTAAAAGCTGCATAGTTGTGCCAAGCACAGATTGATTATTATAACTTGGCATAGTTATAATGAAATGTCTCCCCCTAGTGGGTGTCAGATGAATATGTGAATAGCCATATTATGTAGTCTGTTAAATACAACCAAGATGTATCAAATCGAGTTGCCCGTAGCGAATAATATGACAGAACATATTGTTCCTGCTCAAATATTTAGGCCAGCAATTGATGACAAGCATTAATTAAAAATATCTGGAGCCATAACAAATGTGTCTGGAATGTCTTCCATAATGAAATAGCAAAAATTTAATCTACTTTATTAGTTGTTCATTGTTTTAATTTAATTCTCCAGTTTCTGAAATGTTCATGTTGATTTCAGCAACGAAGCTCTATAGGAGTAAGACTGACTATTCTTGATGGTTCTGAATCTCTGTGATTGTGCTCTTAGGCTCCTTCAAACTCCACTGAGCTGCAGAACTATCATAAAGGAGTGCAGATGGGCTGCTGGGGGCTGGTAATCTATGCTGCTACTGCTGCAGTCTGCTCAGGTATGTTAAATACACTTATTGACTCATTCACCCATTCGCTGAAAGATTACAGGCAGGCTCTCAGCCGACACTTGGCGAAGGCAGGGTACAACCTGAACATTTCGCCAGACCATCACAGGGCCAACAGACTCACAACTATTCCCACTCACACCTAGGTGTAATTTGGAATAGCCAGTTAGCCTAATGTGCATGTTTTTGGACCGTGGGAGGAAACAGGAGTACCACAAGTAAACCCACACAAGCATGGGGAGAACATTCAAACTACACGTAGAAACATCCAAGCCCAGGAATTGAACCCCTGACTTTCTTGCAGTGAGGTGGACATGCACCAGTACACCACCGCGCTACCCACGTTAAATACAGTATTACGAAAATGTGTACGTCATTTTAGACATACATGAAAATATGTAGGTGTATTCTTTTTTTTTTGATTTTTTTTTTTTATATGTAAACTTTTGTATGTGGCTACAGCTGTGTATCAGCTATAAATCTTTCTTTATTGGATTTTAAGTCTGGTTGTTTTCTCTTGTAAAGTTGTACTTCAACAGTACCTGGACAACTTTGACCTCAGCATAAGGGTCATCTATATTGTTGGTACCCTGGGCTTCTCAGTCGGGACAGCCGTCATGGCCATCTTTCCCAATGTCTATGTGTCCATGGTGATGATCAGCAGCATGGGTATCATCTCCATGAGTATTTCCTACTGTCCATATGCTCTACTGGGCCAGTACCATGAGATCAAAGAGGTGAGATGACAAACTTTTGGATCTCAAAGACTTTGTCTGTGATTTGGGTATGGGTGCCAGAAGGGGTGGTTTGAATATTCTTAAACGATATGGGGAAAAAACCCAAAGAGCATCCAGCTTAGATAGAAACACC
This sequence comes from Tandanus tandanus, assembly GCA_039654325.1. Classification (NCBI taxonomy): domain Eukaryota; kingdom Metazoa; phylum Chordata; class Actinopteri; order Siluriformes; family Plotosidae; genus Tandanus; species Tandanus tandanus. The sequence continues at coordinate 53,988,066 of JBCNYH010000001.1, read as the reverse complement.
TCGATGAGAATGGTCATAGAAAGACAAGGGTAATCCATGTAACCACTCTTTACAGCACTGGTGAACAGAGAACCATCACTGAACTTGCCAAACCTTAGATGGCCTACAAGAGCATCATACCACACCCACTTCAACTCTTATCAGCCAAGTACAGGAAATGAGGTTATAGTGGGCACAAACTCTCTCACTCATTTATTCCTTAAGGATAAAAACTTAATCCTACTCTTAGGGTTGAAGGGAGGCTGAAGCCTTTTTCAGCCAATACTGTGCGAAGGCGGGGTACACCCTGAACAGCTCGCCAGACCATCGTATGTCCACACACATACACATCCATTCACACTCAGACTCACAACCGGGGGTAATTTGGAATAGACAGTCAGCCTCATGTGCATGTCTTTAGACTGTGCGAGGAAACCAGAGTGCCCGTAAGAAACTCACACTAGCACAGGGAGAACATGCAAACTCCCATACAGAAACTCCCCAAGCCCGGGAATCGAACCCGGGACCTTGCTGTGAGGCGGACGTGCTAACCACTACGCCACCATGCCTTCATAGCGACCTTTTTTTTAAATCTCATTTATACAACTGGCCAGTTAAGAGTTTGGATCCTTGCTCAATGTCCCAACAGTGGCAGCATGGAGGTACTGGAGCCTGAACCCCACCTTCTTATCAGTAACCCAGAACCTTTATCAGTGAGCCTCTACTGCTCAAACCTCTCCTAGTCTTTTTTCTGTCTGTAACTGTCCAAGTGGCTGATGATCCTGAAATTACCTTCTGTCTCAGGCTTTGGCATATTGTATGTTCTGAGATGCTTTTCTTCTCACCAAGGTGGTATAGAGTGGTTAATTGAGTTACCACAGTGGTATAGAGTGGTTAATTGAGTTACCACAGCCTTCCTGTCAGATCAAACCAGTCGAACCATTCTCCTCAGACCCTACTCATCATACAGCAGATCATTAACTGAAGCTGGTGGCCTTTATCCCTATGATTTAATGTATTGTGTTGTTGCTGCCAAATGAATGAATGACCTTTTATATGCATCATGTTAAGGTTTGATTATGTGTGAAGTGATTTATTTTTTTTTATTAATCATGTCTATTTTCCTTAGTATGATCTCTGTGTCCATTTGCTGATACACACTTGGAGCAAACAGATCATGAAAAATATGTTTATTTAACTATGCTTCTTTTCAACCGTTCAGTACATCCATCACAGCCCTGGCACCTCAAAGCGAGGCTTCGGCATCGACTGCGCTATCCTGTCATGCCAGGTGTACATCTCTCAGATCATCGTGGCATCAGCATTGGGTGCGGTGGTGGACGCAGTGGGCAGCGTGCGTGTGATCCCCATGGTGGCATCCGGAGGCTCCTTCCTGGGTTTCCTTACCGCTTGCTTCCTGGTCATCTATCCAGGAGATAGCGATGGCGAGAAAAGTGAGCACAACAAAGCTCTCACCAATTCCAGCAATGCAGAGAATGACACTAGCACTGAGAAGCCCAGTGTCCTGAAGCTCACACGCAAGGGCACCACAACAACCACAACCTGCAACGTCGAGTGTGAATCCACACTGTGAAGATGATGAGTGGCTGGGAGCACACATTCCCTCCGTCACTGCAAAGTTCACAGGGGAGTGAAGTTTGGTGTAGATTTCATTTGTTTAATTGTTTTGGGAGGTGGTATAGGCGTCCTTGATCCTCAGGACCACCAGGAGGCACAGGAATCTGAAATTGACTAGGGCATTGTGGTCTGTCTCTCTCTCTGTTATATATATTTCTCTATTTAAGCATGCACTTCAGCCAATCAGAGGTCCTTCTTCCAAGATCTAATCATGTGACGTAAACTAATCTAATCGAAAGGAAAAAAATTTTGTGTAAGATAATCACTGGGATTCTAGGTTTTTGTTTCCAGTGATAATTGTTTATTCATATATGTTTGTTTGGATTTATGGCCCCGCGTCCAAGAATAAGAAGTTCCCCAACTACATCTGCATTAAGTAATATTTAATCCTTGTTTCAACTTAACTTTTCAACAAAACCTTGTCACTGTATTTCACTATCCTTTTAATAGTGGCTTAGTTTATGCAAAACTCCTAAAGTTAGTGCTGGTAGAAGGAATTACTTCCACCTTTTCCACGGTCCCCTGCTCCACCTCTGAGCAGTGCATAGGCAATAAACATGTTTTAATTTCAACGCATATGGGTCATTCCACACTAAGTGGGACAACTGTGCTACAGACTGTGGCGTAGTGATTAGCACATCCGCCTTTCAATTCCCAGCCCAGGGCGTCCATGTGTGGAGTTTGCATGTTCTGCACATTAAGCTAATTGGCTGTTCTGGATTGCCCCTAGCTGTGAGTTTGAATGGGGGTTGGTATGTTGGCCTTGCAATGGACTGGTGAGCTGTTCAGGGTGTGTCCCTCTTTCACGCCAGCCTCCCCACGCGACCCTAATAGGATTAAGCGGTTTGGAAAATGGGTGGATGGGAGTCCGAGCATCAAGTCAGGGGGTTTGAAATGACGTGTATTTCACGTGTAGCAATTTGAGGACTTTTGTTCCGGTTAATTTGATATGGATATGTTTAAGATGATGTTTTTTCCAGGAACATTTCTGCTGACAGTGTTGTGTATATATTGAATTGGGAAGGAAATATTGTTTTATTGGTTTGGTTAGTTTTTGAGGATTTAACTGTACCACATGCAGTCGTCCCACTTAGTGACCCCTATGCAAATCTTCCACCCATTGGTGGAAATGCTTTACTGCTTAAAACAATGGTAATAAGAAATCTCAATGCTGCAGTAGAGACTTTCGAGCATGTACCAAATTAAAGTAAAAATGTGAAGATAGTTGAAGATGCCTTGTGAATAATTCAGTTGAAGTTGCAGTTGTAACAGGATGTGACTGGAGTCAGCTCATTGTCATGTAGCGTCAGTGCCTGAACGTAGGGATTGAGGTGGTGGGAAAGGTGCTTGAGGAGCATTTTCATGGTCACTGCTCACTGCCTTCACTTTTTGGCAGAACTTAATCTGTGCAGTGAATTCAGTGAGAAGATTTTAGTTTAGTTTTCTCTCTATATATTTCTGTTTTGCTCCTGTTGAATGCAGGTTGCTTGGAACTGGAGGATATGCACCATTAATAGTAATGTTTACATTCTGCTAGATGTTGGAAGTCTTTTTTTAAACCCTTCCACACTCTGATCTCCCAGTTCACAATTTTTAATTCTCACATCATCTCTGGCACCTTGGCTCCTCCATGGCCTCCGGTTTACTCCACAGCTGTGCAATACACCTGTAATGGTGGATGGTGGGGTGGTTGTGTGTTTAATATTACCAGCTGGATTTCTGGGTTTGTTACATTTAATATAAAGTGGTGGTGAGGCTTCTGACGTAAGGCTGAATTACCTGTCGTTATCTAAGGTCAGGGTCGTGTTGGGATATTTACAAGACACAATATTTACTTCCATGTTGCTGTTTAGCATGTCAGACACTCTAACGCATGTTGACAATATGTGTGTTTCCCTCAAAACAGATTTGTATATTATCTTTATACAGTATTCAAACTGAGTTATAAGCTGAAATGGTTTTTATGGAATGTAGGTTAAAAGGAAAAGACAAACTTGAAAAAAGAAAAATATATTATAGATATGTATGTACATATACATATACAGAACTTATTTTCAGACAAATCAGACACAGTTGCAATAATAATGTTACTTGTCTCAGAACGTGTGAACGTTTGAGTGCTGAATTTTTCTACCTAATGCATGAGGTTGTTGCATCATTGATACTAAACAAATGCAATACATTTTATGAAGGCCATAAAATACTATGACCTCATTAAAGAACGATGGTCCTGTATAATACATGTTCTAATGCATTTTCAAGGCACTGTTGTTAACACTTCATTGTTAAAATAATGTGCTATATGTATTAATTTTCTACCGGAATGATATAGCCTGTATCTGTTTAGTGTTTAAAAAAAAAAAATCTGTTTTTATTTGGTTTAAAATATGAAGTGGGTGTGGCCTAAACAGAATATTTTTAATAAAATGATTCCATAGGAATACCCTGGACAAAATTCCAGAGGAAAAAAATTCCTCAACCTCAGCTATATCATTTCATAATCAAGTACATTTTTTTTTTTTTCTACTAGATATATGTGCGACTGATTTCCTTTTATAATTCCAATCACAGGTTGTTGTTGTTTTATTTTTATTTTTTTGGGGGGGTTGCTTACTTGTTTTGTACTTCTTATTGTTTGTTATCTGAACCAACCCATGATCTTTTCCTACAAATTTACTTGTTTATATTCAACAAAATGCAAACCAACTAGTAGCCTGATTTAATTCTACCGCACGTGAGCAATGGAATCCTAATACTGAATGAATGAATCTTCTTATTGTTTATTTTAATGAACATGGTCCTAATTTCCCAATCTCCCAGATGTTTATATCTGATTTTTAACCATTCTGTCCATTCCAAATAATGTATTAATGTTCAATCGCATACCTAATAAGAATTTTTACATTGTGTACAACTGACAAATACTACTTTATACATTCTTCAAAATGTACTAATTTATAAATATTTTAAAACATTTTGGCTGTAGCAAAACAAGCTCAATTGAGCTGCACACCAGAGATAAATCTGTTAAGCATTCATATTTGGCTGCATAGGTGTTAATGCCAATAATTATGTTTCCGGTGTGAAAATCAAAAGTCTGGCTTGATAGAATTGTTTATCAGGTCATGTAGTATAAGTCTGCAAACTATCATGTGATTCCTATCAGTAATAACAGAGGAGTAGGACTTTAGAAATTTCATGACCGTGACTTCATGATTCTACATTTGGGTCAAATAGTGAAAAACCTCTCCCCATAGAATTGTTGGCATTGTCGTACTTTAATGTTGCCAGATTTCATTTGATTCTGTCCATGCATCATGGAGCAGCTGAACTTTGAATTGAATTTGAGTTATGATATCATAATTCTGTTTCTGGTTCAAAAATCCAAAATTGGCCTCCATGGAATTCTAGCTATTGTCCACAAGAACAAGTCTGCCAAGTTTCATGTGATTCTGATTGCTAATAATGGGGAGTAGGACTTTTAGAGCTAACTGTCCACAACAACACAAACAACAACAAGTTGACAAAAAGTTTGACACTGGATACTTCCGGTGTAAAAATTAAAAATATATAGTGCTACAATACATTAAAATTTCATTTCAATAAGAAAACTATAAAACAAAAGAAAGAACAGGGCTCAATTTCTCTGTTAAATATTTAAGATGAGATATAATATTTAGGTTGAAGTTGTGGACATCTGTTATGCACACGCAATTTAATGCACCGTTTTACCAGTTAATAATGTAAAGTACAAGTTTCACATATGATTATAATACGTATATTACAATGCCTTGGAAATGTGTCATAACATCGACATGGTGGTTATAAATATGGCCTTCGTAGAAAGTGTTACTAATATCTACTCTTACTTTAAAAAAAAAAAAAAAAAAATAGAGACCTGTCTTCTGACTAGTCAAGTCTCTAATATTTTTTAATACTTGAAATGTGCTCGAAATGTGCTGAATTTCGTTTTTTTTTTCTTCTGTTTTTTTTTTTTTTTTTCTTTCTCTCAATGATCCAAGATAGTGTTTGGGAAAGACCGTGGATGCTTAGATGGGCTTGGTTTTAGTTGGCTTTGGTCTATCAGGAGGAGTGTCCAAGTCATGTGAATGTAACTGTTGTCATTTTATTGTTTAACTATGAGCAAATAATCTGACATTGCACAGAACTTGCACACGGGCCGTCGTCCCTGACTCGGATTATGCATAGCCTTGTACTACGATGGGTTTCCGATGGAGAAGGGTTACCACCTTTTACTGTGTAAGTTTAAGATGAGGCTTAATCTTTGCTTAGCTGGATGCCTACACAGAGTTTTAAGAAAAATCTTGCAAAAGAATGAAAAGTAAACTGTGGATATTTATTTTTTAGCTCTTTTCAAGTTCTATACAATGCTTTTGCTTTATTTACAGATAAAAATCTAATTGCAGAGAGATATATATATGATATCAGATGTGTGTGAGAGAGTGTGATGTCAAGTTAGACTTTAGCTGTCTACATTTCCTAGTTTACAGACATTAAATTAAAATAAATGTCCTTTAAGTCAATGATTCTCATTATATGTAGTTGAAGGTATGTGATTACTGAATACTCTCTGATCATTGCCTCATGATTGTGTGTTTGTTTTCCGTGTTCTTCATTTTAAAGAAAGTAAGTGAGTATTAATGTTTTTACGACATACAAAATTTATGGCGGAGAGTAGAATATCTGCAGTGTACTACATGCCTTGTTATATGAAAGTTGTATATATTCCTTTGAAATAGTTTCTTTTGCTGCTATTAAAAAAAAAAGCTGATTATTTTTATTGGTTCCATTTTCTAAGAACTGTACAGAACATCTGTAAATATGCACAAGCCTTCAAATGTAGACCTATTCAGGAACACTGTATTGAATGCACCTTTAAAGAATCACTGAAAGAAACCATGCTCATGTGTCTCCTTTTTTATTCTTTCTTGAATGAGGGTTCTCTTCCTTTATAGCCACATGCATTTATGTGTTTATTTATTTATTCATGGCTACTGGATGGACAGGGGTGATTTAGAACAGCCAATTAGCCTACTGTAGATGTTTTGGGACTGTGGGAGATAACCGGAGTACCCAGAGGAAACCCACGCAAGCACAGGGAGAACATGCAATCTCCACACAGAAACAGGCCTTCTTGCTGTGAGGCGGATCTGCACTACCGCTCCACCGTGCCGCCCCTTTTACGAGCCTAAAATAAACATTTTTTTTTTAATTATACAGTTCCTTCAAAAAATCCAATACACTGCCATCTAGTGGTCGCCTGAATATTCCCATGAAATTTTCATTCATCACTTTTTTAATCAGGCAAAATTAGAGTAGTTGCACACAACACAGTGGACCAGGGGTAAGTACTGGCACTTCACAACAAGCAAGTTTTGGGGTCATACTGGCCACTTGGAGGTCTGGTTTCCTCTCATGTTTCATAGCAGGGGAATTCACTTACTTCTGTAAGTCACTCTGGATAAGAGCGTCGGCTAAATGCTGTAAATGTATTCAATCTTATCTACAAAGGGCCTGTGTAGGTGCAGGTTTTCAATCCAACCAAGCAGGAGGTACACCTTTCCACCTGTTTAAATCCATTGATCTTCACTTTGAGACAGGTGGAAGGTGTAGCTCCTTCTTGG
>JBCNYH010000001.1:53907497-53920351 GCA_039654325.1 Tandanus tandanus | reverse complement strand
ATTTATTTATTTATTTATTTATACTGATGCAACGATATAAAAACAACACAAATAATCATAGTATATCCATCCATCCGTTATCAGAATTGCTTATCTGTCAGGGTCGAGGGGGAAGCTCGAGCCAATACATGTTGACGAGCAAGAGGCAGGGCACATTGCCAGTCTACTGCAGGTCTAACAGGGACACAAACAACCATTTTCAGTCACATTCACACATATGGATAATTCAGTAGCCATTTGACCTACTCTGTATGTCTTTAGACTGTGGGAGGAAACCAAACTACCCAGATGAAACCGACGAAAGCATAGGGGGAACATGTAAATTCCACACAGAAAGGGCCTTGGCTGAGATTTGAACCTAGAACCTTCTCGCTGTGTCTCGAAGTTACCATGAAATTTATAATATTACATTGCCAACCTAAATACAGTGATCAATGATCTCTTTTTAGTGTTATTTATTTATTATCTTATCTTTTCCTTAATATACTGTTACCTACCAAAGGCAGTTTCAAAGATTTAAATTGTGTGATAAAGTGTGTAGTTCGTTATCATTATGTTGGTGGAATAATAACAAGCTCTTTTCCATTTCCTAAAGCCAGCATCGTTATCACAATTTATAATGATTAACTTATGCAAATGATGTACTCTGCATTGAAGGAAAAACAAACCACTGAATGTGGTGCTGCTTTTAACAACTGCCTCACTACAAATTTGGCCTAATGTACTTGTTCCAGATTCATGGTTTCTAAACAAAAGGATACAGGGTAGAAAGGGTAGGACTCGGGTATAATGTTCTTATTTTAGTATGCATGATATTATTTTTGGTCTTCTGAGGGCACTTAGAGAGAAGTTATTTAAAAAGGATATCGATTGTGTGTGTGTATATAGTCCATCTCCGCACCCCAGCATCTGATTTCAAGCAGGCGCCAGTATGTCCATTTGGATCAGTTGACTGTAGATGACTCGACTCGGTCCAAACAAAGACAATCTTGCCAGAAACACACCTACACATTGGTGACTCCAGACAGATAAAGTTGAGCACCAGGTCTTTAGGGTGGAACTGAGGGTTACAGAATGCAGCAACACTACTTTATTTATTGTAAAACACCAAAGCTTAGAATAGACCAAAAATCCTGAATGTTTGCAGATATTTGGAATAATTTTAAACACACAGTTTAAAGGAGCAGTGTGTCTGGTTTTTGGCAGGTCGTCTATTATAAGGTTAAGGTGCATCACAAGTCTAATAAAAACATCAACAGACCTTCTCCATTACTTTAACTTTTCAGTTCAAACTGCATAGTCCCCATATGTTGCTTTTAATAAACTATGCTTTGGGGGCAGAGCTAATATCAGGACCAGGAAGGTATTTTCTTTAGTATATTTGAAATTGTATGGTTATTGTTCATTCAGAAACTTTTTCTAACATTATAAAGTATGGTTTTAAGTTTATTTTACTTTTTATATTTCTTTTATTGTATGTAATTGTGCTTTAAATTATAATAAGTGTTTAAAGGGAAATTAAAGCTAAACTTATTAAAAGCTTGTATACATCGTATATGTCTTTTCACAGTAAAACGCACTGTTGTTAAGAATAATAAATCTTTACATGGGCGGCCCATGTACTGAGAAAAGTTGCACGTGACTCATGTAGGAGAAGCTGCAAACAAGGAAGTGATTTGCATATAAAAGCACTGAGGTATTTTCCATTCATTCATGTATACAAGAAGATCCTTGTGTGATGTATGTAAATGAAATGTATTATGTGCAGATGTGCCTAGCTTTATTTTATTTAGAAGTTCACTAGTTTATATCTGATTTGTTAGTTTAATATCTGTATATTGTTATTTTTACCATCATCTTACCTTATATGAACTAATGCATCTTCGTTCTATACTCGCGATTTCGCACACTCACGAGAGTTATATGGACTCCAAATGTCTTTCAAACAGGCCAAAGCAAATTATCGAATGGATTTTAGCAGATTGCAACTTTGAAAATGTAAGTAAAAACCACCTGATGATGAAAATATACGTATTTTCAATGTAACAGGAGAGTTTTCCTTTCAAGTGTCTAGCCAGTGTTGATTAAAAGGGATAACAAGTAATAGTAACAAGTAATGTTTTAAGTAATGTCTTCCTGTTGCTTATAGTTCAACAGTTTTTCCACTTAAAACTTTAAATGCCTTGTTAAAATAATAACCCTATAAAATATAATGGGTCATGTTGTTGTAGCAAAAAAATCAAAAACAAGGTGTAAAATGGGAATAATTCCCATAAAATAAAGTGATTTTGCTATTTTAAAAAATGAGAGAGAAAGAGAGACATTCTGAAGTTTTATTCTTTAATTTTTGAACACAAATTCCTTTATGCGAATAATAAAGTTTTATCTTATTCTATCTTATCTTAACCACAACAGGTTGTTAATGAATAAAATAACAATACACCATACTTTTAAATCTGTTATTTTACCCTTCATGAACAAAAGAGACAGGGCGGTATGGTGGTGTAGTGGTTAGCACGTCCACCTCACAGCAAGAAGGTTCAAGTCCTGGGCTCAGGTCAGGCATTTCTAAGTGGACTTTGCATGCTCTTCCTGTGCTCACGTGGGTTTTCCTCAGGGTACTCTGGTTTCCTTCATTCCAAATTTCCCCTAGATGTGGATGTGAGTGTGAATGGTTGTGTGTGTGTTTGCTATGCAATGATCTGGTGAGCTGTTTAGGGTGTTCCCAGTGTCAGTTGAGATAGGCTGCACCTTCCCTGCGACACCCCCCCCCCCCCCCCAATTGAGCAGTTCAATAAATAAGTGAGATGAGTGAAAAAAGAGAAAGAAAACGGATAGCACTTGTTGTCACTTATAACACCTATAAGAATTCCTGTTACTTTTCCTATTTAAAATTTTTCTCGAATTTGAAAAGCGAAAAACAGTCAGCTTTAGGGTTAGGAATTACCAGGGACCAGCCGATGTGATACTATCACCATACCCTGGTGCTGATTTAATTTGTCTTGCAATTCCTTAAGTATCACGATTTCACAGACATCTTGATTCGATACTACAAATTGTTCAGCTTTTGTGTTACAGTTTTAAAACCTTGAACCATGTGAAAGAAAGTTTGTTAATTGTTATTTCTACACAAAGTTAGCAAGTAATTAAAACAGGATGCTGTTTAAAATTTAGGGTGCGCCACCTGTGGGACCATAGAGGAACAGCAACGTTTGACCACCTCAAATTCAAACGTATAAATGAAAAATTAATAATAAATCAACTGTTGCCTGTAAGGCGATACAGGATCAAAAGAAACATGATACGTAACTGAATCGATTTTTTCCCATCTCTATTCAGATTGTCATGTTACAGAGAAAGTTTAAAGTCATATGTCCTGCAGTCCAGAGATGGAAAACTTGCTGCCCATTAAAAAGCACTGACCCTGGAAACTTATTTCATAAATGTTAAATAAATAACTCCTTACAGAAAACTGAACATTAATAATTACATATCTTTCTTTGTTAAAAATAACAAATTTAAAATCTGTTTGGTATTACAGTTTCTATAGTAGCAATAGAATATTGTATTAGATCAAGTACATTAATACATTATAAACCTGTGTTTTGCCTGACAGTCAGTGATTTCTCAATTATTTAACAACAAACTCAGAAAATGCTGCTTTTTCACAATGTTAGTAAAAAAAAAAAAAAAAAAAGTGCTAAATAATAACATAGAACTGAGTTCAATTAATCCTTGCAATAGCCTGGGGACCTGTCCAGGGCGTATCCCACCCCTCACACAAAGTCAGCTAGGATTGGCTGCAGCTTCTCCTGCAACCCTGTCGTATAAGTGGTATAGATAATACATGGATGTATAAAGTTTTTTCCAGTGTCTCTTTGTCACCTTGTTGTTGTTGTTGTTATTGTTATTATTATTGTTGGTGGTGGTGTTGGGGTTGTTCTTGTGAACAGCTTTAAAAGTCTAAAGTTATTAGTGATCAGAATCACATGAAACTTGGCAGACTTGTTCTTGTGGACAATAGTTATAATTCCATAAAGGCTGATTTTGGATTTTTGAGCCAAAAACAGAATTATGACATCATAACTGAAAAAAAAAAGTCCAACTGCTCCATGATATGTGGACAGACTCAAACGATACTTCGCAACATTATATTACGCGACAATGCCAACAATTCTGCAGGGTCAGGTTTTTCACTTTTGGTCGTCACAGTCATGAAATTTCAAACTCCTACCCCTCTATTACTACTGACCGGAATCACATAAAAATTTACAAGCTTATACTAGATGAACAATTTTATGGATTTTTGATTTTTCAAAATGGAAACAGAATTACTGGCATTACTATGTAGCCAGATCCGAATGCATCATAGATATACCTCTGGTGTGTACCTCAATTGCGCTTGTTTTTATAATAGTGTAACACCAGGATGGAACATCATATTCATGGAAGATGACTTGGATGGTTGCTCCATGTCTATCCCGTGTCCATGCATGCTCACCACAGGAAACCCAATAAGGCTGCCATGTCGCTGAGTTGATGCTGATTGGCTATTATGTTGGCTATCATTAAAATAACCAGATTTATTATTATTAACAAAAGTGAGGCCCCTTAAATAGGCTCATACACCACAGCTCAGACTTGCACAGAATAAAACACACAATCTAACTCAGGTAGGAAGACAAACATGTAGGTATATAAATATATGTGGAGCAAATGATAAAGTCAGAAACTTGACAGAGCATGAGCTTATTAAACGGATAATTAAACTAACAAAACGTGATAGAAAGAAAGAGGAAATTGGCGAGTGAAGACGCTGAAAAGCAAACCCAGGCTGGGACACCTACTCCAGTAACGACTATCGGGAGCTCTGCTTTTAGGCAGTGACCAAATCTATATATTATAACACTATAATCCTACAACTCTAGAATGGTACCCAGGATGTAAATTGTTTTATTCACACTTAAGTTTTGATTATAGCTAAACATGTAATAATGAAGGCTTAAAAAAACTATTTATATTTAGTATAAATAAATCGTCAGTGGTGCCATGGTGGCGTAGTGGCTATGGTGGCGTAGTGGTTAGCACGTCTGCCTCACAGCAAGAAGGTCCTGTATTCAACATGGCAGTGGTGTTTCTGTGTGGAGTTTGCATGTTCTCCCAATGCATTTGTGGGTTTCCTCCCACAGTCCAATGACATGCGCATTAGGCTGTTCCAAGTGGCTATTCCAAATTGCCCCATGTGTTAATGTGCGTGCGAAGGTTTGTGTGTGTGTTGTCTTGCGATGGTCTGGTGAGCTGTTCAGGGTGTACCCCACCTTCGGCCAGTGTAGGCTGAGATAGGCTCCAGCCTCCCCACGACTTTAATAGGAATAAGCAGTTCAGTAAATGACTGAGTGAGTGAGGGAGTTGGTAAATTGTCACTGCTATGTACAATATACTACGTACAATTTAGTATCAATTCAGTACCAGCAACAAAAAAGAAAAAAAAACATTATCACTAATTAAGTATAATCATTTTACTCAACATGATGTCATTGTGTAAGATTGAAAGTTCTATACAGTTTGAAAACGAAAAACATCTGCAAGCACCTAAAATTAGCATGTGGTGTTAATTGAATTAACAGATTCACCAGAAGCTGTTTCCTGTCTTCGCGCTCAGGTTGCTTTAGGATTGCTGTTCCTATGTGAAAGGATGTGTATGTCTGTGTATCTTGTCTGCAGCGAGCAGGGAAACACTTGTGTTCTAGCACCTGTCACCCAAGTTGTTGCTGTTGTTGTTTTTGACTCAACCATATTCAGACTGCTTCTCATGCCTGTCAGCAGCAAACATGAATCTGTCATTACAGGTTGATGCAATCATATAGCGATGTGATAAATTTCATTTGGGTGATGGATGAATGTTAAAAAGGCATAGTTGGCCAAAACAAGATTTTTATTAATTTTTTTTTTTTTTGGCCATTTTCTCTTTTGTCTGCATTTACACTGGCAGTGATACACCATAACAAAGCATACAGAAGTCATTCATTATCAGTGAGAGGTGGCAATTTATAACAACAGGAAGCAAAATTAGTGTTGACAAATTAAAACTGGGAAGGGCTAGGACACAAAGGTTATGAAGGGTGTACGCGAATGAGACATGGTACTGAGGGACAGTGGTGCCCCCTGTTTCCCCGTTCCGTGAGACGTTTTTGTGAGACAAGATTATCTGAAATAGAGCACCATAATTTAATTGTCTATCTGTTTGTTTTGCAGCAACTAGACAGGCTTGATTTCAAAGAAATAATGTTTTCAGCCTATACTCATACGTGTAGGTGATTTTACAGTCTCAATATCTATTATACGCCAAAGATGAAGAGGATGAGGTGAGAAACTGTTTTAGTATATACGCCATGGGAATATTAAAGCAAACCAAATCACTCACTCACTCATTTGCTGAATCCTACTAGGGTTGTGGGGAGGCTGGTGAGACTGGTGTCAATTTGGAACAGCCAGTTAGCCTAATGTGCATGTATTTGGACTGTCAGAGTAAACCAGAGTATCCGGAAGAAATCTATGCAAGCACAGGGAGAACATTCAAAGTCCACACAAAAACAGCACAGCCGGAGAATCAAACCCAAGATCTCGCTGTGATGTGGATGTGCTATCCACTATGCCACCATTCCCCTTCAAACTAAATCAAGACTTTTAAAAAATTGTACATAATTTAAGTAACGATTAAGTGGTTCGGCAAAGTGAGTGAGTACATATTTTAAGTATGGCATATGCAGGTCAGGTGAGCTCCGTACACAGAACAGAAGTGCCCTGGGTAGCAGTTTCCTTTTACACTTATTCTAAATTTTAGTATGTACTATGGAGAAAAGTAAAGAAAAGCAAACTAAAACGAGGTTATTATAGTTTATTTTTACCTATTTTAACCATGGCAGTGGTAAGGGAGCCCTGCATGCACTGTGTGTTTTCATACCCACTCTAAATTTCAATATAGAGTACATGGAAACAAAATAAAATGTGCAGTGTAACATTCATTCATTATAAGCCGCTTAATCCTAATTAGGGTTGCGGGGAGGTTGACACCCATCTCAGTGTCTCTTTAGGAAAAGAAAAGCATACAATCAATCACACAGAAGAAATTGTTCCAAGAGAAAAAATCTTGGACGTGGTCTACCAGCTTGCATTGGCTTATAAACAGTGGCCATTCCACTCTGACTGGTCCATCATCCTCTTGCTCTTGACTCTGATTGGTCCCTCATGACCTCATATCTCAACATGTCTCAACAAAGCTCGACATGTCTCAACATGTCCCGAGCTGACCTTAAAGCAAAGGCTCGATGCCCCAAACCCCCCCACCACCATCGCTTAGGATGGCCAATTTTTTTCTTTTCAAGGTCCGACATTTTGTTCCAATGTTCCGTGTTCAAGGACAGCCAAGCAATATTCATTCAGAGTGAAATGTGGAATGGCCTGAAAATAAAATAAAGAAAATAAAATAATAAAATAACCTTACACTCATTTCACTGAATAAACCCCTCATACAATAGTCACATAAATCATCTAATAATCAAATAGTGCAGTAAATCATACTATTGCTCTTCTATAGGTATAATCATGAACAATTTAAATATATATTTCTTTTGAGAGGATTCATATTCATATTTATATTAATGTTGATGCTGTGGAAGTCCAGTAATTTGCATAAGATTTATGGAGGACCAAAAATATGACATTTCAGACCCGATTCCCCGATTTAATCCACTTCACTAGCTATGTAGTTTGTGTGGCTTTACCCTTGCCAGACTTTGCAGGAAAGCTGTAGTAATCAAACATATTTAAATTTCCAGCAATTAACATACAAATAAAAAGTTGCTGCCAATGTGAATGTAAAATTCTCAGCAATTTCAATGTCTATATTTTGAATGTGTAATTTCTTTCACACACAGGCCTGAGCGGAGAATGAGAGTGCTGTGGCTCAGCATGACTTCTCTTGGCGCTATGGGGCTGGCATGATTGGTCCGGCTAGCTGGCAGCGGCGGGATTATGCTAACGTGCGTCCAGCATGACTCCGCTGGACCTGTGGCTCTCGCGCTCCATCCCCATGTGCCTCCTGCTGCAGAGCCTGGTGCTCATGGCCCTCTGCTTCCCATCGGCCAGCATGTGCCCCAAAGGTTGCGTGTGTCAGCGGACCGAGTACCCGCCCTATGGCCTCAATATAACCTGCAGCTTGGCAGAGCTCAAGGAGATCCCATCGGACCTGCCTGCAGATACGGTGGTCCTCCAACTGGATCGCAACCAAATCCATGCTGTGCCTGAGCGCGCCTTCCAGGACCTGAGGATGTTACGCAGGCTGAACCTGTCCCATAATTCAGTGGAGACACTAGGTGAGAGTGCATTTGTTGGCCTAGAGGCCTCGCTGGAGCTTCTCGACTTGTCACACAATCGCATTGTGAGCGTTCACAAGGATGCATTCGCACGACTGAAGGCACGCATACTGGTGCATGACAACCCATGGCACTGCGACTGTGCGTTGCAGCAGGCACTCGGCGGCATGGCGCACAATCATGAAGCGGCAGCGCGCGTCCTGTGCCGCAGCTCTGAGCTGAGGGACCAAGAGGGACGTCCGTTCCTGGCAGTGGACACCGATTTGTGCAACCTGGCCAGGCGCACCACCGACTACGCCATGCTGGTGACCATGTTTGGCTGGTTCGCCATGGTCATCTCCTATGTTGTCTATTACGTCAGGCAGAACCAGGAAGATGCACGGCGCCACCTGGAGTACCTCAAGTCTCTACCGAGTAAACCCAGGAAGCCAGATGAACCAGAGGATATCAGCACCGTGATGTGACGTCATTGTTTACGCCATTAAGGCCTTGACTAAATGGATGGAGAACAAATAGGGTCAACATTTCTGATTCTGGAGAGCAATTCAATCTTATCCAAGCTAAGACACCAACCATAGATGTAGTCTAATACTTAACATGTGTCTTCTCTTTTTCCAGTTGTGCATTACTGTTACGAAGTATTGGTTAGATTTGTAATACTTTTCCTAACTCTTCCTGTGTCCACAAGAGATTTTAACTTCAAAAGTGGCATTAGTATAATAATCACTAGCTCATTGAAGAGGAGATGGTGTAAATGTCCTGCTTCAGACAGTGGAACGTGTGGTTTTATGTTCCAGCTGGTAAAATGCAATCAATAGTCCATATAATAATCTACCCACATCTTTAAATAGTTGTTAAACACCTTTATGACCAGTACAGGTATTTTGGTATTCCGAACTCAGGTTTAAATGTCGAGATGACTTTTAAAACCCCAAAAGCATTTTGTTTTCAAGTTTAATAGGAAACTTATGAAGTGGCCTCATGGATATGGATATACATGATATTGTTCAGGATGTGGTGTTTTAAAAACCATGAAAAAAAAACCCACAAACATTTGATTCCCTTTAAACGCTATAGACTTTATTAGCTAATTGATAATCAAAGAAGAAAGGGCACAATGCTTCGGAAACTGAAATTGGACGTTTCTTCCAACCTTCTGAAAAAGGTCATGTTTACGTAATCTCCATTACCTCACTGTTGTTAATCTGTGCTTGTTGAACAGTGTAATCCTAGAGTGTCAATGTTGATTTCTTTGTGCACCAGAGAGTCTCAGCAGTGAGACAGAGTCAATATTTTTTGTCTTGGGTCTTTACAGGCTGGCAGTCAGGCTCGTTATTGGTGTCTCTAATATCCCTCGTGTATACAACAGCCATCATCAACTTCATATTAGCCATCAATATTATGAACAAAGCAGCTGGACGGAGTAATGTGTTTCTGTGAAAATGAAATGCAAAAACGAAACCTCTGGCTCAGACACCAATTTACATATTGCTTCCCCGTTCCGGAGGTGAGACCTGCATAGTAATTATGGGATGTCATAAGAGGAACGGTAAAGGCAGTGTGGTCAGTCTCTGAAACATCATCACATGCGTGCAGTAATTTAACCAGCCAAATGTGAACAGCTAATTGCAGCTGTCAGTCTACTCACTGCCACCTCAATGGTCCAGCAAAACAGGAAGCAACAGATGACACAGTATTGAGGTAACAGCTATAGCAGGAAGGTTATCTGGATGAATAAAAAAAGCATAATTCAGTTCCCTCTTTTGTACACTCTCACTAAATAGGTAAAATAAACTGTACCTTTCTTTGTCATGTTGGTGAAACTCTCCAAGGTACATCTTTTGTTAATGTAGTCATTCACATTACCAGCTTGAACTGATACAAATCCCATTTCCTGATTCCATGTGATGCAGATTTGACTGACGCTAAAATTGGATTGTTTTTTTTTTTTAATCAGATCTGAGCCACATTCATATGTAATCCTAGATCAGATATGTCCCCATTACACACATATCCCTACACATCCTTACAAAAGTACCTGCCACATTCTGATTTTCTCTACTTTTGTTTATTGATATCACTTAATTGTTTCTTTAAAACTGTGTTATGAAAAAGTATTAAAGAGTAAAGAAGATGCTGAGTTTTCTGATGATCTTGGAATATACTGATGGACAAAAACTCACAAACACCTAGCTCACCCATGTAAAACCGTAATTACCTCCTAAACTCAATACTTGGTTGTTACATATACAGGAGCAGCAACTGCAATCAAACATTTCCAGCAACTGAAGATCAGTCTTAGGCAAGGCTATGTAGGAATTTTGGCCCTAGTGTCTACAAATTTGTTCTAATTCAGGGTTTTTTCAGCTCTAACTGTTCTTCCACAACACTTCAATAGCATTCAAGTCAGAACTTTGACTAGGCTACCCCATTTTTTTTTTTATCACCCATTCAGAGGTAGATCACCAGGCATTCTTCTTTAGTACTTTTTGGTAGAGAGTGTAATTCATATTTCCCCTTAATTATGGCAAGCCACCCAGGCCCTGATGCAGCAAAGCATCCCCACACCATCACACTGCCACCACCATGTTTGACTGTGGGCATGATGTTCTTATTGTGGGAAGCTTTAAGCCAGATGCAACAGGAACCATGTCTTCCAAAAAGTTTCACTTTGACTCATCAGTTCATAGAACATACCAAAAGATTTGGTGGTAATTTTTTTCCCCCAAATGTAAGAAGAGCTTTTATGTTCTTCTTGCTTAGCAATGGATTTCACCAGCCCCATGCACACCATTTTCACCCAGTGTCTTTTTAATGGTGGAATCATGAATACTAAACTGAGCTGAGAGAGGTCTGCAGCTCCTTAAAAATTCTTCTGGGTTCTTTTGTGATTTTTTTTTTAATGAGTTCTGTGTGCTCTTGCCGTGCTAGGTTACGATTTGTAACCCTTTCTTAACTATATACTTCATTATATAGTTAAATTACTTTTTTCACACATCTTTTGGAATTTCTCTTGATTGAGGCATAGTGTGCTGTTTGTTGAGACGTTCAAGTTAATTTGACCATGGTGGGCAGTTCCACATGGGTGGTATAGGTGTTGGTATAGGAATTTTTGTCCTTCAAAAAAAGATCATTTGAAAACTGTGTATTTTGTTAACTCAGGTTGACTTTTGTATTATATTGAATGTGTTTAGGATTGGAAAAATATTAACTGTGATGAATAAACAAAAAATAGAGGAAATAAGAAAGGGGCAAGGTCTTTTTCATGGCACTGTACACATCCGTTCATGTAGCTCTGGATCATGAATGAGAATGATCTGATTGGAATACATATGGCTAATGTACATTTCCTAATGCACATGCGTTATGCTGTCGTTGACATCTGGTGAGAGCAGTGATTATATTCAGTGGAAGAATGAAGAAATTGGTGATATGTTTAAGGATATTTGGGGAAATGAATTGATTGCAACCAAAACCAAGTAGTTTTGAAACAATTGCCTAAGAAATGGCAAAGCAAGGCCAAAAATGAATGTGGCTACAATGCCAAAGAAACACTCTCTCATATAAATACCCTGTGAATCCCTCCACAGTGTGGTCCCATCATTGCTGGCACATGTCCCTTACCCACACACTGTTCAGCACAGCAGTGCCAATAATAGCTGCAAAAACGGCAAAAGCAAGCCATCTGGCTTTTTTATTTGCCTTCTCGACCTGATCATGTCCAGATGCTGCGCTGTTTGCCGACCTCCTGAGCAAATTAACTCAGGTTATGGCTACTAAGGCATTCATTTGATGCTACTACTGTGATGGAGTGTTTCACAAATATGACAAATATGAATCATACAAAATTAATATACTGGGTGACGGAATGCGAGTACAAATTTAAACCAAATGTCAACCATCAAGAGATCCATTCATTCATTTGCCGAACTCCTTAATCCTATTAGGGTCGTGGGGAGGTTGGCACACCATTAACAGCTCGCCAATTCATCACAGCGCCAACACACACACACACACACACAACCATTTATACTCACACTCACACCTAGGGGCAATTTGGAACAGCCAGTTAACCTAATGTGCATGTCTTTGGACCGTGGGAGGAAACCGGAGTACCTGGAGGAAACCCATGCAAGGACAGGGGAAAACATACAAACTCCATACAGAAATGCCCTCGCCGAGCCCATGGTTCAAACCAGGCACTTTCTTGCTGTGAGGCTGACGTGATAGCCACTACGCCACTGTGCCGCCCCAAAACAGATCCAATCTGAGAAAAAATATTGTTTAAGCTTGTAATGTGAATGTAACC
Source organism: Tandanus tandanus (assembly GCA_039654325.1). Lineage (NCBI taxonomy): Eukaryota > Metazoa > Chordata > Actinopteri > Siluriformes > Plotosidae > Tandanus > Tandanus tandanus. Next base: position 53,907,667 of record JBCNYH010000001.1, on the reverse strand, counting down.
TTTGTTAAATAAATTTACCTGGAAAGCTGCATGTAGTGTACCTTTAAAGCTTTATCAGAAAAACTAATTAACATCCATCATATAGCTTAAATCAATGGTTGTGTGAGTGTTGGCCCTGCGATGGCCTGGCGAGCTGTCCAGGGTGTACCCCGCCCTCGCCCAGAGTCGGC
>JBCNYH010000001.1:53875248-53893954 GCA_039654325.1 Tandanus tandanus | reverse complement strand
ACCCTCTGATAGTGGGGCTTGAACCCCCGACCTTGGGATCAGTAATCCAGCACCCTACCACCAGGCCACCACTGCCCCTATTATTATTATTATGATTATTATTATTATTATATTTATTATCATTGTTATTATTATCATTGTTATCATTATTGTTATGTTGTTGTTGTTGTTGTTGTTGTTGTTTGAAATGTGTTCTGACCAGTGAGTGTACATACAGTAGCATATACAGATAGATGTTTTGAGGATGGTGCTGTCTAACAAACTGCTTCAAAACCCCCCTGTGTGCTTACTAGGGTTGACATCTGGTGACTATGTAGGTCATTTTTATCTCCACCTAACCATTCATAGCCCTTGTCCCTTGTGGACAGACTGCAGGCTTCACTCTATGGAGACAAGTGCAGCCACAACCATGTAACAAAATAGACCGATACACCCTACAGCCTTTACTGTATTGATCATCTTTCTGTACATACTGTAGATACATTTAACTTGGATGAGATGTAGTACATAGTTCATTTTATTCATCATCATCTTCTTCTTCTTCTTCATCTTCTTCCACTTGGTCCAGGGTCGGGTCGCAGGGGCAGCAGCCTAAGCAGTGAGGTTCAGACATACCTCTTCCCAGCCACTTCCTCCAGCTCTTTCAGGGGATACCGAGGCGTTCCCAGACCAGCCGAGAGACATAGTCCCTCCAGCATGTTCTGGGTCGACCCCGGGGTCCCTTCCCAGTTCGACATGCCCAAAACACCACATCAGGGAGGTGTTCAGTAATGCTTTTTAGCTTGGTTTGTTTTCAGAAACATAGGGCCAGATCTACTAAGATCCAAATTTGTGTGTACTAATTTGCGTGCACAATCTAGAATTTTGCGTGTGGGGTGGAACCGCGGTTTGCGAGTGATTTATTAAGAGTGATTGCGTAAATGACAAGAAGTGCAAATGTGTTGGAGACACGCCTATTTAAATGAGGGTTTTGCGTGTTTCATGTTTTGCACCATGGCGAGTTTGGAGCGCAAAATGAAATTCGACCTTACAGAATTAGCGGTGTTGGTAGATGAAGCCAATAAACACTTAAATGATCTACCGCAAAGAAATCTGACGATCACACAAAGGAACGCTATATGGGAGAAAATCTGAAATCTGAAAAAGTAAATGCTGTTGGTAAATCGATGCGAACAGTGGATGAAGAGTGAAAAGAAGACATCAAGACATCAGAAGAAGAACAAAAGAAAAATGAACGTATAATAAAACGTTGGCAAATAAAAGTAACACTTTTTTTCTGAGAAGATATTTATTTAATAAATGAAAAATGAATGTACCTCCTACGGGCATTACAGGCACTATGGCCAAATGGGCACTACGGGCAAACGGGCACTACAGGCAAACGGGCACTACGGGGAAATGGGCACTATGGGCACTATGAATCTTGTTAGATTTTTTATATTTATTTTTTTGAAATAGGAAGAAAAAGAAAGGGGGCGGGGCGCGAATTTACTTTATTGATTGTATGATTGCGTAAATGACAAGAAGTGCAAAAGTCTTTCAAGTCAAATCCCCAGCAAAAAACAGTTTTTTATATGTATATGTATAACTTCATCAGAAGTTCAGCCACCTCCCTCAAATGCCCCCAAACAATGGGAGATGCACGCAGCCTCATCGTTGGCATGGGCGGTCAAGGGCGACACTCAGGCCATTGCCACGCACTGCAGACAGATGGTCAGCGCAGTATCTGCCCTGACGATGGCCGTCAATTCTGTGGCAAGAGGACTACAGGCAATGACGGCGCTCCATCCAGGTGTCAAAGTGGTCGGACCAAGTCCTTCAGTGACAGCTCGGCAGCCGCGGACCGGAGAGGGAGGAGAGGTTCACACGGCGGGCAAGTTCAACCTGCGCGGAAGGAAACAAGCAGTAGGCCTTTTAAAGAAAAGAGGGAAATAAAACACATAATTGTCACATTTAAGTTTTCTTACACTGCTGTGAAAAATGTGTTCTCTGCGCTCTTCTTTCATCATTTCGATGTCTCCTTCTCGCCACAATAACCGCAGCCTTGAGTGCGCAATTACGCACACAAACCGTTTGCACCTCCCTTTGAGACGTGTTAAATATAGACGCAGTTTGTACTGGCAAAATTGCTTTCAGGTTTGATAAATTGATTTGCGTGTGCTAAAATAATATATTTACATTTTCTCCTCCCACCACACGCACAATTGCGTGCAAACGGCCCATGTTGCATATTCATTGCGGAAAACGTACTAACTGGATGCAGACACGCTATTTTGCACCTTTGCAAGACGCAATCCTTAGTGCGCAATGTTAGTAATTCAGTTTGTACATTTTTTTTGCGTGTGCATTGAGTTTGCACTCATTTTTATACACGCAAACCTTTAGTAGATCCAGCCCATAGTGATTAACACATCTACCTTGCAACAAGTATGGTCCTGGGTTCAAGTCTCGGGCTAAGGCATTCCTGTGTGGAGTTTGCATGTTCTCCCCATGCTTACACACGTTCCCTCTGGGTCATCTGGTTTCCTCCCACAGTTCAAACACGTGCACATTCGGCTTAATGACTGTTAAAATTGCCCCTAGGTGTGAGTGTAAGTGTGAGTGTGGATGGTTGTGTGTGTGTTGGTCAAGCAATGGACTGGCAAGCTGTTCAGGGTGTACCCCGCCTTTTCCCAGCGTTGGCAGAGATAGGCTTCAGCCTCTCTGCAACCCTAGTAGGATTAAGCAGCTCAGCAAATCAGTGAGCGTGAGTGTTTTCAGAAACCTTTTTAAGTGTTTCATTAGTCCTTTATTATTCTCACTTTACAAACTTATGATTTCTTTCTGTACAATAATTGGCAAAGTAATTTAGCTGCCACAGGAGTGGCTAATAATTTGTTAATGCTGAGAAAAGAAAATAGCAATTAACAATTAATAAGGTCTCGGTTAGTACTATGGATTTCTGTGAGTGCATTATTTTTATTCTTAAATGTGTGCTGAGGAACAGTCTGTGGCCAGTTATGAAGATTCCTGATTGAAATATGAATGGTATTTTAATTCTCTTTCTCTTATCATAACTGGGTACAGCGCAACAAACATATCATTTGGCACCTACAAATTCTATTTTGTGCCATCCTCCCACAACTCCTTTGGGTTTTTTTTTTTTTTCATATTAATTAATTAATCTCTTCCTATGCCATCCTTTCAACCTCCACAAAAGAGCACTGAGAAAATTGTTTTGACGTGTGAACCCACATTACATTAATATTCCTATGTCTTCTGTTCTCGATTAATTGCTTTGGATTATGAAGAATTTACCGGAATTGTATATCCACGGGGTACGTAGTGGTTAGCGCGTCCACCTCACACCAAGAAGGTCCTGGCTTTGGGCGTTTCTGTGTGGAGTTTGCATGTTCTCTCCATGCTTGCATGGGTTTCCTTTGGGTATTCTGGTTTCCACCAATATGTCCAAATACATTAGGCTGATTGTACATTAGGCTAATTGACTTTTCCAAATTGCCCCTAGGTGTGAATGTGAGTGTGAATGGTTGCATGTATGTTGGCCCTGTGATGGTTTGGCAAGTTGTTCAGGGTGTACCCCGCCTTCACCCAGTGTTGGCTGAGATAGGCTCCAGCCACCCTGCGACCCTAGTCAAAGTCACCTGGTCAAAGTCACTCAGATCCTTACACTTGCTAATTTCTCCTGTTTCTAACATGCAGGTGCCAGTGTAACAAGATAAGCTATGCTATTTATTTCACCTGTCAGTGCTCATAATGTTTAATGTTATGGCTGATCAGTGTATTATTATCATGTTGTCTTGTGATTTTATACGATAGTGTGGTCAGTGTGTGCACGATAAACTTAAAGCCCTATAATACTGTAGAAAGGCTCTATATAGTAATTAAGTTATGTCAAAAAATAAGCAGCAGGTGGATGGACCCTGTCCAAAAGTATATCAGCTCTGGGCAAACTGATATCACTTAGTCTTGGAAAATGTACTTGTTTATTGACGTGGGTATGATGAGTGGCATGTGCTGCCAGTTTAATGGAAGTATTTATTTATTTATTTATTTATTTATTTAAGGAGAAAAGAAAGAATATGTTATTTATGAAGCATTTTAGGTGGACTGATCATCACAGTCGCTGACACACGGGCTTCCTAGTGCATCCACAGTAAGCCATGATTGGCACAAAGATATCTAATGCAAGTCAGGTATAGAGCATTTAGAGCTTTTATGATGCATCATTGTCTTTATGCTTGAGAAGTTCAACCCACACAACTTATTACAGTCACCACTCATTGTGCTCAATTAAAGTCAGTCAGTAAAATGACTTAAAGGTCTCCGTTATACAAATGGGCACGTTAGTACTGCATAATGATGACACCAATTCCCTAATTACCACAAGATTAATTGTAAAAACAAGTATGTTAAGAGTTGGCCTGCAATGGTCTCCAGCCTCCATGCGACCCTAGTAGGAGTAATTGTTATTATACTTGCACGACAATGAAATTTGGTTAACTCAACCTAAGGCATTCTGAAGAAAAATTGCACATACATCCTACACACAGTTTCACATTATTGCACTATACAGCACTAGTAAATAAGTGTATTGAATTTGTCGCAAAGAGTGAATATGTATATAATACTGTCAATATGACATAACAAGTATATTACACTGTGAAATAATGTAAGCGTATTGCGCATAAATATTGCATTAGTGAATAAATAAATCGCACCTATCACAACCGAGAGAAGATGTAAGATCTATAACACTGTCAAAATTGCATAATATAAGTTAGTATATTGCGCCATATCATAAGCAAGTGTGTTGCAGTTAGATATTGCACTATTAGATGATGTATTGCACTGCTCCAACAGAAGGCTATTTCACTATCAGGGTGGATTTGTGTCCTAGTCATTGTATATGGGGAAGTGGAGGCATGTTGGAGTTCAATCCAGTTTTTTCACTGGGAAAGAAACTGTTTATGAGTTTATTTGTCTTTAAATAATTTCCTAATAACTTTGTCTTTATATAAAACCAGATCAAACTTTAAGCCAACAACCAACATTTTCATTTGAATAAATTCCATGCCTTATTACTGTGATTGCTATTGTTCTTGACCCAAACCTCGTGTTCTGTGGTTACTATTCCTGTATTTGAACCTTTGTCCATTTGAGCATTGATTTTTAATTAATGTGTATTGGATTAGTTATTATACCTCCTACACATAGATTCCCATCTCTCTCCTGAGTCCACTTCATTACAGTGATATACTTTTTACTGTGTATTTTTATTGCACTTGTGTCTGTGCCATTTTTTTAATTTTTTTCATTTCCCTTCCACTCTTTATTTTTATCTTTAAGTCTTAATACATGACACTGTAACATTTCTGAATTATGAAGTGTACAGTAAACATAGTTCTGGTGTCTCCAGCTCTGAGAAAGGTCAATATTAGCTCTGATGTTTTTTCCTGATTCTTAACTCCTAGAAAGTTTGAATGCATGTGTTAAGTAAGACTTAAAGTAAATGTGTTGGCTGTTTTAAGTCACAAAAAAAACTAATGAGTGTATTAAAGTATATAGCAAAAAACTCAACTGCTGTGATATTTAGTTTCTGCTGCTTTCTGGACTGTCACTACATTTCCGAGCAACCTGAACACTCTCAGTCACATGATTTCAGACATATGACTCTTGTCACATGATGTACTTTATAAGGGGTACATTCCCAAACCCTCATTTGTCATTTCCTTGCTCCTTGATTCTCACTTGAACCGAAAGTTCTTTCAGTCTACCATCTTTGCCAACATGGAGTGAGGATCAGGAAGCAATGAGCGAGGATACATGAGAGCAGCATACCTGGAAGAGCTGCATGTCAACATATAAATAGCCTGCCCCTTAAATGACATTGGAACCTTTTACGCAGCAGGTCTAGCTGTGTGGCCGTCATCAGAAGCGGACACTGCTCCGCGTGAACATTTTAAGTTAACAATGTCTCATTTCCTCAATTCCACACCCCTTACATCAGTTATTTGCGTCTCCCCATGTTTCCTTAGTGTAAGTATGAGACACAAGTGAGGGAAAGGATGCAATGCAAGGGTTTTGGGATGTACCCAATTTTTGTCAGCTCTTGGCTAGGAATTGTCTCATGTCACAGTGTGTAAGTGCTCTTGGCTCATGCTCATTGTTTCTTGCTTTGCCTTGTTTGGTTCTATGTCTAATATTTTCAGCTTTGCCTAGTTTATCTTTAGTTGTTTACACAGTATATTTTTTGGCATGGTTGGGACATTTTTGAGAACTAAATCCCCCATAACAATACAAATAAATTTAGTATCATGGAGTTTATGTTTACCTGTAGGTTTTTATTTTTAATTTTATTTTGGTTATATGAATTATACTTGTGGAAATAGATTATAAAATGAGTGCATCATGGACGGGACAATATTGAACAACTTTGAAAAGAATTTAAGGCAGTGTTACTGGCAGCTAGTATCTCTCTGTGTCTAAGAGTATTTTATAATTTTTAAGCATAACCCGTTTGAAGAATATAGCAAAATGTTGCGTCACCAACAGAACATGGTTGTTTGTCCTCTACAACGAAATGTCCTCTTCTTGGAGAATTTACAAATATAACAGCTTACAAATATTAGATTTAATATTAAAACATTATAGATTTAGGCACTTTGTTATCTCTATTATCACAACTGAACCTAATTTTTGTTCATAGTGGATTTTTTTTCATGACCCATAGACCAAATACTGTGGAATGCCCCGCAACTGAATTTAACTGTTTTTCAATGTGATTTGATTAAATGAATGAAAATCCAGTTCAACTAATATCAGTACTAAGCTAAACTCAAACTATGCACAATACTGTACTGAGAGGGAAAGTCACATACCATTAGAAGCATGTCTACACCATGTCTGTAAATTAACTACAAGGGTGACACATTGCTGATAAGGGTTTTTTTTCCTCATGATAGCAAATCTGACATCCGACAACATGCAGTACAGTTACAGCTAATTGCAGTACCTCAGGAAGGTATCCATCTTTATTCCTTTTTTCCTTCACAGCCTTTCATTTAAGGCTATTTTTAGCTTTTTTTCAATGCTGCCGATCATTAGCACAACTGCAAATTTGGGGGCCCCTCTGAGAGTCTAGTATGCAAATATGGATCGGGGCGAGCTGTTTGTAGAGAAAAAAAAAATCCTTCTGTTTGCTTTCATGTGAAAATGGCAGCTTGTTAGCGAGGAGCTTTTCACGACTCGACGAGCCAAGCCAAGCAGGCTGGCGAGGAACAGGAGAGGTGTCTGCTGAGCCATGTGTGGAAGCACGGAGCTTGCAGAGAATCCCAGAGCATTTTTTAATGTGAGGGATAAAGCATGTCTTTGTTGCCCCACTATTGCAAAGATGCCTCGTAAATTAATTTCCTCCCACTAAGTCCGATGTGCCTCATTAAAGACAGATTGGTGTCGGGTCTTTATTTATTTTATTTTTTTTTTGTTCCACTGTCCTTTAATGTGGTCTTTGTAAAACAGTGAAAAGCCAGTATCTGGTGGAGAAAAAGGAAAAAGAGTCACGCTTGATTAGGCTGCTTGCATGAATATGCATGATCAGATGTACTATTTATTCTATTACTTTTCTTCTGATATTACATTTTTATTTTTATATGCATAGAAGAATTTCACTTCAGCCTATGGTAGATTGTAGATGTTCCAAAATGTCCCGAAGTGTTTCCTTCTAGGAGATACAGAAGTGACAGAGAAGATCACGGACCATGAATCCTAATTTGTTTTTAGAGTGCTAAACACAAGCTGGGCCCAAAAGCACGTTGTTATGACCTTCAAAATGAGAAAGAGTTTTGGAAGAGTTTATGGGCACCAGAGGATATAGTGCTTTAAATTGGATTGTGGTTAATTAGGTGGATCCCCAGGCTTCAATAAATCCATCTTTTTACAACATTTCCTTCTTCATACAGCAATGCTATTAACCTGCCTTGCTGTAGGAAAGACTGAAAGTTTAATCTATTACTAGATATTTTAAATTCCAGTTGTTGAGTGATGTTTTTCGGATATTCCCAAAAGTTAAAGAATCGCAGAAGAAAACTCATTGCTCAGAGGTTTAATTACAACGTCTGAATCGCGGATAACTGTGAAAGCCTCCAGCAGAGAGTCGCAATTATGAAACTTTGCTCTGCTCCATGCTTTCTCTGCATGTAAAGGCCTCCCCTCCTGCAGGATCTGCATGACTCCTCCATCACATCATTTAAAACATCCAACCACAGGACCGACTGGGATATTATACAGTACATCAAAAAAATAGGGTTTTTTTGCCATTTTCCTGGCCTTCACAGACAACACATGAGACTGAATCAAAAGATGCTGCACAGAAATATGAATCCCAGACCCAAGAGAAGGGATTTCAATGAAAGAATGGGAGCACTCTAAACTATGGTTGAAAAACAAAAACTCCTACAGACAGAAATCGATATTAGCACAAAGACTTGTTATGCATGAATGGGCTCAAAATATGCTGTGTCACAGGAGGTCAGGGACAGTTCTTCGAGATTCACTGTGCTAAACATTTCAGTAGCATGCCCACACATACTGTTTAAAGATCACAGGCAATCATACAGTGCAAAAACCTTTATATTTACTGCTTCTTTATGCTAGAAGGACTTTGCTTTTTTATCGAAAGGGCATTGATGTAAAAATAAATACAAAATTGGGATCCTTATTAGATTAATAACAGTTAGGAGAATTCTTTTGGAGCAGCAGGGTGGTGTAGTGGTTAGCACGTTCATCTTTACATCAAGAAGGTTCTGGGTTTGAGTTCCAGGCTCAGCAAGGGCGTTTCTGTGTGGACTTTGGATGTTCTCTCCATACTTCCTTTCAGTTACTCCGGTTTCCTTGCAAAGAAAAAAGACAGGCACCTTAGGCTAACTGTCTGCTCCACATTCCGCTTTGGTGTGAGTGTTGGCCCTGGGGTGGTCTCACAACTTGTTCAGGGTGTACCCTGCCTTTGCCCAGAGTTGGCTGCGATAGGTTCCAGCCTCCGTGCAACACGAATAGGTTTAAGCATTTTGGCAAATGAGTAAGTGAGTGAGTCACTACACAGAAAGATATGAGGAAACAAAGTTGGAGCTGATTTCTTTCCAGCCCAGAATGTAGATTCATGCAACCTATAAGTTTGGTTAGGTTAGGTGTTTACACTGACACACTGTCCTGTTTTAGACGCATTGATCATTTAAACAAAAGAAATACATTTTTTTCTCCAGTTGGAAAAAACGTCCATTTAAAAAGAAATACACCAAGAATGCATTGTCCAGCAAGAGCCCTCAGAGACTCCTAGCAAGCCTCTGCCAAGCCCAGCAATTTCCCATATGAACCAAAATGTCAAAAATCATTGCAAGACAGAACTGTAAATTTATAGGGGGGGTTGTTTATTGTCATTGTTGCCAAGACCAGGCAGCAAAGATACTGCCTATATAGCTATAAATGAATGTTTGCAGCCCATTATTACAAGCGAGTTTTATCATCAAGCTAATCATAGATTGCTGTAGCAAGAAAACAGGCATATATGCACTGAAGGACAGACAAATACGTTATTCAGTAGCATTGTGGATAATTCACCAGTGATTTGTTTCACGTAAGAACACAGCGATAGATTATCAGTGCTATTCTTACATCAATGCATTTATTATTACAGGATCTCACAGAATGTGGTCAGTACAGGTGATTATAATATGTGATTATAATCACTGCTTCTAGTAATTATATACCACTCTATTGCAGAACGGATAAATGCTTTCCATACCATAGACCTTACCATAGATATATCCATTCATCCGTTCAAGTACACACACAGATCAAAAACAATGTCATGCAATCAACCACATGGGAAATGCAAAAAAACAACAGACTATAGAATCTAAGATATATTTTTAGACACTATGTATTTCTAGTCCTTTGTCTTTTTCTGTGCGCTGGTCGATTGGTGGTTGTTTTTGATCTAAGTGTATGTTTGTGGATGTGTGTGAAGATGTCTGTGGTATGATGGGATAATTGCATCCTGCGCTGTGTGTCATCTTTTGATGTGATCCGCTGCCGTGTTATTTGAATTTACAGGAGCTAATGAAGCCTTTTTGAAAGCACAAACCACAGTGAAAAATAGCAGACGACGACTCAAAAAGGAGTGTACAGTGTGTGTGTGTGTGTGTGTGTGTGTGTGTGTGTGTGTGTGTGTGTGTGCCCAAACAGTGAACACATGATGCAATGAGAGCTCACCCCATCCCTTTTTGAAAGACCATGTGATCCGTTAGGTATTTTGGCACTAAGAAGGTGTGACACCCCACCACCACCACCAACCCCCATGCCTTTTTCCATTTTCAAAATACATTAGCACTGACTCAGGCAGTGGAAAGATCTGTAATAGCATCCAAATTCAAATACATTTCTCAGTACACTGTATCTGTGTTTTTAATCTTGTGTTTGCAGAGATGGGCTTTCTAACGTAACAGCATTACGCAGAACTGATGTCAACAAGACTGTAAATGAGCTGCAGTTTACTAATACAGCTCATTTTTATCAGATATTAAAGGGGCCCGTTTACTTCCCAGGTATATTAAATAAACATAAAATACAGTGGAACTCTTGGAAATAAAATGGGTATCTTTCTGAAACCATTTGCTTACTCCTGTACATGCGTGTCCCCTCCACCGTAAATGTCTGGAAACCTTATATACAGTTTTGCCACTGTGACTCTCACACAATGTTAGTCTAGTAATCATAGTAGTGAACAAGCTTTGCAAGTTTGAAAGCCCCAGCTTCAGCGCGCTGCAAGTAAATGTCCAGAAACCTTTTATACAGTTTTGTCTCTGTGACCTTGAAAAGTAGATGAAAAACATTCACACACAAACTTATCCTAGCATTCAAAGTAGTGAATAGGCATACCATGGTAAGTAAATGTCTGGAAACTAAAGTGTGAAGGACGGACGGACAGAGCCCATTCCTATAGCTTCTGAGGGGCGGGAGCTAAAAAGAGGTGAATAAGAGATACTAAGCCTGTGAGCTGGGGTGATTTTACAAGGAAATTTTTGTATTCAACCAAAATGAACTGATAATGGAAGATAAAACACATAGAATATTCACTCGTGAATGCGCACCTTTAAAACGCATTGGATTTAAATGCACCCATAGTAAGACACCACGGTCTTATAGTCAAAGTTAAAAGCATAAGGTGTGACATCCCTGGATATACATATCTCTCTCTCTCTCTCTCTCTCCTACCCATTTCAGATATCCCATGAGGACAAGAACTCAGCACAGGGATTCTGAAATGACCTTAAGAATATAAACCCATGGTGGCATGTTTGAGCCCATCGCATCTGTTCCAGTTAACAGCTGGCATCCTTTTTACTATTCCAGCATTATGCCACTTTTGTACCTTATCAATTGGAGGCTCTCTGGTAGTCTTAGCTCGAGGCTAGTCTTTTATTATATGTTGTAAATTAACAATTATTCACAGAAGGCTCGTGGATGTCACTAAATAGTCCCCAAGATGGAACATCAAAGGAACATAAAGTGTGTAGCTAACAATATTTGTGTAGACTCTTCAGAGTTTGAGTGTACTACACAAAACATAAGAAACGTTATAACACACGTAGCAAACTTAAACATAAAATCGTACTCTGTAGCAGCATGCTAATTCAATGTTTTGCTATATACTGCATGGAAACACAACAAAATCAAGATAAAATAAGACTTTTGTGGTATATTTCTCCATTTTCAATGTGGGACAGTGATGACACCGCTTGCTTCAAGTGACCATGTCCTTAGTTTGGATTCATGCATTATCCGCTAAGCATAATGCTTTTTAATCCCCAGATAGTGCACCAATCAGATCACAACATTCCTTTGTAGTATATTATACTGCTATGTTTTATCCTAGGCTTCCTATCTGATTTGTGTATGTAATGTGGGAAATATTAATTACATGCATATACAGTATGTGTGGTGGCATGGGGAAAAAACTTTCAGAGACAGGTACAGTAGGAGTCCATTTCAGTTCCCCAAGGTAGAAGGGACGCTGATACATTTTTGGTTTTGTAGGCAAGTGTCGGTTTTTTAAATGTGATGTGGGCAGCTACAGGAATGGAGTAGTGTAGGAGTACCTGGAAAGGTTAAAAACAAGCCATGCAGCTGCATTCTGGATCTGTTGCAATGATCGAAGAGCGTGCAGGGGAAGACCTGTTAGGAGCAAATTGAAGTAGTCCGGGCTTGAAATGACAAGGGACTGAACAAACACCTGGGTGGCCTCTGTGGATAAAAGTGGACAAATCCTTCTGATGTTGCAAAGATGAAACCAGCATGAGCTTTTCAGTTTAGTAACACAAGACACAAAGGACAATCATTTGTCCATGGTTCCAAGGCACCAAGGTAACAAAAATGCTTCGTGTTAAGATGATAATATCAACATCAAAATGATATTACTTTAGAAATGTGAAATATTTGAAATATTATCCAATAATGTATATGCACAAACATTTGCTTTATAACCGCCTCAAAAAAAAAACCTTCCTCACACATCTGTTTCAATGCTTTGGCTCTTCATATGTTACTTATAAATGTCACTCAGCTTTCTTTGAATGTGTGTTCCTATTACAAGATGCAATTTTTGTGAATTAGTGATAAAGTAAATATAATTGCACTGCCTGGCCAAAAAAACAGCCGTGCACTCTAATATGTTGTTAAACCGCCTCTAGCCTTGATTACAGTGTGTAATCACCATAGGGATTGTTGCGTAAATTGGTCAGGCCAAGGCTCAGCAACATTAAGCCTTGTTCACACAGGAAGTGACAAGCAAGAAGCGACCATGCAAAGTCAATGGTTGCGCACGATACGCCTGACAAGAAGCAAAATTTTCACACGCGACGAAAAGTCAAGGGATTACCAATCAGAGCTTAAAGATACTGTTGATTGGCAGGTGTTTCCAGACACGGAGTTTGTCATAATGTTTTCGTGTAGGCTCCTGCCTCCACATGACCCCAGCAAGGGATGAATTGGTTTGGGAAATGAATGAATGAATTAATGATACACGGATGTAAAACTGGGGCTCAGATAGTGAACATGAGGAATCATTTGGTTCAGGGAACATGAGGAATCATTTTCACACATGAACTGGCACCACAGAGTCCTGAGCTTAACTCTACTGAAAGTCTTTGGGATGTGCTGGAGAAGGCGTTATGGAGTGGTTTGATTTTCCCATCATCAATTCAAGATGTCGGTGAAAAATTAACCCAACTTTGGATTGAAATGTGATGTTGCCAAAGTTTGTTGAAACAATGCCATGGTGATCACATGCTATAATTAAGGTTAAAGGCAGTCCAACAAAATAACAGAATGTATTACTTTTTTGTCCAGGCAGTGTATATGTATGTTTTGCTTTATTCATGGATAAAAAAACAAAAACCTTTACACTCATTTGTATACTTATTACTTTTAAAAATTATTCAAAACATTTTTAACTCAACAGCCTCCTCCACACAAATAACACATGGATATAAAGGTTAATTAAAAGCCTTTTTAATGATACATCATAGTTATTACCATATTATAACAATAGCTTCATGAAGCAAAGAGAGGAAAGAACTATTAAACTTTAAGTAAAATACACTTTCCTGTACTTGTGTATAAGGTGACGACATGTACATCACCAACCAAATTAAAGCTATATGAAACATTGGTAACTCAAGTAAAAGGGTGTATGTAACTATTCGGCTTCCTCCAAATTGGCATTACAAGCAGAATTGGAGAGCATTAATTAGAGGACCTCCTGACAGACTACATCCCCTTATTAGGAAGCAGAAAGACACGGCCTGTCTAGGGTGCTTTGACTGTTTTAAGAACAGTTCCTGCTCTGGTTCTTGCCATATTAATCTGCTTCAGTTCAGTTCAATTCAATTTTAGCAACAGAAATCTGGGTCTACACCTATAATGAGAGAGCCCAGAGGCAACTATGCCAATAAAACACTCCCTGGAACAGCAAGAGGAAGAAACGCTGAGAGGAAATAGACTCACAGGGGAAGCCATGTTCTTCTAGGTAGTTTAGGATTATGGTATAAACTCATGGTGAGTTAGAAATGCATTTCTGATGCTCAGCAGCAACAGAGGATCACTAACCTTTGTTCTTTATGATGGGGTTAGTGTAGTATGGTGAATAGTATATTGTGTTGTGTATTTACTGTACAATGACTATAAAGCTTTCCTATGTTCTACAGTGGAGTGAATGGGGGAAAAAGAGGGATGAAATAGAAAAAAAGGCATGGGGTGTTTGGTGGTAAGGGCTGATCTAATATACCAAGTATTGTGCTTGTATGATGAAAACAGGTTGAGTAAAGAGACTTAGAAAATGCATTGAAGTGAATGGGAAATGGAGGGATGAAAAAGTAAAAAAAAAAAATGCTGGTCATGAGGTGTTCAAGCTGGTCATTGTGATAAACGATGATGTAATATTAGCTTGATGGCGTTTAGATAGAAACTGTCTGAAGAGAAAAAATATAAAAATGTATTGAAATTAAAAATGCAAAGATAAATGCGAATCAAAATAGATTTAGAAAGCGGAGCAAGAAGAACCAAGTTGAGTGTCATTTGAAAACAGGTCCAGCGATGGGTTTGAGTCCAAAAATCAGTGTATTTGTTTAGGGCCAGAATGAAAGTAGTCCTGTTTGGAAAATAAATGATGGAAAATAAGGATAATAAAGAAAGTGTTGGTCATGATGGATACAAATAAGTGATTCAAGAAATTTTTCTATAAGAGTGCAAAGCTATTGGTATGCCCAAGGTTTTACACTTGGGGGGGTGGGGAGTGAGGGGGTAGAGCCTTTGGCAAGAGCAAACAAAGGGGTAGCACCACTAGCAAATATTCAATCGGCTAAAACACAGTATTGGTGCTGAAAAGTGTCTCATTTAGGAGAAAAAATTAATTTACAGATAGGATTATATGATACCGTTTTTCATAATGCTTTGTTTCTGCAGCTTAATGAATGATGCAACGTTGCATCATCCAAGCTTGAACCAACTGTAGAGAATCTCACAGTATTACTGAGATGAAGAGAAACAAAATTCATTCATTCATTTTCTAAAGCACTTAATCCTAATTAGGGTCGCGGGGAGGCTGGCACCCATCTCAACCGACTCTGGGCGAGGGCAGGGTACACAGGACACCAGGTAGAGGACAGCTCACCAGGCCATCGCAGGGGCAGAAACACGCTGACGGCTATGCAGCCTACTCTTGTCAGCAATGGTTCTTTTACATGCCTCTCACCACAGACTGTGAGAAACATGGCCGGCATTTGATAACCCAGTTATCTGCACTGGGGGGACAGCAGTGACATACCGCTGATAGCGGGGCTTGAACCTCCAACCTTGGGATCAGTAATTCAGCACCTTACCACCGGGCCACCACTGTTTAATAATTTAATTTAATGTAGTGTCCGTAACGTTTGCTATTTCAAATATTTTAAGTGTCATACAAATGAAGCTCGGCTTATTCAGTTTTCACATAATAACACATAATACAGTAAAGGTATAATATTCTGATATGCATAAATTTTAAGGTATTGCAACATGAATTTGACATGGTTACGGACAGTCCAGCATTTTAACAGAAACACTGTCATTAGTAATTTTGGAATAAAATCCGTAATTTTGAATGGATTTCTTCAATTCAACCAACATTTATTACAAGTCATGTGTCTCTATAATATTACAGCAGTTTCAGCATCAACATTATTGATGAAATATGATCATTAATTTGCATTTAAAATAATTATTTCTTCAAGCGAGACAGTATAACACTGAAAAACTGCCAATGTATAAGTTTAGTGGAAGATATAAAACTATATCCGCAAAATGACTGACATTAGCAATTTGAAATTTTCAGGGAAGCAAGACTGTCATCCTCCAAGTAGGAAAAACTTCAGAATATATTTTTATGGCAAAATAATTATCTGTATTAGGAGCATAACATGAAAATAATTTAAATCAGCATCAATAATGTGTTTTGCCCCAATGCATGTTTCTTGGTGCACAATGAACAGTCAGATTATGACATCACTGTACTGGATGCATGGTTGCTCTTTACCTCCAAGATCTAGATTTTTTACTACACACACACACTCACACACACACAACCATTCACACTCGCATCTACACTTAGTGACAATTTGGAACAGCCAATGTCTAATGTGCATGTCTTTGGACTGTTATAGAAAAGCGGAGTACCCGGAAGAAACCCACACAAGCACAGGGAGAACATGCAAACTCCACACAACAACGCTTTCGCCGAGCCAGGGACTCAAACACATGATCTTGTTGCTGTGAGGCGGACATGCTATCTCTAAGCCACCGTACTGTCCAGGTTTATTTTTTTAATTTGAAAGAAGATGGCATAGGACAAATTTTAATTGCAGTAATGAGTTGGTGTCAGGCATATCAGGCTAAAAAAGGGTTTTTTGGGTTTTTTTGGCTTAAGATAGAAAGATACCAATTACAGATAAGCCATCAGCCATGTTCAACTTAATGAAATTCTATTTGTAAAGCATGTGTAATAATAGACATTGTTATGAAGCAGTTCCAAATCCAAGTTCTAGGTTGAGATTAAGATCCTTTATGAGCAAGGTAGAGGTGACAGTGAGGAACAACTTCCTGAGATAACATGAAGAATAAACCCATCGAGGGAACTTGGAACCCATCCTCTTCTGTAACCACAGAAAGTGAGATTGCAAATCCTTCTACAACGAAAGAGTCAAACTGTACCGTGTGTGTGTGTGTGTGTGTGTGTGTGTGTGTGTGTGTGTGTGTGTGTGTGTGTGTGTGTGTGTGTTTAAAGGGTGTTTATAGTACAGTATATGTGTACAGGTTACCAATTTTGGGATGAGTACAGGAAGGTAACCACTGAAGCATGATGGTGTTAGTAATTTACAATTGGAAAAAAAAAAACAAGTGAACTTATTCAAATAATCCTATTGGTAAAGGGGCAGTTTTTCATTTTTTGTGCCATCTGTTACTTGCAAGGGGAACTACAATTCACAAACATTACTCCAGCCCACCTTCTCACTTCTGCTGAAGCAATTCGTAGTTCATGATCTGCTGTTTACGGAAAAGAGTAAAAGAGTCTTCAGATGAAGTGTGGCACAGTGGTGTGGTGGTTAGCACTTCCTTCTCACAGCAAGAAGGTCCTGGGTTCAAGTCCTCGGAACGGGCATTTCTGTGTGGAGTTTGCATGTTCTCACGTGTTTTCGTGGGGTTTTCTCTGGGCACTCTGGTTTTCTCCCACAGCCAGGTACATGCACAGTAGATTAATTGGCTGTACCAAATTGCCCCAGGAGTGGATATGAGTGTGTGTATGCTGCCCTGCGATGGTCTGGTGAGCCGTTCAAGGTGTACCCCTCCTTCGGCCAGTGTTGGATGAGCCTTCAAACCCTAGTAGTAGGCTTAAGCAGTTCAGCAAATGAGTGATTAAGTGAGTGAGTGAGGATTACAAACTTAAAAAAAAATAAAAATACAAAGTGCACATTTACTAACTCAAGAAATACTGTATGATGTCATAAAGTACTCCACTCACAGAAAACAGCTTTTCTATCTCTCGTCTCATGTCCTTGACATGAAAATCAGACAATGATGTAAAGATCTTTGGAGAACAAATCATTTTGCTGCTTTGCACCCTTCTCACGAATTTCTGCTCTGCTCAGCTACACTGAAAATATCCGTGCAACAGCAGGGATCAGGTGTGCCATGTTACTCATTACAACTCTAGCTCATCCAAAAACATCACCATCCCAGCGCAGACCCACGCTAAGCTACAATACAACTAGCTCTACAACACCATGGTCAAGTACTGCTTCTTGGATGTGCTCTTCATGACTTTTTACCCAGAAATAGTTTTGTTGCTTCGGTGATCGGTGGAAAATTCTTGCGTGCTCTATTAACACTGGTTCGAAACAAAATGCTGGCAAATTGGCATCAAAGTGAATGTAAAAAGGAGAACACTATTATTAGACTTCTCTCTCTCTCTCTCTCTCTCTCTCTCTCTCTCTCTCTCTCTCTCTCTCTCTCTCTCTCCCTCTTTGCCTGGATACCTGGAGGTCCAGCGGGACATCTCCTGGCTGGCGCTCTTAATTGACACAGGCCTGCATTCAGGTTGGAGTAATTAAGCTGAAATCAGTCGAGACCAGGTGTCAACCTGCCACCTGCTTGACTACAGGAGATCTTTAACCTACTGGGCTAATAGAAACTTACGGCTAGACAACCCTCATGACTGATACATCCATGAAAGATTTACCACAGTGCAAGACAGATTGCAGAAGGGTGTTAGACAGGCTTTGATTAATCTTATTCTCACTTTGGTAAATGATAATCTTTTATTGTGTGTTTAAAAATGAACATACTTTCTAAATGTTAGTAAAATGAAAGGTGTTATGAGCATACACTGTGTATTTTATTAACACAATTTCCTACAGAAGCTCACAGTTCACCAACCTGACACTGATCATGTCAAACACTGACATCTAGTGGACATTACATGACAATACAACCCGCTAATTGACTTAGACACACAAAACTTTTTTTTTTATTTATTTTTTATTTTATTTTTTTAAACCTGTCCTGTCCAGCATCATAGCAAGCCGAATGGCAGTCTGGTTGCAGTGTTGTGCCGAACAAATTT
>JBCNYH010000001.1:53749831-53773970 GCA_039654325.1 Tandanus tandanus | reverse complement strand
ACTTCCTTGGCCTCCTCCGGTTGTCCTGGGGCTGGGACTGTGAACATTATTTCAAGAAGGTGAAATTCTTGGTTGGAGGGAAAAGAAAGGTGCCCCCCCCCCCCCCCCCAATATGATGGCTTTTCCTCAATGTTAAAACTGG
Source organism: Tandanus tandanus (assembly GCA_039654325.1). Taxonomy (NCBI): domain Eukaryota; kingdom Metazoa; phylum Chordata; class Actinopteri; order Siluriformes; family Plotosidae; genus Tandanus; species Tandanus tandanus. The sequence goes on along the minus strand of JBCNYH010000001.1, from coordinate 53,773,828 downwards.
GAAATCTGACTCTAGAAGCTTCTGCATCTAAGCTCTATTCATGCATCAGTGTTTTACATCCCTTGAATTCAAATGTAATCTCAAGATTTAGATGAAATGGCTGAAATGAAAAGAGATAGTTTAAGTGCTCAGTAGGCTGAGACTACAGCTCGTGGTGTGTGGTAACAGAAGGTCTAAGTTGATTCCAGACCGAAATGCAGCCGGGCTGGTATTTCCGTCGTGTCAGAGGAGTAGTTATATCAGACTCTGTGAATGGCTTGGCTTAATGCTATCTCTGCTTTCCAGGAATGCAGGACAGAATCATGCTCCTGGCTTCTCTGTGTGCCTCTTGAATGAACGTCAAACACGGGGAGATCCCCTGCTGATAAGCACCGAGATTGGCTTTATACTGAATTCCACCCCCTCAGGTTCCCCCACTCTGAACCTCTAACACTCGAGACTGGGGGACTGAACATTTGCACACGTTCACACATGCACGCACGCACACACACACAAACCTCTCATCTTACCAATAATATTGGTATATTAAAATTTAAAATGAAAATTTGCTACACTTGTTGTAATATACTTTTAACAGCCACATTATGAATGTGAGACTTTTATATCTCACTAACTTCAACGTTTTATGGTATATCACTCTGTGCACATTTTTTGGGAGTGTAAAAGTGAGGACAAAAGCTTGACCACTAAAAATCACTGAAGGTAACAATTTTCAGCTAAAGAAAGTTTCATCCACTTTTTCACTACAGCGCCATCACACCGTCTGAAAACATGGAAGCCTGGTTAATATGCAGGACACATTTAATAGTTTTATTTTTCATATTAATTAGTTTCAGTTTTTGTGTAATGTATAAAAATATATAAAAACCTCTGTTCAGTGTTGACTACGTCAGTGCTGGAAAGTAATTGATTGTGCTATTAAACCGAAAGTCTGCACACAGGGGGCCACATTGTACTGCGAAAAGTTGCAAATCATTCCCGCGTATTCGACAGTAAATATGGAAGTAATTTAAATACCAATGATGGCGAGTTATACCATTTTGTTATTATAAACAAGCCGATGTTTGTCTCGTGAACGTCAGCATGTATTATGTACAAATGTACCTAGTTTTATTCTATTCAGAAGTTCACCTGTTTATATCTGATGTGTTAATTAAATATCTGAGTACTGTTATTTTTGACGTAATCTTGAGTTATATATACTCACGATTTCGCACACTTGCGAAAGTGAAACAGCTGTTTTTTCAAACTGGCTAATGCAAACTATTAAACCAAAATCCAAAAGTGTAAGTAAAAACCACCTGATAATGAAAATATACATATATTCCTGTGTAACAGGAGAGTTTGGAACGCTTTTCTTTCGTTTTACTTTAAGGCAACAAGGGTGAGACTATAACATTTTTATAGCACCTGCATTCTGTACAGCCTTTGTGAACCAATCTAAAGAAGCTGAGTGTTTATTGGGCATGATGCTGTACTGGTCAGAGAGACAGATGCAGGGCCATGAGTAGGGTCAGGCCTGATTTGCGGCCTGGTTTGCTTCGGTAAACAGCCGTGGGGCGGACTGAATGTGGAATGAGAGGGAGATTTGCATATTAATGAGCTTTGATTGAGCTCCTCTGACCCCTCCTTTCCTCTCTCTCTTTTCTACCTCGCACTCTCACTCTTTCTCTTCTATTTGCTCTGTAGTTTCCACAGATAAGTTGTGGAATACAGACAGGTTTAGGTTTCTTTCTCTCAATTTCTCTCTTTCTTACCCTGTTGCAGCCCTAAACTGCAGAACATATTCTCTCCCGCTCTCGCTGTGTTGCTCTTTTCTTGTTTCTCTGATTTAAAGCTGCGTTCTCTTAGCCGACTTCTAACTAAGTTCACTGTGGTTGTTCCCTTTGGTTGAGGGTCAGTTCTCAGGCCTGGATTCTGGCCGCCAGGTTGGCATTAGTATCCTGTGACAGACCCAAACTGGATTGGATCATCGCTGCACCTCGCTGTATTTTCTTGCTGGATCTGTATTCTCTGGACTGTGAGCAGCTGCTGTGTATAACTGGAGTGGGAGAGCGCTGGAACTGGGGCCTAGGCTGCTATGTGGGTATACAGAAGCAGCGGCTGCTGGCCGGCCGCTCGAATACGGCCAGAGATGAACCACTGCATTCCCTTTCCGATGTGTCTGGCTGGAGGTAGCCTTCTTCCTGTCTGTTCACATTGCATTTGTTCTCCTTTATTTTCTCTGTCTAATCTTCAGCTCTTGCTGGTTTACTGTACAGACTTTTTCCTGCATTGCTTTTGACACTTAAACTGTAGCCTCTTAGCTGTTTACTTATATTTATGATATGCAAGATGTGTGTTTAGTGAAATAAAAAACAAGTTAATGGTAAATGTTGGCTTAGTGGAGTATGTAGTGATTGGCATCTGGAGAGCTTATGGTCAACCTGTTGCTCAGCTGAATGGTTGGTCTGTTTCACCGCTCCTCTAATTATTGAATAAAAGTTTAGATATCTTGATATGCATCATCCCCTTAGCTACCAGGCTGTTTCATATGCACTGTCTTTTGTTTGTTGTGATTGCAATGCTTTTGGGTGGGTGTAAGAGAACTTTTGAACAAAAAACAGTTGACTTATTAAATAAAATGCTTTGAAATACAAGAGATATGAAATCTAGTAATTAAGGTGCAGTGGCCATGCCCTTGATTTATCATTGCTTTATCAAGCCACATATTGAAATGTTTGGCTTTTTGATCTAATTAAGCATAACTAGCTATGATATTGTTGAACTTGGCTGGTGCCTTTGTTGGCTCTAATCTTGTTTTTACTCGAAGTTTCATACATGTAGAATACTGGCATGGTGTGTTTAGCCTACAGATGATCAAATGCTTAAGTAGATAATTTCAGTGTTGAGCAAAGTAATCCCGGTTGTACCTCGATCCATTATCGACTAGCTCTACTGATCAGTGTGGGTTATTTTTTCTCCTCTGGAGGAAAGTCACACAGCCGCAGATCATTATGCATAAAAGCATTGCAAAGTGTAGGGAAATTCTGTGTGTGCTCGGTGCTTCAGAGGTGGGTGTGTGTCTGTGAAAGACGTCACTTTCGCATTCACTCGGCATGTTTTTGTCTGTGTGCTGGCTATGCGTCAGCAGCTGCCTCAGCACCCATCAATCTCACCAGCCGATTCAGCCTCAATACCAAGCTGCTTTATCTGACACACATTCTCTGTAATTAAATCTGCTTTTCTTTCAGCACAAATGCTTTAAAAGTGTGAGAATAATGAGGTTTAGCTCATGAGAATTTATTATTTATTTGATGCAAACTAAATTATACTTACCTCAATACATCACAAGTAACTTCACAACATAGATTTGAAGTAATGTTTGAAATACTGTAACCTGCTTACAGCATCACTTTAAAACTATAGCGAAGGTACACATAAACATGTTTAAGGTCTCTGCTGAGATAATGTAATAATAGCAGACATCTCATAACATCAGGAATCAGCAATAGTTCCTTGTTAAAAACAAAGTCTTTGGCATGTTTGCATTAAGAATTGAATCCATCTGCTATTTGCATATGTTTTTTTTAATTGTTTGTTATTGTTAATAACTCTGAATCAGTTCATATGGAACAAAAAAAAAAATCTGTTTTATTGTTCAATAGTTTCCTAGCAAATATAAATGCTGCTTTAAATTTGTTTGCTTGTTGTAGATGTAATAATAACAAAAAAGCCTAGGGTATTTGAAGTTCATAATCCAGACCTAGTGATTTGTGTGTCTCATTTTGCAGACTCGTGTGCAGTCTTGAGTGTTTATGTCATGAAGTAAAAGAAACCTCAGCAATAGTTGAGCAAGGTGCATATTACTGACTCAGTGCTTCAGAAGACAGATTCTGGGAAAGTGCTTCCTCAAAGTTTTCATTGTCACCACTTTCTTGTTCATTTAGGACCTAAATCTACATCTCGATTTCTATAAAGCTGCTTTGGGATGATGTCCATTGTTGTGGGATGTCCCCTGTCATGGGCAGACTGCTTAGTGGTGCTCCACCAGCAGCCAGACTCCATGTCCCTCCCATATCCCCCTGTCATGATGTCCTGCCAGTGTGATGTCCTGCCAGTGTGATTAAAGGATGACATCATCACTGAAAATCTGTCATATAGATTGTTTATATGATTTTCCTTTGTGTTTTCTAAAAGGTATCAATTTAAAAAAAGAAATGCTTTCCCTCAATACTAAACATATTGGCTGCATGCATGATGTTAGTTGTATTTTGCTCCAGTCACTGGTTAGCTTTAGTCAAGACTACAGTTTTGAAAAATCATGGCGGCTTTAGTGGAGTCAGAGTCTGTGCTGGAAGAGATTTGTAAAAGTTTCCAAAGATTGAAGGCTTTGAAAGAATGGGAAAATGAAAGAGCGGTTTGTATACAGTACAGGCTTTCATTGGCATACCACAGCAGCATTAGCACAATGCACGAGCATCTGGGGAGGAAAGTAAACATGCGCTATTCTGGATGATGGACTGCCAGAAAAATGCAAAAAACAATAAATGTTGCATTGTTTATTCATTTTTAATACATTCACTTACCATTTTTAATCTGTTGTCCTTGTACTTATGATATACCCTCATTATTTAAGCCATAAAAGTCATCCGCCTGCTATGTTGTCCATTGAGTAAGTGTACGTCTAATAAGGCTTATTCTACACTGGTTGATGGTGCCAGGGTGAGTTGGTGTGCGTTAGGGACGATTGGTGAATAATTGTTTATTACTCGTGTGTGAATGGGGGGACACTGTATAATAGAAGAAAAAGCTCAACTTACAAGATCAATATGCAACGGGCTTTCAGTTACTTTGCAAGCCTTTAAGCTTTCTGGAAGGAGAGCAACATTTCTGTGTCCTCCCTTCATGTTTAGGAACGATGATTATCAAATTCTCATCATAAACTAATTAAATTTTAAATCATATGATTTATTTATTTATTTTTTTGCTGTTCAAGGCATGTTTCTTTAACCACGCTTTTACTTTTCTACCACCAATCCGCTTTCACACCTCATACATAACACAGTATTTGTGAGCCTTCCCTTCCCCTGAGTGTCCTGCAGTTTGAAGTTTAAATGGGCAGTGTCATGGTTGTTGTCATAAGTAGCGTTATCAAATAAGATATCATAAGGATGGAAATTTGGTTTACAAAGGACACTAGACGTGTATTTGGGTCCACGCATTAAATTTGTTAATAGTTTACAAAGTGATCACAGTCTTTGAAAACTGTTCAACCCTACAACATTTCAAAAAGTCCATTTCTGTCTGCTCCATATTGGGCTTAAAATGTTTTGGTTTGCAAGCTGAAAGGCTTTTTATTAACAAATATAGACTAGTAGTTTGGACATTCATTGCATATTTCCACGATTTTTTGGGTGACTTAATTTGGGTTAAAATCTTAACACAGCTCCTTTAACATGTGAATGGGATGTCGGATTGTCGGTGAGGTCGTTACTGCAGCAATGTGAAGTATATAAGTGCTCTCAAAGACTGTGCTGTTCTCTGCTGTGGATCAGCTTTGCAAATTTTTTGTTGGTGGGTTTAAACGTTCAGACTACTGACGCAAGACTTTGTGTTCATTTTGATCCTTTGTGATGCAGAGATGCAGCAAAATATTACCAGTTCTTCTTTATCTATTGAATTATTTTCGCTGCTGTTACTTTTCTGGTAAAATGTATGTTTTTAAGGCAAAACTGAGGTTAAAAGATATCATGAACTCAAACCAAGCACTATAATCTTCTCATTTGATGAACCTTGTTTAACTGTAGGAATATACATTAAAGTGCTTCGTTTTTGTTTAGGTTATCAAAAGGCTTTCTGTGCCTAGGCGTAGGGTTTGTTGAAGTGATTAGTCGTAGCAGCACCTTAATTATTTGTTATTCCATCAGAAATGGTCCTTGAGGGATGAGTTCTTTGATCTCAATAGTATCTTATGAATATTTAAGCAGCGTCCTGCTGTTTGCGGGCTGCTACAGACCTGTTTGAAGGTCTGGCTGGAGGACGTATGTGTCGGTTGGAGATGTATGTGAAGCACTGCCCCGAGACAACTTGTTTAGCAGATGAAATCAGACTTGTATTGGCTGAAGCAGCTGTTCAGATTGCAGATTTGAATACTAAGTAATACTGCTAAGGAGTAAGAGCACCTCATGGATTGGGGAGTTCCCAGTCCAAGTGTTCATAATTCTGAGGTTGAGATGATCCACTGCTATTAATGTGCTCAAAAGCTTGTAATGTCATCCAAGAAGGAGGAAAAGTTATTAAAACCAGAACTTGGGTTTTAGCCACTCGGCTTGCCGTCATTCCTGTTGCACATTCTTCCTGTAAACGAATGATCCAACAGCAGAGCCTGCACATCGCTAATATTACCAACAAAACAGACAGATAACCTTATGTACAGACACTGATACGGTACAGATATTTTGCCTCCAGCTCTACATTGATGGATTCCTCCGAGGTTTAAACACTAATAATACATATCAGATGTTTTGCTGTTTATCTTGATTATTATCCCCCCCCCCCCCTTTTTTTTTTTTTCTCAGCTAATTTAGTTGAATCCAATTCCCACCCAAGTGTTGCCTCCCTATCATATACGACCACCACCAACCAGGGAGGGGCGTAAGCATGCACATGCCCCCTCCGTGACATGCGATGCTGTCACCTGTCTCTTTACAAACTGCTGCGCATGCGCATTTGGAGGCAGCCTAACACACCGGGAGGGAATGTGCTATCCGCCCCTTTTGTACGAATGAGCTCACAGACGCCCATGGATTGGCCGGTGATGGCTATGAGTGACAGGGTAGCGTATGCCATTCCTTCCTCCTGTGAGAGCCTGGCCGATTAGCTCTCATGGACTCCTGGTCGCAATGATTTTTTTTTTATTTATCGAAGATGATATGTGCTATTAGCGGAGCTCCATACCAATGCTGATATCGTAAAGCCATGAGCTCGATTTTGTTTTTGTGTCCGTGCTGACCTGCCCACACAGGTAACCCAATAAATGAGGAAAATGGCAGTAAAAACATACATATCACGTGTGCACTTCACCGGCACTTCATCAGATGGTTTCCTGTTCTTGATCAATTTTTTTATTTATAAGAGGTGATATTAGGGTTGTTTTAGAAGCTTGATCATTTATTGGCTGATGGACGACTCTACAATTTTGACATGTATTAATCATGCTCTGGACATGAGCCTAAATGCCTGCTATCGCACATGACTTTAATCGTATTACTGCATCAGGCCACTGGGAAAAGATTTCAGCTCCTTGTGTGTGCAGATTTTAAATGTCATACTCCGTTTGATAATTGTTATTAAGCAGTGAGTCTGGAGCCAGCTCACTTCAGATTAAAGGGCTCTTCAACCGTAAAGATTTTCCCACTGTTCTGTCTTCCTGCTTGCTTCCCTTTATAAAATGATCAGTGTCCAGTATCAGTAAATCCTTATAGCATACAGGAGTCAGATCACATGACCTCACTCAGGATACAGCCACTGTTGCTTCCACTCATCAAATTATTCCTGTCTCTTTTCTGTTTTGTACTGTTGCTGAGGTTGCCCCACTCTGGCAGAATTTATTGTTCAGCTTCCTGCTTCACACTGTGAGAGTCTGAGATATTAATAACTCTCTTGTCTGCTGTTATAGTTGTTTATCTTTCTTTTTATACCACTGGATCTGTCAGCATGGGGAAAGTAGTTTCATGTTGACTGGGTTTCTGCAAGGATGTGTCTTCTGGTGTAGTTCAGAGGATTTACATTGTTGTATTTCTGGAAATGGCCCCAAATTTTCAGCCGGTGACAACACACTCCATTTCCCCCCCCCACTAAAGAATACAAATCATGGTGGCACAGAGGTATAGTGATTGGCACTTACAGGAGGAAGCTTCTGGGTTTGTAGCCGACTGGGGCATTTCTGTGTGGAGTTTGCATGTTCTCCCTGTGTTTCTGTGAGTTTCCTCCAGGTGCTCTTGTTTCCTGCTCATTAGGTCAACTGGCTACTGTAAATCACCTGTAGATGTGAATGTTAGTGTGAATGGTTATTTTACCTGTTTTGTGACCTGCTTAAAAGAGTCTACTCGCCTGAATTCAGCTGAGAGTGGCTCGAGTTCAGAGGGAGGGATGGATGGCTAGATGGCTGGCTGGAATAAAAATCATTGAGATGAATTTAGATGTTGCTAAAAGTCTCCCAGATGAACTTACCTGGTATAGTTCTGTTTTTTTTTTAGCTCAGACGTGTTGTCCAATCTTATCATTTTATGCTGCATTGGAAAAAATATAACAATAATTAAAAAAACAAATAACATTTTAATATATTTGATATTTGTGTTTATCTATAAAAAATTTTTTCTTTTATATTTAGTTCCTGTTTGGGATCGATTGGGTTTCGCACAGTGCATCAGTCAGTAAATTGTGTTTACTGTGTTTAGACAGCAAGTATAATGTTTAGTCTGTACTGTTTATAGTTATGTGCCCAAAAATAGAAGTTTGCAGGTTGTTTTATAAGCCACATGAACAGCTCAAAGACAAAACACAACACCTGTCTATTATTCAAACCTCAAAATCCAGCATTACAGTTTTATCTACAGCATACACGGAAGAACTACACTGTCAGATTAAGATCAAAATTTTGAAGGAACAAAAGTTGGTTTTTAGACTACCGGACCGGAACGTGTTTGCAGGAGTTGCATTTATTTTAAACAGGAACTGGGAGCAATCCCATGGTTACTTTACTTCCTGTTTTAGTACAGTGATGAGAAAATGGACTGCGTGGTCCGTAGAGAAGACGTGATATCACAACTCTTGGAAAGAAAATCACATTTAAATACCACAAAAATAGTTTTGCAGAAAATTATGACATATGTATGAATATTAATTAAGCTTAATTTGCTCACATTGTGACCTGCGTATTCATTAAATAATGCATTTTATTTTTTAGCTTTGAATAATTTTGTTAATTATTGTGTGACAACGTAAAATCAGGAACCACTTTTTAGATAACTATGAAATTTCAATCATTAAAAATGGTGGCTGGCAAGTATCAAAAATTGTAGTTGTTGGTGTAATACCTCCATTCAGACCATGCTGTTATATGACTATTAAAGCTGTTGTCAAGACCATCTTTGAGTCCAGAAAGGTTCGGGTCCAAGTCAAGACCGGGTATATATATATAATTTATTCTTTTACAGTGGCTGAACTGGGTTGAGACTGACTAGAGATGAATAGCCAAGACTCAGACAAGTCAGGGTGCGAATGCTAACAGGTGACATAAAATTCAAACCGTCTGTGGTTTTAGAATGTTCACCAAATCTATCATGGTGCGCTGTACCAAACGAACTGAGAATCCGCTCAGTCTTTAAGTGAAATCCCAGGATGTAGACTAACTAGAGAGATTTTTTTAATTATTATTATTATTTTTTTTTAAGATCATTAATATCTTTGCCATACTCTTGCTGTTTGTAATTGCTACACGTTTTTTTGTAACCACTAAGCATGGAACAAATTCTAACTTGTTGGAGAATGTGATGATGTAATAACCTGTATATTAAGTTTGTGAAAGTGCTGTCTCAGTCATCTACCTGAGAGCCAGGTGAAAAGTCCAGACATAAGATAAAGTGTTATTTAGTCGGATTCATGAGTCACACAGGTTCGATGACGAGTGCCGGATGTGGTGCTTTGTCAGACACAAGGGGTGTGTGTGTGTGTGTCCAGACACATGCATGGGGAGTATTCCTTTCTCCTCTCTTCCCTTCACACATGGCTATGTGTCTGTGTTTCCATATCAGTCCCGAGTCGCCTGCGTCCTTGAGGTTTCTGCTTAGAGGTAGGAGAGCAGCTAAAACTGAGATTATTCCTTTTCCCTCATCTCTTTCTTTAATCTAAGGTCAAGTTGGCTGTTTAATGTGAGTTCTGTGAGTTTATTTGGAAGTGTTTCTTGTCTGTGTTCTAGTTGTGGTGAACTGGATTGTTGTCATTTGTTAGTCATTTTTTAATTGCTTCAAATTAAATATCTGTGAAAGACCTCTTTAATAATATTATATAAACAAAGACAGCACATTAGCATCAATGTTCCACCCTTCCTTCATTTCATATAGACTACACAACTCTTTCTGTTTTACCTGCAGAACTGTTGGTTTCTTTCACTCTCTTTTCACTCTTTCAGAGTTCGCAGTGTTATAGCTTTATATAAAGACATTTATCTGAAATTGACTGATTTTGCCTCAAGCTGCTTTTCTGTGCTGCCATGTCTCACTGCAGGTGTGTGTGTGTGTGTTCCATGCCAAAGGAAGTGCATCTAATTTGTGCTCTAATAACACTGGAAGATAAACAGGGTGTGCAGGGTTTCAGATAACTGTCAGGAATGTGTGTGATGGGTGGTGTGACCTTGCTGCCCCATGGGAGAGCATTCCACCTCTTCTCAAAGGAATAATGGAAGATCAGAATCGTTCAGTGTACAACACACTGAATATTAATAAACAAAACATTACAGTGCAATTCAAGACTCGATCTAAAGTGTCAGTGTGATAGTGTGTTTCACTCCACCCTGTTCTTAAACCGTGTCTCTCACATGTTTAGATTTCACTCTTTATTCTTAGGACGAATACGATTGTGGTGGATGTAATGCTAGATTTTGTGTGCTGAGGAAATTAGCAATGTTCACTAGAAAAAAGGAGGGGGGGGGGGGGAATGAGTCAGTTTTGTATAACGATTGTTATGTATACGTGATTCATGTATGGTCACCATGGTTCCAAAATCTATTTTTTTTTTTATTATTTTTTACAAATGTACTGTATTTGAAGTCAGCTTGTATTGTTTATATGCTGCCCTTGGTTTTTAAGGAGGAAAAAATAATGTTATCAGGAGTGAGTTACATTTAATCAGTCATATTCAGCTGCCATCTTGAATTTGCATTATGCGCACTAATCCAAAAACCGCCATCACCAATCATTAGCATTTTTGGTGTGGATGTTGGAACTGTGTAACTACACATTTTTGGTATGAATCACCTTTTTTTATTATTATTATTATTTTTAAACATGGTTTAAGGTGATAAGATTGTAAGAAAAGAGTGGGAAGAATCATAATATCAAATTAGGGTATTTATAAAGCCATGATACTTAGAGAATCACAAAAAAAATTTCATCGCCACATAGGTATCATGATATCGTATCAGATGGTCCCCGGTGGTTCCCATCCCTAGTTCTAAAATATGTATTGTTTTTGTAGTGTCTCTAAAACAGTAATGCAGTAAACAGTATTTTAATACTGTGGGAGAATTGTGTGCATATCAGTCGACAGTTGTGTGGAGTGTCAACGTTTCTGGCCGTTGAATTCATGTATGCTGATTTAACTCCTTAATACCAATGTAGCTGTTTCACTTTATCAATTACACAGATACACAGATGATTATGCTCATATACATTACATCCAGGAAATTTTTAAGTATACACAATGCCTAAAGTTGGCAAATTTTTGCATAGCAACTGTGTACCTGGACCCAGATAGCTAATAACCCAAAAGCTTAAGAAAGAAAATAAACCTAATTTCCAGACACAGGGATGAAAAATAAACAAGACTGACTTTATTATTGTTAATGCCTTGAATTTAATGTGTTAATATAACTAAAACAAAGAACACTGACTGCTTAATCACTGTTTGCTAGCTGTTACTGGAATCATTAACAGGAGCAAGTGGCGCAAGCACCAATATTTGTTTGTTTATAGAGGCTTTAGGCTCATTGAGGCTTTAGGCTTAACTTTTGTCTTATTATCCTTTTAGTGGATTCATCCTGCTCTGTGATTGTGTTATGGATCTTGACTTCAAGGACATAATGTACAATTATTTTTCCACTATGTTAAAAACCTGTTTCAAAAGCTGTACCCAAACTTGTTAGATAAAGCAACAGTATAAAAATGGCATGGCTTAGGTGCGTGTAAATGTAAATTAGCTTTTAGGAAAGCAGGGTCTTAAATCTTAATTAGTCAGAAATGCTGAGGTCATAATTAATAAGCACAGAATTAATCTTGTGGTACTAATTGTGTTTTTCTCTTCTGAACAGAATATGACAGACACCTAGCATACAGTAAAGGTATGGCGACGGCGTACCTGGAGCCCAGCCTGAGCCACGGCATGGGCGGGGGGGTCAAGTCTCGGGTCAGCGGGGGAACCGAGCGTTCCGCCCCTGCACCTGACCGTGTCCTCAAAGTCATCCACTACTTTGAGAGCAAGAGCGAGCACAACGAACTCAGCACATGGTGCAGCAACATCCGCCACGGAGACGCCACCGATATTCGGGTAAGAGAGAACGCACGGTGCCTTTCTCGTGAGATAGTAATGCAGTGAAATTATGGCTGTTGTATGAGATAATTAGGCAGAAATGTAATGAAACAGATTTCATCATCCCCAATGGGAAATTGGACCTCAGTGGAGACAGTGTGTCAGTCACCATGATGGCAAAACATAAAGTACCCTCATTCATACGAGCATCCATTACTTCATTATTGTTTAGCTTGGTGTATGTTTTGGTGCAGTATCTTGTCAGTGTTCATATTGGGGGTGGTGCAGAAGAGATTTGGAATCTGTGGAGCCAAGCTACATTAGACATGAATTATTAATTTAGTCAATAGGATCAACCCCTTAGTGTGTACTTTCCAATTTTCAATCAATCTGCTTGAAACTTCACGTCTCAACTGTAGAGTCCACAGAGCCGCAGTTTTAGGGTTGTGTGTGTGTGAAGGTACTCTCTGCTATACTCTGTGCCTCTCCAGGTTAATGAATGTGGCAGAACCCTTTTGAAACTTTAAGCCCTTAAGCCTCTAGCCCTGAAAGTCTTACTTTCTTCCCTAAATCCTGATATCTGAAGTATTGAATTCATTAGCCACTCGGGTTCCTGGCTCTGTAAAAGCAAGTCAAGTCTGTTTTCGGAGCAGATGCTCTATTGATCAGCAGGCTTCCTATCCGGTGGGTAGATTAACATCTTGTTCCCCTTCCTGTGACAGTCCCTGATGGATTCTCACATGTCTTGTATTTATCTGAACTTTAATCAGCGCCTGTAATCTCACACTGCTACGTTGTGATACGTTGTATGCAACCGGTACGTTTTATCACCCTTTAATATCTGCATATTTCACTGTTATATAAGCCTTTATGAACTTATTAGTCAGACGGCTTCGCTGTAGGTAATCATCCGGCTGTGTTTAAGCAGGAAAGGAAGTTAATGAGATGAACAGAGGAGTAGTCTGGTTCTTGCTTGTTGATTTAGATATGCTCCTCACATTGTCTGCTGATCTGTATGCATTTTGCAGGTTGCCAAAGCTAACAAATTCACAGAGTGACTGTTATTAGTCTGACTCAGTCTTAATTAGGTCATATATGCTGTATGCCTGAGTGCGTGGGTGTGTGAGTATGTGCTATGTGATCGCATTAGCTGCAGCCTCATACATTACACTTTCACAGTCTGATTTTTGTGTCTGGCTGGGTAAAAACTCCAAAACTGATCTAGAAGCCAGCCATGAACCAAGTGTTCCTAAATATCAACACTTATTTACAATGTTTTTATTTTTACCAGCTACACACCTTATGGCAAAAAAGGAAGGGGCATGAATTCTGGATTAAAAGAAGGACCGTTGATATCTTGCCAGCTGAACAAATAAACACCCTCCTTCAGTGTTTCTCCAAAAGACCCCCCAATTGCTTTTGCATTGACAATGATATGCCCATGTCCCCCCAGCCAAGTGAGCAACAGGGTGCATCTGTGCCATACACAAGCACAAACAACTCGTTTTGCTGATTGGTTGGAGTAGTGTTGTGTGGCTCACTTTGAGTCACTCTGTTTCTCATGCATTTCACAAATGCACCCTGTTGCTCACTGGCTGGAGGGGACATGGGCGCTTTGTTTGTTTCTCCTTTTTCACAGCCAGGGCTTTAAAAAAGCTGACAGCTAGTGAGGAGACCTTCCATACATTTGATTTAAAAGAGTACATTAAGTCAGAATCTTTACATGCTTTTGATTTGAATTACTAACTAATTAATTTTTTTTATAGTTTATTGATTTCAAATCTTTTGAATTTAAATACATTTTTGAGCACGAGTGTGTAAATTAAAAGGATCCCTATTGACTTTATACTTCACTCAGGCTTTCAAATGTTTAAAAATATACTGAGTGTAAAAACAGTGAAGGTCACTCGTTTTGAAAGCCATGAAAGTGTGGATTAAATCGGTTAAAGTGAAAGCCTCTGTGAGACAGGCATGAGATTTACGACTTCAGAAATGATTTTGGTGTGAATTCACTCTGTAAAGACGCAGCACTGCTTGACAATTTCTGTGGTACACTTCAATCCCACCACGGCGTCACACACTGCAGTGTGAATTGCTACATTGCCCGCAGCATCTAATGGGACTTTAATGTTTTGGAGGCTAATTGTTTTCATTTCTAATTAAGCAAAACTGCAACTGATCATGCGTTATTGTTTTATTAATGTGTTCAGTGGGAAATCAATGCATGCTGCATGCATACTGCTCTCAAGGGGTGAAATGGGCATCATGATGTTTTATCACCACCATCCTGAAGAGTGTCCAGAATTGTAATTTAATCACAGAAAGACATTTAACTGGTACAGACAAATGGAACAAACATGGAAATGTAGGTTATAGCCCAGTGCCCTTGTGTACTCGCTAATTAGGTTAATGTGTAATGAGTACAACCCTGCCTTCCATGCACGTACACACGCACGCGCACATACACACACGATTCCACACAGACATCAGGCATTAAACCTACCACTGACTACTAATACTTAAACATGAAATCCTGCTTGATAATTCATCTATGTAATTGGAGTTGGTCTGGTTGTTGGTACACCTGCAGATTTTTATTCCTTTAGCCCTGCTGGGGTAATTTATTTTCTACAGTTTTTGGTTTTGGCTTATAATTTGCTCAACTGGATGCTCACTATTCTGAAATCTGTTTACTGTCATTTTTTCCTTTTTCAATGGTTCTAGTTCAGATATAAAATGACAGCTTGTTCATGACTCATTAATAAGAGTCCTAATCCATGTTCTTGAACTGTGTCTGTTTGCATTGTTTGTAAATAATTCCTCATTGGTGGTTAGCACATCCGCCTCACAGCAAGAAGGGTTCGATTCCCGGGCTCGGGGTGTTTCTGTCTGGAGTTTGCATGTTCTCCCCGTGCTTGCGAGGATTACCTACGGGTATGCCAGTTTAATGAGTTGGTGGGCCGGATTTGGCCCACGGGCCTTGGGTTTGACACCTGTGCTTTCAATTATATGATTATTTATCTCAAATTAAAATCTACACCCATTATAATGTAACAGTAAATTTTGAAGACATTAAGTTACTGGCGACATACCTGTGCTTTTTCAAGGGTAACGTCATTTGTTTGAGACTACTTGGAAGCTGAGCTGCTCTCACTCAATTGTTAAACTGTTTAATCCTACCCGGCTCACGTCTCAGCCGACACTTTGTGAAAGCGGGGTATGCCCTGAACAGCTCGCCAGACCATCGCAGGGCAACACACACACACTACAATTCACACTCACACCTAGGTGCACTCTGGAACAGCCACTTTATGTAATGTGGATGTCTTTGGACTGTGGGAGGAAACCAAGGTACCCAGAGGAATCCCACACAAGCACACAGAGAGCATGTAAACTCCACACAGAGAAATGCCCGAGCCTGGGCTCCCGAGTGGTGCATCGACAAGGTGCGTGACTATCAACCCAGAGATTGCAAGTTCGAATCCAGATTGATGCCACAGCCATTCGTGACCGGGAGTCAATGGGAGCTAATTGGCCGAGCTCTCACGGGAGGGAGGGATGGCATATGCCCACTTCTCTGTTGTTTACAGCGATCACCAGCCAATCATGGGCGTCTGTGCGCTCATTCGTATGAGGAGGCGGATAGCGCTTTCCCTCCGAGTGTGTTAGACCGCCCCCAAATACGCATGCGCAGTATTGCATGGCGGGTGGCAGCATTGCATGTCATGGAGGGGGCATGTGCATGCTTACGCCCCTCCCTGGTTGGTGGTGGTCGCTTGATATGAAAGGCAATACTTGATGGGTGGGAATTGGATACGACCAAATTAGCTGACAAAAATGGGGAAAAATAAAAAAAAGAAATGCCCGAGCCTGGGAATCCAACCCAGGATCTTCTTGCTTTGAGGCAAACGTGCCAGCCACTACGCCACCAATATAGAGTTGGAGTTAATGGGTTTGTTTCTTAGTGTTGGCATTTCTTTCAATGTTCTGCTATTGAAAGGAGGTTTTAGTAGAGTTTGAGGCTTATAGAAGGTTAAGTGTGTTTTCAAGTACGATTAGTCCTTTTGCAGATACTTTGTATAAGAAAATCTCATCGATGCAAAATTTCTTCTGCAAGAAAGGCTTACTTAACCTCTTCTGTGTTTTCTCACTTTTAGTGGAAATCAGGCTCCTCCTGAAAGATGCTGGTGGTCTGGGTGTGTCCTAGGGGGTCAGTCATGGTGGAAAAATGTCATGAATATACCATGGTGTGAAGAGTTTGGTCTGAGCTGTCAGTATAGATGGAGCTGATGTGTGTTTCAGGGAGAGACTCTACATTTTGTGCTACTTTAACAGAGATCCAGAGACACACGTGAGAAAGAGCAGCAGGCTTTCGTTCTGAGACGAGCTATTCCGTCTGACAGGCTGAAAATGTGGTGCTGTTAAACTCAAGAGCCTTTATATCGCCTGTCAGGTTTTCAGGCCATATAGCCTCTTCGATTTATTGACACCAGTCAGTCAGGCTGAGATTTATTCTTCAGCAGTACGCTTCCTTGTGGATTATCTCTGATCCTGGCCCAGTGACTGACTGCTGTAGAATGAAATGTGGTCAGGAAGGGGGAGGGGTGAGGGAGCCGTGTGCTTTTTAGAGCAACAGTGTGAGTGTGTGGGCGTTCAGTTTTCATCGAGAGCGAGCTCTACATCACCCCACATGACGCTTTGGAACCAAAATACAGCGATAGTGTCACTCGGTCTGTTAGCCTGATGGTCCCCAATCTCAGCTTCAGTTTAGGTGATGTAATTTCATGTGATGTCAGCCATGTCTCTCTGTGAGCTGGTGTATTTCCAGTATGTAAGGGAACATCCCCCATATATTGCATTCATTCTTTGTAGGTAGATATTGGATTAAATATCTGATATAGCATCATAGACCTGTGTCTATGAAAGAAACAAGCTTTTCCCGCAGATATATCCCATGATATATTGCATGTGTTTTTCTTTAATACATAAACATTTTAATAATAAGCAAACTGCTTTGGTATTGACAAATTAAATACACACGGTTATAGGAAAATATTCTTCAA
Organism: Tandanus tandanus; assembly: GCA_039654325.1. NCBI lineage: Eukaryota > Metazoa > Chordata > Actinopteri > Siluriformes > Plotosidae > Tandanus > Tandanus tandanus. The sequence continues at coordinate 53,756,477 of JBCNYH010000001.1, read as the reverse complement.
GTACAATGCTAGCAGTATACATAAAGTGTATAAATACGTGAAAGTGAGTACTTGGGAATTAAACCCAAACTTAATAAAACTTCATATTTGTCTTTGCACATCAAAACAAGCTATTGTTATTACAATCAAATGTGAAGGGGAAAAATAAAATAAGAGTAATAAATTCTCACGGGGTGCCACTGTACTGTGAAAGTAAAGGTGGTGGTGACAAACGGAAGATGTTGCCGATATGCCTAGCTTTATTTTATTCAGAAGTTCATTGGTTTATATATTTTTTTGTTAGTTAATTACCTGTATGCTGTTATCTTGTGTTATATGAACTGACGGATCTACGTACTATTCTCGCAATTTCGCACTCTTGTCGACTACAAATGGCAACCTCTTTTAAACCAGCTAATGCAAACTATCGAACACATTTTAGCAGATTGCAACTTCGAAAATGTAAATAAAAACCACCTGATGATGAAAATGTACATATTTGTACATTTATATCAGAGTTTGGTATGCTTTCCTTTCATTTCACGCATAGATTATGCATTTCATGAAGTATTCAATAAACTTGAACCATAACGCACATATTTTGCATAAATAAATAACTGTAAACCAGAGAATACAAAAATTACTATGACTTTTCAATAGGTCCTTTGCAATAAACCAATACAAAAATACCACATGTTCCAACTGTCCTATTTAAAAGAATATTGTAAATGAATCCAAACCACTTGTTTTCCTGTGCAGTGGTTTATCTTCATTTTGTTTATTTAGATTTGAGAGATCAGTACTCAAAATGTTTTTTTTTAATGATTGCTGTGGCAGTGCGTATCTGTTGGTCACATGTTGTTGTGCACATCATCTGCCGTAAAGCGTGGACTGTTGCTCAACCAATTTTCACCAGTTATTATGCTTGTATACCACTCACCACTGTGTTAAGTAGTAATGGTAACCGGTGTGTGTGTTTGCTCCTCAGGGGATCATACAGAAGATCGTGGACATCCACAAGGTGAAATGTGTGGCATGTTTCGGCCTCCGCCTCAGCCATGTCCAGTCAGGGGAGGCCCACTGGCTCCACCCTGACATGGGTGTGTCCCATGTGAGAGAGAAATACGAGCAGAACCGATTACAGGACGAGTGGAGGTGAGCCACATGCATATCTCATGTTCTCTATGACTCTTGCCAGGAAAACAAAGTCGATGGTGGATAATTTGTTTTGGAAATGGTGCATTTGAATAGGGTTTAGCATGACTGCTCTCTTGTGAAATGTCTTGTGCACTCAAAACATATTGTGGAAAAGGCAAGGATTTATTTTTCTGGTTGTTTCTTGTCAGATAGTAAAGCCTTGAAAGGGAGCATTTGGTTTTTGTAAAGGAAAATAGAAGTATTCAAAGTTTATTTTAATCAATTTCAAATTACTATGTGAGGTAGAGTATCTACTAAAATTCAATTCAGATGTAAATAGTATCACTTTGCACTTAAATAAAGTCAAGTTTGATCAGCCAATCATAACCTTTTAAACTTCTTTAACATGCATTAAGATAAGCTTGTTGATTTTATGTAATAGCTTTGTATTAGACAAAAGTAACATGATTTGCCAGCTTTCTGGCCAGTCTTAGGCTAACTACTACACTGAGTCATTAAAACCAGTAGCAGTTTTTGTTAGCAGCTGCTGTTAATTAGCTGCTGGCTAGTAAATCTGCCTACTGGTTTTACCCATATCATGTATTAAGCTAATGTGTAAGATAGAATGTTATTTATATTATATTAGGACCCTTTAGTGTATGTAAACTAAAATACACTTCACCCTCGATTTCCCGGATTAATAGGGGGGATAGGCTGTTCGGGAACCTCAAAAGTCCGGCAATCGCTAATGTGCGGGGTCCCTACCCTTTCCTGGACATTTACCATAATCAGTCCAGCTATCACCATTATTCAGCAGCCGTCCCGGACTTTTACAACACTTATCCAGACACTCAATACACAAACTTAAGGAGCGTATCAGCACATTCTTTTAGCACATTCATTTTAAATGTGGGTTCTGGCTCGACATCACTGTCCTCACTTTCACTTTCTCTTAGCCCTCCCGTCACTGATGCCACTATCTTCGTCGGACTTTATTTCGTGCCCCTCTGCTGCTTCATTTTCGTCCATCCACTTGGGCCGGACAGGAGGGAAGTTGGAAAATCATGACCGACCCGGACTTCCATCATCAATTCCCGGATTTGTACGAGCATTTTTCCGGCAATACCAAATAATGTCCAGTGCCGAATTTTGTACGGGAAATCCGGGAAATAGGGGTACAGGAAATCGAGGGTGAAGTGTATTTGTAAAATAACCCAATAACCAGACAATGCTTGGTTATCTGACTGAAAGACGTAATGTTTTACAATAAAAAAAAAAATCAAGGACATTGTTGTACTGAATACTGAAAGCTCAGCAAAAGACCATAAACTCACTTGTATGCTGAACAAATTTGAACTACTATAGGCAAGTCCTCAGTAAGACCATAACCTAGATAGCTTTCTTACATTGTATAAATTAAGCATGCTAACTGAGTAAAAAGCTAAACCCGTTCAATTCTTAGCTAGCCTGCAAACTTAAATCATATGCTAATTAGTTGAGATGATTTGAGCTCATCTGACCAATTATCCTTTGTAATTGCCTGCAACCACAGCCGTTTTCTGCTGTGGGTGTGGAGAGGTATCTGATGTTATAATATCCAGTACAAACAAATGCGTTGATGAACACTTCCCCAATGCTAATAAGCAACAACACAACATTTCTGTAAACAAATCATTCATCAGTCTTCAGGTTTATTTATGTAACCAGGAAGCATGGCTGATGTCACAGTAGCAGCCAGTTGGTTGTATCTAAGTGCAAAAATCTCTGCATTCAAATTTTTTTTTTAATTGAATTTTAACAATTTATTAAATGTGTGTGGGTGCATGTGTGTAAATCCATCCCATCCTCCCATATGATGAGTAGCAGGCTTCTGTTGTTGCCATGGAGATTTAGCTGGCACTCTGGCAGGCAGAGTTAAAACTGTGTGTGTGTATACATTTTGAATGAGGGTATAAAGCCATTCCTTGAGAAGTAGTTTATGTATATAAGTAAAACGTAATCTAAAATGACGTGTTAAAGGCTGTTGTTAGCAGGTCTGTTCTAATGAGCACACAAATGGTGTATTGAGGGTAACGATGTGATTTGTGTTTACAGCACCTGGGCCAACAGTATTGCTATTGTAGTGCACTGAATAGTGATCAGTACTTAAACTGTCACCCGACCAACTGGACAATGTGTCTGCCATTAGGTCATGGTGTACATGCACCATCTCACAGATGGCATTTTTTACATCCTCTTCTCTCTCTAAACTACTTCAGACAATGTACCATTACTGCTGCCCAAACAACACTCATTCAAGTAATGTTATCCAGCTGTACCCTCTTTTCACCCACCTCAAATTAGCTATCACATGCTTTGTTAGATTTACCGTACCTCAGAGAGCCAAAAGCCAGGAAGAAAAAGAGAAAGGGGTCATTCTGGTCTTTTAATCTTCAGCTGCTTCATTTCCAATGCCATTCAGGACTTAGCTTTGTTTTCAAGAGCTTTGTTTGAAGACACATGCTTTTACCATATTGTTAAACCAGATGAGAAACAGTGGTGATCACGAAGGCCATCGAGATACCAGAAGTCCAGATACAAGTCTGTCAACTGGGGCTATGTCCACACTAACTATTTAGTCATTCTGCCCACTCTACAACAGTGTTTCCCTCCCACAGAAAAATGATAAAAAAAAAAAAAAACGATTTTTCAGGTGCGTACATAATGCAAGGTTCACATCGTAATCTGGACAGTAATACGGACGGACGGACGGATAAGCATCAGTAATGCTTATGTCATTTGTTTTGGTTGGATGCAACCTTTCCTGATATTTTCCTGATTTAGCAGATTTTTGAAAATCAGGTAATGTTATTATAACTGTATTAAAAACTTAAAAGCTACAAAAATTCAAAACACTCTTTAGAACATGTTTGCTGAATTCACTCTTAACCTGAATTATCCTGGTTCCTCTTAACACATTTATTGTTAACACATTTATTACATCTATAAGATGTTTATTACATCTATATTGCATCTCCACATCTATGTCCATCTACGACGGATGGGCGGGCGGGCGTTCAGCATTTTCTCAGTCTGGTTTCCACAAGCATCATTGTAATAACACACAGAACATATTTGCTGAATTATCCTGCTCCTCTTAACACATTTGTTACATCTTTATAGTGGTCTTTATAAATATAAAGCTGTCTCTTTAAGAGATTTAGTTTATACTTCATGGAACATAAAGAAAAGGAAAATAAAACAAGATTTTTGTTTGTTTATATATGTATATATTCTAACCACTACAGAGGCAGGTTAGGTGAGATTTGCACACTTTGAGCCGAACTAACTACATATCGCTAGTTAGCAGCGACTGTGTATAACATACTCATTTAGAACTTGATGTACACTACATGGAAATGTAAGTAAACTACAATCTGTAAAGATGTGTTTTTACACTTATTTAAAGTTTTGGTGTATACTATGTGGAAACACAACAAAAACAAATGATAAATATCTCATTTTAGATGGTTTTTCCATTTTAAAGTGGGACAGTGATGATGATGCCTGCTCCAAGTAAATGTGACAAACTATGAGTGTCTGTCATTTTGATTATCCAATCAGATTAATGTTTTTTAAAATCCCTGATATCAGACCAATCAGATTGTTCCATTCCCGTGAAGTATATATCAATGTGATCTATTCACAGATGCATCATGCATCATTGGTTTGCTGTGAAACATGCATCAGATTTTGTGAGCATGTTGACACACCAGAACATTGTCTGTTTATATATTATTTGTCCATCTTTGTGGTATTTTCACTGTATAAGCAGTGCCAGAGGCGAGTCTATAGTTTTGCTTGGCGTTATGAGGGCTATTTAATGGATGATTTGGTGTGTGGAGCCTCAGCGAAGACCAGATTGGCAAGAGGCAGCAGAGGGGGCACAAGAGTGCACTTATCACCTGAGCCCTCTGCCAAGGAGGGCTCAGGTCTATGAATCACACTGCCAAAGAAATGAGACAGAACACACACACACACACACACACACACACACACACACACACACACACACACACACACACTAAGCTACCCATGCACAAGCTTTCATTACACACACTCTGACTTAGTCACTCTTGCATGCACACACACTCACCTTTGCTGACCAGATCTTCTCCTCTTGTCTGTTGTACAAGCTTATGGAAAGTAATGACAGGAAAATCTTAGACAGATTCACACACTCTCACACACAGACACACATCTTTGTCCTGGCTGCTGCTGGTGTAGCTAGGAATATTAGATTTTTATTTGTTATTAGACAGAATCAAAAGATTGCTCTTGCAGTTGATCTGTTAGAAAAGTGATCTACCAAACCGTATACTGGAATAAATGGAGAATACTGTTTGCTACCACACCCTGGTATGCTCCAGGTGCTAAAATGCATGTTTGCTGCATAAGATTAATTGCATACCTTGGGGGGAAATTAAAGGTAATGCGCCCCTCAGCTTAGAATTCCTACTTCCTATTGTGGCATGATGGCCACACTGAGTTCATGCAAGTGACGGTAAATAATATGGCTGCTCACAGCATAAACAGTAAATAAGTTAGCATGCCTTACCTTTAAGTGTGTGTTATATGGTATATACCAGTATTTGATTTAAATCATTCTGTCTACAGACGTAATACCTCATTATATCTATAACATTGACTAGATTTCACTGTTTTGAGGAGCAAAATATACATCAGTAATCACAGTTAGCTTTAGAGCTACCCAGGTAAATCAAATACAGCTGTCGCATCCTAGTGCTTGGGGCAGATTTACACTGAGGAGTAACGTATAATCCCAGCCACTACTGTCTTGTTTAGCTGTCTTCAAAGGGATTATTACAGGATGACATAAGGTGATATGAGAAGGAGGAGGCGCTCTTTGTGGATCTGACATCCAGGCATTTTTGCACATTGCTAAACTGTTCAATAATGTGCAAAAATGCAGTATATGGTGGTGTGCAGATGTAGTGGTTGTTATATGAGATACGTAGTGGATAATTAAAATTTTTTTTCTATTTTTTAATAATGCAAGTACCGAAAAAGTAAAGTAATAATTATTAAGTGAGTGTTTTATTCAGTTACAAGAAGATTGTTATTGCTGTAAAGTTCCACTTAGCAGAGTGCGAGGATGTGATACTCATGTCAAGGGATTATGGGATGGGGACGAAAACTCTTATGATTCTTATTCTTGGTTTATACTGTGAAGGGTGTGGTGTGGGTGAGATGGTGGAGGGGTGATTATTTTCGCACAATGCATTGCCGTTTATGTTGATCAAGTGTGCTGTTTAGAATAAAGCCAGCAATCTTCATTCACTGCTTTAACATGGATATGTTTGTCACTGACTGCTCTAATCATACTTGTGCCTCTGCTACGTCTTTTTTATTTTTATTTTTTTTGATTTTTCCTTTTTTTTTATTTGATCTTTCTAATTTAGTCGTTTCCAATTCCCACCCATCAACTTTTAGCCTTCCCCATCACACGACCACCACCGACCAGGGAGGG
>JBCNYH010000001.1:53679643-53696742 GCA_039654325.1 Tandanus tandanus | reverse complement strand
AAATCCAACTATTCAGTGTCGCCTAGAAGACAGTTTTCATGACAGTTTTCCTCTTTTCATGATGTCTCATGGAGTTTTTTTCTTGCTACTCTTGTCTTTCACATTAAGGATCTAAACCTGGACTTCTCTAATTTTCTTTTGATGTCTTATAAAAGAGTTACATAAATAAAACTTCCTTTAATTTATTTTTAAATTGCCTGAATGCTAAAATGCAGTTTTTTCATGGTTCTTGTTCAGACCATGGAAAATCCCTGTGGCCTCTGCATTTCTGAGAACGGTAAAGATCTGAAGGCAGGTTTGATTTATTCTGGTGTTAATGACATATTTTCCCCCACTTACTCCTGGGATAAGACCATCAGAAGGATTTGTTTTTGATTCTCCAGGAACTCATAATGTTAAATATAGTTGTGAAACCCTGCTGGTCATTGTTGGTCATATATAAGAAGCTTATAAAGGTTAGTTCATTGGAGTTCTGTGAAAACAACAGGGAATATGGGCAGGGAGGGAGAAGTGGGACGTGTTAATGTGAGCCGGAGTGGGATGAGATGAGATGAGAGGAAAAAGAGCAAGGGCTGGTGGGAGTCATTTGGCTGTGTTTACTCTGCGTGCTGCAGTTAGGCACATTTAATCCTCCCTCCAGCAAGACGCCAGCTCAGTCTTCTCCAGCACGCCGTTGTGCTGATGGAACCGTGCTCACCTCACTCACTCCTCGCCGTGGTGAGGGCGCGCTCCGCTCCAAGGATGCACCTTTTCAAATCCTGCTTCGGAAAACCGGTACTGAGACACTCGGAGCTGCTATTATTGTTTATTTTTGGATCAGCTGCAGTTCTTGTTGCTATTGTTGTTGTTGTTGTTTTTTGTTTGCTTATGAGGCTTGGGGAGGACTTGGTGAGTTTGTTACGTGAAGTGAGCTCATGAGAGAAATTAATTATGTAGAAATGATTGATTAGATACCAAATCCACATATGTTTGTCTGTTAATTTGTTTGTGTATGTTAGGTTGCCTTTTTGGTAATTAGGGGTGGATATAACATAAAATATTTATATGCATGATTACACTGACACCTTTTAAATTTTAGAAATCGTGCCTTTATCATTTTAGAAATGCATTTGTTTTGTGCTCAATAGTTCAGTACTTTTTGGATGGGCCTTGGATTTGATTTTTTTTTTGTGTGTGTGTGTTGGGGTTTATAATGTTATTCACATGTTATAGTAGAGGAAACTGTACTTGTATTGTTGTAATATGAAAAACACTATTTAAATGTTTGATTGCTTGGAATCGAGTGTGTGATTGCGTCTCATGATTTGTGCGGTGTGTCTTCAGAAGCCGGAGTCCAGGAATTCAAGAGGCAGTATTGACCGAGAGGACGGTGTTCTCCAGGGGCTGGTGGGTTCTCATAACCCTTTGCTTGTTTGTCTTTTATCCCAGAGGTCATACTAGTGCTGAGTCTACACACATTGCATTTTATATACATCCCGATCCATTACGCCATTTTAACATTCTTGTAAGGGAAAGTAGCTGTTTTGTAATGGAGAAGGTATTTACTTTTGCTTTTCTCTCCAGTCCAGTCCCAGAGAGGGATTTAGTATAAGGTTAGAAGAGGTGGCTAGAGGAGTGTCAGCAGGAACAGGAACCACAACTGGCTATTTTACATGCCATCTCCAAAACCAGCACCCACAAATCCAGGCACATTTTCTCTGAGTAATTACAGAACTTTCTGTATGTTCCTGTACGTTTCATAGAAAGTGTTTGGGAAATGTACAAGTGCGTCAAGAGACAAGTTATGGATGCTTTTCCACAAACCACTCAATCCCCAGCTCCTGCCTGCGGTAAACTCTGGGCAGAACAGTGAGATGAGGCATGTGACAAAGCCTCTAAATGTTGTTTGTGTCTCTATTTTCTTTCAGACGGGAAGCCAGCATGTATACCAACCTGTGGGCAAAGCAGGTGAGTGCCTTAGCAGTGCCTCCTGTAACAGAAATGCATGTTTAGAACTGATGTGAATAGAAATGCTTTTCATGTTTACACTGTTAATTTCATTTGAGACAATAGAGAAATATCTGTAATACTGAGTGCCAATATTTTGTTCAAAATGTGTTCAATCTGTTATTTTTACCTCCCACATTATGTACAGTGCCCACACCCAGTAGCTAACAGTACTCTCGACATTTCCTCTGCAGATCCCGTCGCTCCACCTAAGAAGCCTCCTCGTCCTGGAGCTCCCAGCCACCTGAGCAGCACAGCCAGCATCAGCCTGGTGGACAGCTATAATGAGGGTGTAAAGGTATGACATGCTGCTGCACAGAAAAACACACATGTACATCTGGCTGCACTTAATAACCAACCTGTGAGCATGGCATAAAGCACGCACTTTGATTTTCCTCTTAATTTTTTGGGGGTTTTTTTGCATGGTTATTTTGACATATGAGCGAGTGAGAGATGAGCCAGACAGATGGGAAAGTGAAAAGTGCAACACAGACAACAGAAAACTTGTCAGAGTTTTCCCTGCTTTCTTTAGCCAAGCTGCTTGAGTTGCTGCTCATCAGCAGAACAGGGGAACGTTTATTTTCCCAACCTTGTAAGGGGGGAAAAAGGGGCCCTAAAGCCTCTCCCCAGCACGCATGCACCTACACACACACACATTCCATAGACAGTGATTACTTTAGCTAATTAAGCCCTTCATTTAAAAGCCGATTTTGTTTTTCAGATAAAAATTATTATTTAAGTCCTTTTGTTTCTCACTAAGAGCTAAATATATGGACACGGACACAAGTGATTCAAGTTCATGGTGCGCTGGATAAAGAGAGTAATCGGATGTGGTTTCCATCTCTGGGAAAACCCATTTTAGGCCAACTGGAGAATAGCAGTGGAGATAAAAACACTTTCCTTTTCCCACCTCGTTTCTACCACAAGACTGTGACCTCTGCTTCATGGTCCTCATATTCTGCCAAACCCACAACGCAGAGCGCACACTTATTCAGCTATTTCAGAGTCAGTGTTACATCCTATTTTCTTGCCTGTGTGTTTAAACTTTCCAGGCATTTTTTTTTTTCATTTGGAAAGGCTCTGTTGTTTTGAAAATGAAATCTGTCCTGAACTGATCATCAGAGGCTTTAAAGCTAACAAATTTTTCTAACCCAGAAAATTGTGTTTTATTTTACACACAGGATTTGATTTTAGATTTGAAATGCTAGAAAAGAAGTTTCTTACTGAACCCTGTAAGACTATGCTTTAAATCAGACTGTAATCACAATACAGTATATTTAACCCTTAAATCATGCAGCACAGCTTCTTTTTCCTTACTTGTAAGTGTATGCATGTTATTTTTTTATAATATTATTTTTGCATCATTAATTATTTGTTCCTGTTCTGTTTCCCTGCATCCCTCCCTCACCCCCTCACACTCGCCTGCTTTTTGCTGCACGTAGCCCTGGAGGGTAAGGACTTGTGTATGTCGGTTATGTGTGTATGTGTCGGTTAGCAACTGCTGCTCTCACACTCATCTGCATGTTAAAAGGAATCATCCTGTAGTAATAATAACAAGCATTCCTGTAGATATATATATATATATATATATATATATATATATACACACACTGCATACTGACACACAGACGCACACTCATGCACACATTCCCATGGCTATGTCTGCCCTCAACTAAATGAGTGTGAGACTGCAGTTACTCTCATGTTTATTATAGTAAGTGCACTAACATTATAAATTAGACAATAATATTAAAGGTACAGTATGTAAAGTTTGATTAAGAACTTCAGATATTACATGTTAAATCTTTTTTAAAGCCTCTTTCAACATTATTTATCAAGAAAATGTAGAAATATACACCTAACTACAGTTTAATTAACAATTATGCACCAAAGGCAAGGACATGATAGTTTTAGCATGAACTACATGGGAACATAAAAAGCAAACTAAAACCAAATGTTTATAGCATATTTTTACTCAATTTTCCCATAACAGATCAGGTGAGCTTCAAGCCAAGCTAAGCACGTGCAGATAACAGCATCTTTTTGAACGCATTAAGAGTTTTGGTATACACTACCAGAACTTTATTTTTATTTATTTATTTATTTTTTGGATATACTATATTAATCCCGTGACTGGTGGAGCGAACACGTAGGTTCACTGACCTTTCGTGTGGCACCAACTGGCATATATGATGTCAGATTCTAGTTGTTGTATAATAGAGCCTAATGATAGGTTACGTTATGTTACCTGAATGAAGTGTTTGTTACTATGTCATTAGTGGAGAAATTTATAAACTTACCTATTCTTACCTAATTAATTCCGAAACTATCTGCGACTATCTGTGATCGACCACAGTGGTCTCATACTGTCAGCAATATAATCGCGGATAGTTAGTGACAGTCACCGATTAGTAGATTATCGTGTGTAATCGTCTAATATTTGGAAACAGCTTTTAAAATACGGGATGATTCCTCATTGACAGTCACTGACAATCAGCAATATGGTCGACGCTATCGGTGGCAGACTCCTCATGCTCACTCCTGAACTAAAAATTGATCGAATTGGAGACATTATCGGGCGTTATAGCCCAAATGAGATCGGGGCTTTAGTGGTAATGCATGCTGCATTTATCACACAGTTATGAAGTTCTAATGTTTCACTTTTTAAATAAGTCCATATTACTGTTATAAATTAAATGAACTGAATACATTAAAGTTGTCCAAAAGTTCATGAACATGCTGCTAAGTCAAGATCAACTAATAAATACCGAGATTAAAAAAAAATAAAAAAAGATAATCAGCTTCTCTCTTTTATTTAAAGATAAAGTTTTATAATTAAAAAAAAACATGTTGTATAAATCCTCCAGCTTTACATTATAAAAAGACTAATGCAGGGTTTATTTTTTAACATTAGTCTCTTCGGCACCCTGTTCCGCAGATTCATCATGGTGTATTTAATTTCAAAGTGCTCCTGCCATCTAGTGTTCAAATCTGTAAACTACAACCAATGATCACAAACTCACTGTGCTTTCTATCTTATGAAATATTTTCTGCAATCGGACCACAACAGTAAAAATGAACCCCTCCATCCACATGCTCCGTTTTTACTCACAGTTCCATACTATTTGTTTACCAGATCCAGCCTCAGGAAATCAGTCCACCACCCACAGCCAACCTCGATCGCTCCAACGATAAAGTATATGAGAACGTGACTGGATTGGTGAAGGCAGTGATCGAGATGTCCAGTAAAATCCAGCCTGCGTCTCCTGAAGAATACGTGCCCATGGTGAAGGTATGAGATACGCGAGCGCACACAAACACACACACATTTTAGTGAGTGGATGTGGTTCCTTTAATTCTGTTTTACTGTGCAGCACTTTGGTCAGCATTGTTGTTGTTTGTAAAGTGCTTTATAAATAAAGTGGTATGGTCCTAATCTGTACTGGTTGTACTTGTAGGAGGTGGGACTGGCTCTGAGAACGCTGCTTGCAACTGTGGATGAGACCATTCCTATTTTTCCAGCTAGCACACACAGAGAGGTCAGTAATGCATTCATCCCATCCATCATGAGATTTATGCAGCTGCATAAGCAACTGCATACTTCTGCATTATATGTCTCCTTATTCCACGAACACTGTTAGTATAGTTAAAAGTTGCAGGTTGTATTTGTATGAACCTATCAGATCATGCATTACAGGACAGAACAGGTGGGGCGTTTAGGGCATAATGGATAGAGTGAACATGGAAAGCAGTCACAGCGGTAAATAATTCATCATTGATGTTATATTCTGTACGGGCGGCATGGATACTCAAGGTTTCCAGACAATCTTGAACACAAATGCTCTAATTTGAAAGTCAACACAATTGTTCTTCATTACAGAACCCTATTTAAAATGAGGTCAAAGGGTCAAGGTCTCTGATCTTTTATGTATTTTTTTTTTTTTTTTATATTTGGTTTGTGGACAATAGTACAGTAATAATACAGTACTGTGTATCAAAGAGGTGAATCTTGCACCCACTGGGAGCCATTTTTTTATGTTCCCATGTAGTATTTACTAAAACAATGATGAGCCTCAGGCTTTGTGGATGCCTCTGAATTGATTAATGTCCACCTCACCTTCGGTGCATAATTGATAATTATATTCTCTGTATTAATGCATTTTAAAATCATGAGGGTTGTACCAAGGGTATTAGTGTAGTGGTGGGGTAGAGAAAATATACAAATACAGGAAAAAGAAACCTCGGTAAATGAGGGTAAGCATTAGATTATATTGTGATAAAGTGACGGTATTTAATGTAAGAGGTTTTGTCTGTGTGTTCAGATCGAGATGGCTCAGAAGCTGTTGAACTCAGACCTGGCTGAGCTGATCAATAAGATGAAGCTGGCGCAGCAGTACATGCTCACCAGCCTGCAGCAGGACTACAAGAAACAGATGCTCACAGCCGCACACGCCCTCGCTGTCGACGCCAAGAACCTGCTGGACGTAATCGACCAGGCCAGGCTGAAGATGATCGCTCAGTCACGGCCCCACTAGCCTTTTCGCTGGAACAGACAGCTCAATAGAGTAGGACACTATTACAGCACAGGAGACAGACGAAAGGACACACTTTCCACTGCTGGAACAATTTGGTGATGTCATGGACTGAATCACAGCACATCACAGGTGGCTCTTCACGTGGATCACACCTCCAACGCCTGACGTCTCACCACGAGAATATGAACTGAAATAAGCCTTTTCTATAAAGACTTAAAACACACTATGTTCTATGGACTTGGAGATACAATGCTAATCATGTTTTCTTATTGTCCTGTTTGTGCTGGCGGTTTTTTTTAATCAAATCCAGAGATGAACTTCAGCGACAGACACTTTTATCTGAGAAAACACTGCAACTGGAATCCACATGGAAATCAGAGTTAATGCAGAGCCTTGAACAACCTGAGCTGACCCAAAGGTGTATTACAGACACTCACACACTTCCTCTCCTGAACTCTTGTATGGCAGATCATGCACACAGAGAGCTCACTGTTCTTTTTATCCTCTGACTTCCACTCAGGGGGCACCTTGAGACACATCACACATCATACAGTTTAATGTCATCATATTCCGCACAAGTATGCATATTTTTTTAAAGAATTGTCTATGGAATTAAGATTAAAGAAAAAGAAATAGTGTATCTCTAATACTGGGGTATTAAATGGGTAGAAAACACCGTCAGGGACTCTTAAATTCAATTCACCTCTTATTCATATCAGACAGTAAAGCACAGTTTTAGTAGCTCAATGCCTTTTTCTTACTCATTGCTTCCTCAAAGTAAAGCTGGAAAATGTAGACATAGTTCACATTTACCACGAATCTATACGTCTTTCCCCAGGCTGATAGACTCAGTCGTGTATAGTACAATCTATAAATGAATCCTGTCACTCTGATAACTTATTCTCAGGAAGAAAAAAAAAAAGGACTGTACAGAACCTTTAACTAATAAAATGTGTTACTCATGATGGGTTTCTTTTGTTTTTTAACTGACCTTTTTTTAAGCTTCACTCTCACATCTGAGTGCAGGTCTCCTACAAGCATTAAATCATCTGATGCGCAAATGCTAATTGTACCCCCACAAAGCATAGGGGATACTATGTATTCAGGGGATGATGCAGGTGTTAACATGCTGGTGGTGCCAGTTTCTCAAGGATATATTTTATATTTATGTTGAATGGTCCCTAGGACATACCCTACTAGCCTATCGAAACTGGCTCACCTTGAGCTGATTTTCAGGGTCACAGGGGTCAATTCATCACAAATTCCCGTTAACACTCTTGAAGGTATAGTACAGGGGTGCCTGATCCTGTTGATCTACCTTCCCGAAGACGTTCATTTCAACCCCAATTATGCCCACCTGACCATCCAATCGTCTAATCAAGACAAAGTGATGATTGGATTTGTCAGATGGGTCCCATTAGGGTTGGAGTTAAAATCTTTGGGAAGTTAGATCACCAGGAACAGGATTGGGCACCAATGGTGTAGAAGTTTCTAATTCATACCTGTTATACTTGGTGTCAAGGCCAAGTCTATTGAAACTGGGTCACAGGTCATTGCATCAAAAATGCCTGTTAACACTCTAGAGGCCACAGTTGACCATGCGGGAGACACACCTAGTGACCTAGACATCACATTGGACCAAAAAGATAGGGCAATGGTAGCTCAGAACTCCAGGTTACTGAGCATGAAAACTCTGGACTATAGAAATGAGAAAAAATGTGCCTACCTTTATGGAATTTGGCAAATAAGATGTTAATCTGAAGAAGTCAGGTGAGTAGGGAGGATGCAAGAGTTGTCCACCTGAAAGAAGTGATTGCCTCTCATGTTCTGAGTCTCAAGTGAAGCCTGGTGAAGACCTTTTCATCTACTCAGCACATTCTTGTCAAACACCTTTAAGGGTCTCAGCATATGCTTTAAAGTTGATAATTTCTTGCCAAGAGGAGAAACGGACAAGATTGACAACAAAATCAAGGGATTCCTTCACCAGTAAGTCTACTCCTTAATATAAATCCTAGAGTTATTTAATCACTGGCATCTGCTTACTTCCCTCCTAAGTTCGCTTTACTAAGTTTGTAAGTTTGAGATACTTAAGTTTAAAAAAATTAATTTTAACCACCATGAGGGAGTTGTCATTATAAATGTAAACCCCATTGATGTACATAACCCTCATGTGCATTTTTGAATGTTAATATTCATCAGACCTCTGGAGACAAATTAACACCACCAGACACACAGCTGAGTTTTCTCTTTTATTGTAAAAGCACTTTAGTCAAAGAGACCAAAGCCCATGTCATCATCTGACTCTTCAGACTCCTCTTTCTTCTCTTCCTTCTTTTCTTCTTCCTTGGCTGAAAGAGAAAACAGGCAAGATGTAAACACAAAGCTATAGCTGTTCAATATTATAGTGGGGTGTACAAATTTTACTCATACTGAGGGAATAACAGTACATCACATTATATCAAACAGATTGTAAACATTACAACCTCCTGTGGTTGATATTGAAGAGCATGTACCTGGGGCGTCTCCACCAGCAGCTGGAGCAGCTCCACCAGCAGCGGCGGCAGCAGCAGCAGGAGCACCACCACCAGCTCCCACGTTGCATATCAGGCTGCCGATGTCCACACTGGTCAGAGCCTGAAAAGCAAACACTAATTAGCAAGACACCACCAGTACCAGCTTGATCTGTAAGTGACAAACCTATACATACACTAGATAGTCTGATGTCTACGTCCATTCTTTTGCATACACCCAATCATAACTCGCATTAGCCTTAATACTGACACTGACATGTCCAGCAAAAAATAAAAAAAAGTCACACTACATATCAGTACATTCTGGGTGCTCTATTAACCCTGCATCAGAGTGCTACTAGGTTCATATTCTGATTATTATGATGAGCACTGTTACCCAGAAACTCTTGCTGCAAGGCAAAGGGGCAAAATTCAGGTATACACCTGGACACAACACTGAAGAGTGGCTGTAGATGTACACAACACTGCCAGGATTTTAAAGGACTACATTCAACCTATACAGATAAACCTTTCTGCATCATATTTACATGCTCTGACCACACTTCAGTTACAGAGGGGATGATACCACCAGGTACCTGCATTTAGGTCACTGGTTGAATGAGAACTTTTACAATGAGCGGGATGTTCAAACACATAAGGGGACTTTATTATAACATCTGTAATGGCACATGTACAGTCCCAGTGTCAAAAACAAGGCTTTAGTTTAAAAATCAGTGCCTTATGATTGCTTCAACCCACCCGATACTGCACTTTACAAGATTTCAAAAGTACACTGTATTAATACTACCTTTAAAATATGTGTTGATAATCGTCCAGGACATGGTTAAAAAAGGCAAGCTATTTACTGCATATTACTGACCCCGAGGAGTCACTTATATCATGTAAATGTATCACGTGATGCTGAAGTGACAAGAGTTGATCACTGGCATTAACATCAAAAGGCCAACACATTCAAACTGGCTCTTAAAATAAGAATATTAAACAAACATACCTTGGCGAAAAGGCTGGGCCAGAAAGGCTCGATGGTCACTCCAGCAGCCTTGATCAGGGCGTTCAGTTTGTCCTCCTGAGAAACACCAACACCAGCTCATTAGCACCTAGCATCATTAGCTAGCTACTAGTGTCAGTTATCTTTCAATCAATGGCCCAATTTAGACATTAAACTTATAAAACAGATAAACAAGACACTCCTCTGCAACCGGTAAGCTGTTAATTTATTTTCAAGAGTAGTATTTATCAAAACTACTAGCAGCTAATAATGCTAACGCTGACTAGCAACCCGGTTACTAAGTTCACTTCAGCACTTTGTACAAATTAATAAACGTTTATCTCGTCACCCAATGTACAAACATGAACATCAGTTAAAACTAGTTAGCATCTGCACCACAACACCACCTTTTCTCGCGACACCATGTGAAAGTGATGATGCCGTTAAAGATGGCGGCGCGCCGGCCGGAGCTCGGCCTGAACACATACCGTAACGGTGACTTCGTCATCATGGAGGATGAGAGCGGCGTAAATGCAGGCGAGCTCGGACACGGAAGTCATTGTTCTTTCACTTTATAACAGTTTAGGACCTGGATGCCTAATTTTGACGGTGCTAGTCGCCGGATTCAGGGGCCTTAGCTTCGTTAGAAGAACCGAGCACCTTTAGGCACTTTCTCGTCTTCTCTACAGGGCGGAAAGGGACCAAACGGAGGCGGGACATCAATTTATATACTCTGGTACGTCACTTCTTGGGCGGGACGAGCAGAGAGGCGTGGTCTATAGACGTCAATCTGGAACAGGTCGTTTGTGCCTGTAATGTTAGACAATTAAAAAACTTATTAGTAAATAAACAAAAGCAAATTAATGATATTATATTTTAAATTAATATCTTAATATATTAGTTTTTTTTAATCTGGATTTCATGTTCTGAATTCTTTATTTGTGTTGAATGTACTTCCATCTTTTAAAAACTATTCACCCTTCTGTTTATTATAAAACATTAAAATTAGAGTAGAAGTATCATCTATTGAATTTAACTCAATTAATATATTTTTTTATTATTATTATTATAAGGGTGACATGGTGGTGTAGTGGTTAGCATGTCCACCTCACAAGAAGGTCCTGGGTTCGAGTGTTTGTGTGTAGTGTTGCGGCAAAAAATGTCTCGTTCACGACGCAAGAGATCCAAATCCATTTTTCAGGTGTTTATTTAGCCTTTAGGAAAACAAAAGCATACAATCAATCACACAGAAGAAATTGTTCTGAGAAAGACCTCGGACCCCGTCTACCATTGGCTTATAAAGTGCCCATTACTACCATCCTCTAGCTTTAGACTCTGATTGGTCCCTCATGACATCATGTGTCAGTTTGTCCTTGTTCGTTCGAGCACAACGCAATTTTGTTCTATCGCTCAGGACATCTAGTTCCTTTTTCAAGGTGGTACAGAGTGGAATGGCCGAAATAAAGTAATCTTACACTGACTTCAGTGAATAAACTCCTCATACAATAGTCACATAAATCATCCAATAATTAAAGTACAGTACAGTAAATCATACAATTGCCCTTCTATAGGTATAATCATTAAAAATTTAAATAGTTTTTAATTAGAGCTGACATCATTGGACAGTTCTCCATTTCAGGATTACAAATGTCTTTAAATATAGGAAACATGATCACTCTTTCCAAAGATATTACAATTTCTGTATTCATATTCAGGTTGATGCTGTTAATGATCAATAATTAATTCCAGTACATGATAGGGAAACCCAGCAATTTGGACCAAATATATTACATTCCAGACCGGCAGGCCACAGGCCTTCCTCAGTTCATGGGTCCAAAACGCACAGCGCCCCCAGTGGCACCTGATACCCCGATTCCTTCCTCCACAGCAGTTTGCATGTTCTCCCAGTGCTTGCGTGAGTTTCCTTATTAGGCTAATTGGTTGTTCCAAATTGCCCCTAGGTGTGAATGTGAGTGTGAATGGTTGTTGTGTGTGTTGCCATGCGATGGTCTGTCGAGCTGTTCAGGGCCCACCCTGCCTTCACCCAGTGTTGGCTGATATAGGCTCCAGCCTCCCTGCAACCCTAATAGGATTAACCAGTTCATCAAAAGAGTATGTGATGATGAGTGTTATAAAAAATTAAGAAATAGTTGTTGGTATTTTATTTTAAATTATGAAAACATAAAGCAGACTCCATACACTAAACCCGTTTGTTTATTCCTCAGTGTTTACAAGCACCAGTGTAATTAATTTAACCCTTAAACAGGCAAACAAATTGTAAAAAATAATTAAATGTAATTATTCTTCTATATAAGATCCAAGTAAAACATTCTTATTTCTAAATATCTTGTATATTTTAGATTTTTATGAGTTGTATCTCCCAGTATACGTTGCCTTATTAAGGTAATATTCATTCATTCATTTTCTGAACCGCTTTATCCTAATTGGGGTCACGTGTAGGCTGGCGCCCATCTCAGCCGACTCTGGGCAAGGGCAGAGTACACCCTGGACAGCTCACCAGGCCATCGCAGGGCTATTAAGGTAATAGACAATGCAAAAATCTGTAGTATCTCCTGGTGCACGTTGCCTGTTTAAGGGTTAATTTTTAAAAAATGCTAGCACATAGCGATGTGATTTCATATACAGAGATTTAAAATACACCGGTTTAATTTCTAGGGGGAAAAGGGAAAAAATGTAATTACATTTATACAAGGTCTAGAATGATCAGAACTGGGACAAAAGTGTACAAACAAGTTTTTTCCAGCAATACAAACATAATAATAAATTAACTTTTTACTCTAAATTTCATCAGAAATCACACAGACACCTGAGTTTGGTGGAGGATTTGATTTATTTCACTGAAGAGGGATAAGAACATTAAAAAATGTATATCGAAAAACATTACATTGCATATTCATACTCATGCGTCACTTTTACTGTGATAACCAGAAGATCAGGAATGTAGGAACCAGAGTTAATGATCAGCGAGAAAAACGCTGTTGATTTACTGTTGTTTGTCTTTTCGAGTTTTCAGATTATTAACAAGTATGTTCCAAAAAGTGATAACTGTTGCAATGCTAAACAGGTAGAAATATCCTCCTCATAAACCAATGCATGGACTTCCTTACTAATCGAGTCCCCTTAAACACTTTAGTGGAATATAGCACACAAACTCACTCACCAATCACTCTCACCTGCTATACAGAATCATCACAATCTCCCATCAGGACTTTCAACTAACTAACAAACCTTGTGTTCATTTGGCACCAATGTGACGACTTCTTTTTTTTTTTTTTTTTTTTTTTTAAACACTTTCCTGAAAGATCCCATACTTCTTCCTCCCGCTGAGCTTGTTCTTGTTGAGATCTGTTCTTACAATTAAAAAACTGGTTACGGTGAATTAGTGACATTTGAGTCCCAAGCAAGATAACAGGGAATAACAGGCAGATACAGTACGCATTAATAATAAAATCAGATTTAATGAATTGTGTGTTAATGAGCTAACTCAGCTCCATCCTGAGCAAATAAACACCGTCGTAAGCTGAGCCGGTTAACTCAATAACATCAATTCCACTCATTCAGTAATCACCCCTCCAGCGGAAGATTCCATTTTACTGGTAAGGATGACGGGAAGTACGTGAAGACAACAGGATACGAACACCAAGCACATGTAAGAGACAGATTCAAAGGGGACGGTGGATCCAAATTCAAAGGGGACGGTGGATCCAATCGCCCAACGTGTGAGCCGAACCACATGATCATGTCCTTGTCAGTGTCTCCGCGTGTCCGTGTGAACGTCTCCTGCAGGTTGATTAGCTGGGGGTGAGTTTACTCTTTGTGTGATTTTCCTTTTGGTTCTTCATCATAAGACACGCCGTACTCGTTCACCCTGGTCTTGTCCACAGGATACAGCCTGTTAGAGAAAAAAAAACAAAACGGCGCATTGTCACATGAATCTAAACTTCTTTTACACTTTGATTTGCACATCTAAAGTGTAAGACACAGCTCACCATCTCTGATACAGGTAAATAATGAACACAGCATCATCCCTGAAGCAGGCCAGGCGATGAGACGTTGGCATGGTGATAATGAAGGCAAAGACGTCATCGATGAACGTGTTGAACGCCTGAAGATCAAAAACATGTATTTAACACTCGAAAAAATATATATTTTATTAGTTGATATTGTTTGGTGACCATTTTCTCCAACAGCAGCTCAGAAGGTAATTCATTCATTTGCCAAACCACTTAATCCTACTGGGGACACGGTCTATCTCAGCTAACACTGGGCAAAGGCAGGGTACACACTAAACAGCTCGCCAGACCATAACAGGGAACACACAAGCATTTACACTCACACTCACACCTAGGGTCAATTTGGAACAACCAATTAGCCTACTGCACATGTCTTTGGACTGTGGGAGGAAACTGGAGTACATGGAGGAAACCCACGCAAGCATGGGAGAGCATGCAAACTCCACTCACAAACGCCCAAGCCCGGGAATCGAACCCAGGACCTTCTTGCTGTGAGGCGGACTTGCTAACTCAGACAGTAATGTCGGTGGGAATTCAAACCACAGGTTAAAATAACATGCTTGTTCCAATACATTATGATTTCTAGACGTGGCACAAAATATGAAGTGGAGAAATATATGTTTTTTACCTTCAGTTATATTGATGTTTCATGTTTATGATGCTTCAGTTTGTGTGATGATTTGCATCACTGTTAACAGGATTACACAAAAAGTCATGTGCGGACTTTCACAAATTTCTACCAGAGGTAGACCAAAAAAGACTCCATTAGATTTTGGAGATAGTTTCGTTGGTGTAGTGGGTAGCACATGCGCCTCACAGTAATAAGGTCCCGGGTTTCTGTGTGGAGTTTGCATGGTCTCCCAGTTATTGTGTGGGTTTCCTCCAGGTACTCTGGTTTCCTCCCACAGTCCAAAGACATGCACACTAGGCTAAATGGTGGTATACGTCTTTGTACATCAAAACGCCTTATTGTCTTTACAAGCTTCTTCGTGGAAAAAAAAAAAAAAAAAGTAATAGGCACACAGGGGGCGACATTGCACTGTGAAAAGTGTCATGATATATTGCACCTGTCATGGCATATTATGCACCTACTTTTATTTTATTCACAAGTTCATTAGTTTATATTTGACTTGTTAGTTCATTTTATGTGTTCTGTTATTATTGCCGTTATCTTGCCTTATATGAACTGAACTGGATTCACGTCCTACAGACGGATTTCGCGCACTCGCAAGAGTAATACAGCACTCTTTTTAAACTGGTAAACAGATTTTACCAGGTTGCAACGTCAAAAATGTAAGTAAAAACCACCTGATAATGAAAATATACATATGTTCATGTGTAACAGGAGAGTCTGGAATGCTTTCCTTTCATTTCGCTTTAATGATTGAGTAGCTGTTATGAATATTCCTTCATAAAGTCACATTTTCTCTACTCTTTCAGTACTTTTTAAAGTACTTCATCTTTAGGTACTTCTTACCCCTTACCTTGTACATAAATGCCTTCCAGGGCAGATGAGCCACAGACTTTAACTGTTCAAATAAAGAAAACACATGAGACTAGTGACACCGGTCTAAACACAGTTTATACTGGAAATAAACAGCTTTTCATATGACAAACTGTAAAATGTATCACTCAAATTCAGTATAGTATGTATGGTTCCAGTCACTGCTCACCTTGTAGTTCACGAAGAGCTGAGGTAGCATGAAGAGGAATCCAAAAGCGTATACTCCTGTTAGGAAAAAGGGAAGTGTCATCGTCACAACAGATTTTCTCAAACATTTTACAGATTTATTTTATGATAATTATACTTTATAATCTAACCATATAAATATTGAGCAGATTATTTAAATACAGTGTCAATCATAATTTGCCTATTTTTGGAAGCAAAGCTTTTTATTCCTATAACATTATTAACAATAAAATTTGTGATTAGATTCCACTCTGTATTATTTATACTTGTTTTTAAATATTTTTCTCAACCCATTCTATTTAGGCTCAGTCAGTTCAGGTGGACAACTAATAATTACAAGTCAATCATTAACAATTAATCCCTGAAGGTGAGGTGAATGTCACTGACTAGCCTAGTAGCAGACTATTCAATTCAGCAGCATCCACTGAGCCAGTGAGGTGCAGTATAGTTTTAGCATATACTACACAGGAACAAAAGAAAAAAAGTACACTAAAACTAGATCATTATGGTATATTTCTTACATTTTCTATTCATAGTGAGCTTTTCAGGGTGAACAGCTCACCAGACCATCGCAGGGCAACACACACACACACACACACACACACACACACACACACAAAACCATTTACACTCACACCAAGTGATGATTTGGAACAGCTAATTAGCCTAATGTGCATGTCTTTGGACTGTTGGAGGAGACCAGACTACACGGAGGAAACCCATGCAAGCACAGGAAGAACAAACTCCACACAGAAATGCCGGTGCCGAGCCCGGTACACAAACCCAGGACATTCTTGCCTTGAGGCAGACGTGCTAACCACTACGCCACCCTATATTAAATCTTTACGGTTGAAATGTTAGGATTTAGAGATGAAAACATACCATTGACTAAACTGTTGATCAGCCAGGAGTACCAACTGTTAACAAAACAGATCATTCAGTTAAATCCAAGTGAACAGAGTGAAGCATACAGAGTGAAGTGAAAATATTGACTTTATTACAAAAGCCACCTTACTACAACAAATATTGGCACCTCTGAGCATATCAGAAGCAGTGCTAAAGAAAGCATGGTACCTTTTGTACTTCACAAATACAAGTGCATAAATGGCTCCACCCACACACAGTGGATACAGCAGGTAGGACAGATACTTCATCGCCTGTAAAGAACAACTAGTATCAGCATGAACATGAGTACGGGGGGGGGGGGGGGGGGGGGGGACCTTTTCCCTTTGGGGGGGGGGAAGGGGAAAAGGGGAGAGGGGGGGGTGGGGGTTTGGAAAAAAAAGAAAAAAAAAAAAAAAAAAAAAAAAAAAAAAAAAAAAAAAAAAGAAGAAA
>JBCNYH010000001.1:53637168-53649270 GCA_039654325.1 Tandanus tandanus | reverse complement strand
AAACACAAAATTTAACTCAAATATCACAGTACACACAGCTGTGATAAATGTTGGAACTGAAAGGTTTGATTTATTTATTCACCATGAACTATTAGCAACAAAAACATGAATAAATATTTTATGTAAGACTGGACCTTTAAGCTGTGTGTGCCGTAGCTCCATTTTACTGAAACCACTCATCGACTTCTTCAAGCTCAAATTGTTTAAGTTGGGGTTGCAGCTACCAACAGACCTTAGCAGCACCTCTGCTTCCTCACTGAGCTTCATGTGTGTAAATAATAATTGAATTCTCTTTTACCTTTTTTATTTACCTTTGAAATGTGGGAGGGTTTTTTGGGTCACCCTGTAAGGTTTAAAGTGACCAGTTCAGCACAAAGAAATCCATGAATAAAGAAATGTACTGTATCTTTTGATAATTGACTCCACAAGAGCACTTGTATAAAAGTGTAAACAGTGAAACAGTTGCTTTTAGCTCGTTCCTGTAAATATTAAAACGGAACAGCCTCCTGCACTTTCTTACAGCTCGAGGTAAAGTTTCCCCACATAGCTGGCTTTGCCTCCATACGATGGTTAAGATGGAATTTTGAGTGTTTTATTGTTTTTGAATCAGAAGGTCACTGCTGTTAATGTATAATAACAAATTAAAAACCACACATTTGGTTGTTATTTTCATTCTCAGCTGCTCTTTGCATACTGTAACTAAAAACCCGTGTTGTTCATCTTGTGTACCCAACAGGAACTTGTAGGTTGAGCTAAAAGAGTACAGATGCAAATATCACACATTCATTCTGTTTTCTGTCTCTGGCTGCACTCCTTTATTCTGTAGTACACCGACTGCCCATTAACGTTTCATTCTTCTCTTCTCTCGTTTCATTCATTCTTCTGTTCGTTTTCTCTCAGGTATTGGAGCCTAATTTTATCCCCGAATTCCATTTTTAATCTTTTTGATTAATTGATGTTTCTTTATTCCTTTTTTGTATTTTCTTATCTTTTATAGTTATGTTAAATGCATTTTCTTCTTTACATTAATGTATATTGTTAATGTTCTGCTACTTATTTATTTTTATCTTTTGCCTATTATTATATTTATTCCATGCAGTAGCAGTAGAAGTAACAGTAGTACTAGGTGTAGTTATAAGAAGTTGAAGCAATAGTAGTAGTAATAGTAGTAAAAGTAGTAATAATAGTAGTAGAAAGTAGTAAAAGTAGTAGAAAAAGTAGCAATAGTAGTTAAAGTACTAGTAAAAGTAGTAATAATAGTAGGACTTCTGAGTGGAGCATTGTCAAGGTAGGTGCAGGTTTGAATCCAAGTTGGTGCTGCAGCAATCCGCGGCCAGAAGTCCATGGGAGCTAACTGGCCAAGCTCTCATGGGAGGAATGGCATACACTCACCTCCCTGTTACTTAAAACGAGTCAACAGGCAATCATGGGTGTTTGTCATTTGTACAAATTTTAGGCCACCATGCTGGTTGGTGGTGGTCGTATGTGGTAGGGAGGCAATGCTTGACGGTTGGAAGTTGATTAAGAGTAAATTAGAAAAGAAAAATGGTAACAAGTAAAATTTAAAAAAACTTTTCAAATCCAATTCCATTTTCCATTCCAATCCAAAATCTTTTCCATTTATTACAGGGTCGTATCAATGTATCTTTTTAATTCCAATATTTGATCCACCAACTTTTGGTTGAAATATATTGATTTTTAAGTGTTGGATCAGTGCCATCATCTCTAGTAGAAGTAATAGTAGTGTATTATTATAACTGCTGCACTGCTAATAATTCTGGTTCGGCAGAATTGTAAGTGACTTCCTTTGTGCTCACTGGAGGGAAAATGATTTGCTCTTTTTCTGTTGGTAATTTTGTATTGATAGAATTCGCACTCAAAGAATAATTATCCAGGGGATTAAAGTATTGGCATCCACCATTAATCCCTGAGACAGACAAGTCACAACACTGCAAATTTATGCAAAATAAGCTAAATTTCCATTTTATTTTTCATTTTTGTCAAAAAAAGTAAATTGATTGATATTATATTATCATGTCCATTAGTCACTGCACTACCCCACAGCCTCCAGACAGGTCTTTGTAGTTGTAACCATAGTGGGCAGCAACACACTGTCCAGTGGCTTCTAGTCTACATCTCATATGGCATAAGCCTTAATTATAAAACTGATTCACAGTGTTGATGTTTCTCTCTCCCTGTCCAACTACAGGTCATATGTTTAGGAGCCCAACAGAATGGATTACCTGAAGACTACATAAAGAAGCTAAAGGCTATAGAGACTAACAACTACACTGGACCTTCAATATTAGATGATATTAAAAAGCAGAACTGAATGTGGGAGGTGGGGAGGATTGGGGGGTTGTAGGATTACTCAAAGAAAAATTAAAGTAAAGAATCGAAATGATGCTTAATTGGTTCTGTTTTACATTAAGGATCCTTTATTTATTAGTTAACACAAACACACCAGAAAGTCAGCATCAATCATTAACTACCATTGATAAATACCTTGTATCATTAGTTTTTTGACAAAGTACTTTGTTTTAATTAGTTTGAATTAAGTTTTTTAATATTATTTTTTATTTAAGTTAAATAACAACACAGTTGCTGTTAACCAATGTTAGCAACGCTTGTTTCATACATGAGTAGAATGAATGTGTAGCATAAATAATGCAATTACAGTAAAAGAGAAGAATCTGTAAAAAGAGTGAAAGCACAAACACTTGATGTTACAAAGACCAAAAGAAACCAAAAGAGACCAGACTAAATATTTGAGTTTTCTGCTCAAGTTTGCATTTTATGAAGTATTTTTCCCCTTTCAAATAACAAACACAAATAAAATAAATTGGAATAAACTTTTCAATAATATTTGTATTTCTTTTATAAATTTGTTAAGCTTTGTACTTTTTTTTTTTGACTCAGTTTCCCTTGCCCGGACATGGGTTACCGGGGTCACCCCCGGAGCCAGGCACGGGGGAGGGGCTCGAAGGCGAGCGCCTGGTGGTTGGGCTTCTGCTCATGGAGCCCGGCCGGGCCCAGCCCGAAGAGGAGACATGGGTCCTCCCTCCCATGGGCCCACCACGTGTGGGAGGGGCTATAGGGGTCGGCTACTGACTCTGGCTTTTGGGACATGGAATGACACCTCGCTGGTGGGGAAGGAGCCTGAGCTGGTGCACAAGATTGAGAGATACCGACTAGATATAGTCAGGCTCACCTCGACACATAGCTTGGGCTCTGGAACCACCCATCTCAAGAGGGGCTGGACCTTGTTTCATTCCTGAGTTGCTCATGGGGAGAGGCGGCGAGCCGGTGGGGGCATCCTTGTTGCCGCCCGTCTCGGTGCCCACATGTTGGGGTTCTCCCTGGTTGACGAAAGGTTAGCATACCTCCACCTCCAGGTGGGGGGATAGGTCCTGACTGTTGTTTGTGCTTATGCACCAAATGATGGTTCATAGTACTTTTGGAGTCCCTATGGGGTGTGCTGTAGTGCGTTCCCCCGGGGACTCCCTCGTTGTCCTGGGAGACTTCAACTTCCATGTGGGCAATGACAGTGTGACCTGGAAGGTTGTGATTGGTAGGTACGGCCTCTCCGATCTGAACCCGAAAGGTGTTTCGTTGTTGGACTTCTGTGCTCGTCATGGTTTGTCCATCACGAACACCATGTTCGAACATAAGGGTGTCCATAAGTGCACTTGGCACCAGGTCACCCTAGGCTGCAGTTCGATGATCGACCTTGTAGTCGTGTCATCGGATTTGCGGCCGCATGTTCTGGACACTCGGGTGAAGGGAGGAGCTGAGCTGTCAACTGATCACCAACTGGTGGTGAGCTGGCTCCGATGGCGGGGGAGGCTGCCCTCCAGACCTTGGGGACCCAAGTGTGTAGTCTGGGTCTCCTGGGAACTTTTGGCGGAGTCTCCTGTCAGAAGGGCCTTCAACTCCCACCGCCGGCAGAGCTACAACCACATACCAATGTAAGCTGGGTCCATTTTCCGTGTCTCCACTATTAAGCACGGGCTGTTGCTGATGCAAAATCTCAGATGTGGGAGGAGTTCGGTGAGGGCCTCGAAAAAGTTCTGGACCACCATCTGACGCCTCAGAAGGGGGAAGCAGTACTCCACAAACACTGTTTACAGCTCACCTCAACTGGGGATGTTGTCAGGAGGTGGAAGGAATACTTCGAGGACCTCCTCAATCCCACCAACACAACCTCTGGGGAAGAGGAAGAGCCTGGGGGTTCAGAGGGGGGTCTGCCCATCACTGGAGCAGAGGTCACCGAGGTAGTTAAAAAGCTCCTTGGTGGCCAGGCTCCGGGGGTGGACGAGATCCGCCCTGAATACCTCAAGGCTCTGGATGTTGTAGGACTGTCATGGTTGACAGGTCTCTGCAACATTGCGTGGTCATCGGGGGCTGTTGCTCTGGATTGGCAAACCAGGGTGGTAGTTAAAAAGGGGGAACGGAGGGTGTGTTCCAAATATCGTGGAATCACACTCCTCAGCCTACCCGGGAAAGTCTATTCAGGAGTACTGGAGGGCAGGATCCGGCCGATGGTTGAACCTCGGATTTAGGAGGAACAGTGTGGTTTTCGTCCTGGCCGCAGCACTCCTGACCAGCTCTATACACTCTACAGGATCCTGGAGGGGGCATGGGAGTTTGTCCAACCTATCCACATGTGCTTTGTGGACTTGGAGAAGTCTTTCGACCGTGTCCCTTGGGCTATCTTGTGGGGTGTGCTTCGGGAATATGGTATACCTGACCCGTTGCTTCAGGCCATCGGTCTCTGTATTGCCGGAGCCAGAGCTTGGTCCGCATTGGTAACACGTCGAATTTGTTTCCAGTGGGGGTTGGACTCCGCCAAGGCTGTCCTTTATCTTATTTTATTTTTTTGGATTTTTCCCCATTTTCTCCCTAATTTAGTCGTATCCAATTCCCACCCATCAACTTTTTGCCTTCCCTATCACACGACCACCACCGACCAGGGAGGGGCGTAATCAAGCACATGCCCCCTCCGTGACATGCGATGCTGCCGCCTGCCTCTTTTCGAACTGCTGCGAAGGCTGTCCTTTATCACTGGTTCTCTTAATATTTATGGATAGAATTTCTAGGCGTAGCCAAGGCGTTGCGGGGTTCTGGTTTGGTGGCCATAGGATCTCGTCTCTGCTTTTTGTGGATGAAGTTGTCCCTTTGGCTTCCTCAAACCGGGACCTTCAGCTCTCGCTGGAGCGATTAGCAGCTGAGTATGAAGTGGCCGGGATGAGAATCAGCACCTCCAAATCCGAGGCCATAGTTCTCAGGCGGAAAAGGGTGGAATGCACCCTCCGGGTATGGAATGAGGTCTTGCCCCAAGTGGAGGAGTTCAAGTATCTCGGGGTCTTGTTCACAAATGAGGGAAGGATGGAGCGGGAGATCAACAGGCGGATCGGTGCAGCCTCTGCTGTAAAGCGGAGCTTGTACCGGTCCATCGATCGATACGAGGGAGCTGAGCCGGAAGGCAAATCTCTCAATTTACCAGTTGATATACGCTCCTACCCTCACCTACGGTCACGAGCTTTGGGTAGTGACCGAAAGAACAAGATCGCGAATACAAGCGGCTCCCTGGTGTGGTGTTTTGGGCATGTCCAACTGGAAAGAGACCCCGGGGTCGACCCAGAACACGGTGGAGGGACTATGACTCTCGACTGGTCTGGGAGTGCCTGGGTGTCCCCCCGAAAGAGCTGGAGGAAGTGGCTGGGGAGAGGGATGACTGGACCTCACTGTTTAGGCTGCTGCCCCCACGACCTGACCCCCGGATTAAGTAGAAGATGAAGATGAAGACTTTGGTAGTTTAACATTCTTTATAATTTATTTTAGAATTATAAAATTAATAATAATTATAAGTTATGCAGATTTTTTAAGTATTTTATTGGCGTTTATGGAATTGTTCATAAATACAGTAAATAATGTTGAATCCTAAAATCCAGTGCTTTTGAATTCTCCAGTCTGATTGGTTAGAAGTTTTTTGTTTGTTTGTTTATTCGGGCTTCCTGCAATATTAACTGAATTACAGGCTCAGAGCAGTGGGCAGCCACATTACGGTGCCCAGAGAGCAGTTGTGGGTTAGGTGCCTTACTCAAGGGTACTTCAGT
The DNA here is from genome assembly GCA_039654325.1 of Tandanus tandanus. NCBI lineage: Eukaryota > Metazoa > Chordata > Actinopteri > Siluriformes > Plotosidae > Tandanus > Tandanus tandanus. The sequence continues at coordinate 53,643,151 of JBCNYH010000001.1, read as the reverse complement.
TATGGAGGAAGGGGAGGCACTGCTCACTTCCATCACCACACACTCTTCCTACTGGGTTGGGAATTGAACCAGTGACCTTTCAGTCCTAAACCCGCTCCTCTAGGTCACAGCTGTCCCCAGATAATGAAGTATTGATAAATTTGCTTTCAGCAGGTCTGACAGTAGTGTTGGCTATAGTTCACACTATGGATTTATATTAATGCACTCATTCAAATACTTTGTTGTTTCTATAATAACTTATAAAGTCTAATAGTTAAAAAGGTGAAACTTTGAAATAGATGTTTAAACACTTTTGGAAGGAGGCCCCAGTGTCAGAGCTTTCTAACGAGGCAGCAATAAAGCTGTAACCTTGTTTTGCAGTTTACTTATTGCACAGTGTTATTTAGGGTTTCTGTACACACTTATATGGAGGTGACAATCTTGTAACTTGGTAAAGGTCCATAAAAGTCCACGGTAAACTATAAATGATAAAGTATAACGATAAAGTACAAATAACTGAAGTACATGGTAGGAAGACACACACACACACACACACACACACAGTTATCCAGTGCTTTATTGTGATTTTTTTTTTTTTTTTTTTTTTTTCCCTGAAATGAGTCCAACACAAATTTATAATACTGCAACATTAAAGAAAGGAAAAGAAAGTGGAGGAAAGGTGGGGAAAAACAAAAAAAAAAACCACCACCAACCCCGGTGGTCCGTTGTTTGGTTGGGTTTTTTTTTTTTTTTTTTTTTTTTTTTTACATGAAATGAGTCCAGTACAGATTTATAATGCTGCAATATTAAAAAGTTTAGATATTTATTATTTTTCTAAATTGCACTTTAGTTAAAATATCTCCAATGTAATCTTACAGTTATGCAGTGGTATTTTAATAACAAAATGGCAAATAACATCTACTGTACAAACTTGTATAATATGTATTAAATTCTTCAGAGGGGAATTTTCTTTAGAGAATTCTATTGCCCTGTATTAGTGCAATGTATTTGTCTGTTCGCATTACTACTAATAATAATAATAGGATCACAATTCTTAAAAATGTTCTTTTCCTTCAGAAAATAATAATAATAATGTACAGTTGAATAGGTAAATTGGATTTAGGGTTTTTTGTGTGTAATAATCCTAACTACAGTACACACCTTAGATAAGGCTATCCCATTCTTACAGTAAAGGTACAATCAATACATGGACTTGAAATAATAACTCATTGAATAATTTTCAAAAAGCTACAGTGTCACTCTGACACACTCTACACGCATCGACAGTAAGTGCTCAGATTACAGTGAGCTTTCAGTTCCAAGTTCACATTGAACAGCTTGTTCCTGTAAAAGTCTGAACCCAAACTCATAGGAAAAAAAGAAATACTTTAGTTAAATTTCATTTACAACTATTGCTTGTGAAAACATAGCAGCACATCTTAGCAAAATAAAACAAAAAAAAACTGGCACTTGATTATTTTAGCACCGAACTATGTAATCGCCACAAAAAAAGGAAAGGAAAGAAAGAAGATAGACCATTCCTTTCGGTGAAGAGGTGAAAATGAGTTGCTACTACTCCAGATCCTATTTACAAAAAAATTACCCTCAAATTGGGTACAAGTTCACCCAGCATCCTTTTCTACTTCGTGGCTGTGTACACCGACAAACGTCCATGCTCGCTTGAGCTCTGTTTCTTACACAGGAGGAAAGAAACGTGTTCAGGGTAGATAGAGTGAAGCTATATCCTGGAGCCCAGATGGTTCAAAAACACAGCAGTGCATTTTTGTGCTCTGTTGTCCTTTGGTGTGCTAAAATGGAAGTGGGAAAGAGAGGAAGGGAAAAAATAAAATAAAAATCACATATGGGCAGGATCCCTGAGTCAGTTTTAATTGTCTTTTGGCACAGGTGTGAATCTGAGGTGATGACAGGTCTTTGTAAATTCACTGAGGTTCTGGTTCACAGGGTGTGCAGTCTTCAGTGATTAAATGCGAGAACCTAAAACAGAAACAGTGATGAACAAGCTATACTCCTTGTCCAGGGAAAAATGAATTCATCCGAAAGAAAACTATTACTCATTGTTTTACCAATACCTGTGTGATGTAAGGAACTCTTTAATCGGTCGGGTGTTCCGGGCATGACCTATTCACCTCAAACCATTCATCAATACAGCTGGAAAATCCAAAAACGTAAATACAGATTAGAAACCAGACCTGTGCATGTTTGGACCTGGTTTGTCTTGTAATACGTGTTTGTATTGTCCTTACACTTTGTGGTAGATACAGAGGCAAGGAAGTCTGGCAATGGTGTCTCCCTGGGCCATGTCATCAAAGCATATCGGACACTCCCCGGAATCCTTCGTCAAGACGTCCTCTAAAATCATAAAGGAATAGACATTACTTTTTTTGGTTGGGATGCAACGGTGTCATGGTTAATCACAGTGCATGGCTAAATGGTTGTGTCACTACTGACTTTTTCAAAATATTAATAAAAATTATTTCCATCTATCTCATTCATTTGTCAAACCGCTTAATCCTACTAGGGTCACAGGGAGGCTTGAAGCTATCTCAGTCAACATTGTTTGAAGGTGGGGTATACCCTGAACAGTTCACCAGACCATCACAGGGCCAACACACAACCATTCACACATTCACTCACACCAAGGAGCAATTTGGAACAGCCAATTAGCCTAATGTGCATGGCTTTGGACTGTGGGAGGAAACTGACACAAGCATGAGGAAAACAAATTCCACACCGAAACGCCGGAGCCTGGGACTCGGACCCAGCACCTTCTTGCTGTGAGCTGGCTTGTGCCGCCCCTATGAAATATAGGATTTTAGCATAGGCTACTTGGGAACGGCTCAATGTGATTGGTCCACTATCTGGAAATTTAAAAACATTATCCAGGGAGGATAACGCTTGAATCAAAATGATGAACACCAAGTTTGCCATGGTCAATTGGAGCAAACAGCATCATCTTTATCATGGTTTAACATAGAAGAATAAATTATTAAAACTACTATTTTACTTTGACTTTCTTGTATTTCCATGTGATTGATATATGCCAGAACCTGAGTGGAGCCCACCTGACCTGCCTTTGTAATGGTTTGATTAAGTAAAAATAAACTATTAAAAGTTAATAATGTTCCAGTGTATTATATATACTAAAACACTTTTGGGCCTCAGGCTCGAAGTTCTGTCACAGAGACTATGCACCAACATACAGCTAGCCATCTCGGCACGTAATTCTTAATAATATTAAAAAAAAAAATTCTCTCTAAACTAAATCATAGGCTGCATTCAATGTACTGTATAATGGAAGTGGGCAGTTCCACCATGTTCACCTTTTGTTAGCAAACTGTTTTGAGTGATGTATATTTACTGTACAGTCAAATATTATAGATGTATCATGTTAGCATGTTCACTGACCTAAACAGCAAATACTAGTACACACAGCATAACTCATCTGTAAATAATAGAAAATTTAAAAAAAATTCTATTTTGTTTACTGGTAAAGCTCACATTGGAGAAGACCTTCATAAATTTGTGAGTTTTTGTTCTTTTTAGTCAAAGGTAATAAAGCTTCAGTGCTTTGGCTGGACTCAGCAACCTCTGGGGATGTGAGTGCACTGAAAACCCTCTGGCTGTGTAATCAGTTACTGCTGTAAACACATTACATCACTAGCTCCGTACACCTCTCTCTTCATAATCCATCTTTAAATTACTACCCTTTGTACCGTTACGTTATTCACCTGGAAACATGGATTATACTCACTTTCATTTGCCCAACCGCTTAATCCTAATATTAGGGTTGGGAGGAGGAAGGAGCCTATCTCAGCCGACACTGGGTGAAGGCAGGATACACCCTGAACTGCTCGCTAGACCATCGCACAACAATTCACCATCACAATCATACTCTACACCATCCATATCCAGTTAGCCTAATGTGCATGTCTTGGAACTGTGGGAGGAAACCAGAGTACCAAGAGAAAACCCATGTAAGCACAGGGAGAACATGCAAACTCCACACAGATACGCTGAGTCCAGGACTCGTGCTCAGGACCTTCTTGCTGTGAGGTGGACGTGCTAATCACTACGCCACCATGCCATCCAAATGGTCTTCATGTAAAAATGTTGTAAGGTACATAATTGCACTGTGATTCCTTTTAAAGTAAAGATTTTTTTTTAAATGTTCACTACATGCACCATTCTAGACACGAGATACTAGAAAGGTACAAACTATGTACACTTGCCCCTGTTATAAGGGCTGGGACAGTTTAGTATGCTTTTTCCCCTGCATAGTTTTATAATTCATGCCTGCCATTAAATGAATGGATTGAAGAATTAAACTAAAGAACTCTTTTTCTTGCTATGCTATCATACCATAAACATTTCAGACCAGAACACTCCCATATGTTTGTGATGTCAGCAAGTGTGTGTCACTGGATCGTTTGTGACACACAGGAAGTGGAATCGCTCAAGCTATGTTTAAGTGATGGTGCGATTACACCTCTGAAATCGCTGAGTCTAATGAAGGTAACATAAAAAACATGTGATGTTAAGAGAAAACAGAGCCTGGCTGGCAGCCCTGAGTGCCAGTTCTGCAGAGTCATCACACGCGCACGCACACACCCCCTGTCCTACATCACAATGGTCATTACTTACACTGAGTTAAACGTATCTGGATGCTATGAGGAAGTAAAAAGTCTTGAATACATTTTAAAAATGGGTCCTCAATCACGTTTATGGGTTGTTGAACAAGGGAAAACCCAAACAGATACTGGGAGAACCGGTGACACGCCACAAATACACAAAATGTATCTCGGTATCAAATATCTTCTCTTTGGTTAAAAAACTGCTGCTTACATTACAGATACAACACAGAACTTTAGTTACCAACTTATTACCTCTGCTTAAAATGGTTCAAGGGGAATTTTGCATGGACATCAGAATTTACTGTTGTCAGTGAAGGTGGCAGGGTGGCGTATTGGTTGGCAATGGTATGTTGTTGGCAAAGTATCTGGTTGGCAAAGTATCTGATCCTGGGTTCGAGTCCCGGGCTTGGCTTGGCCATTTCTGTGTGGAGTTTGCATGTTTTTCCAGTGCTTGCATGGCTTTCCTTCAGGTACTCCGGTTTCCTCCGACAGTCCAAAGACATGCACATTAGGCTAACTGGCTGACCCCTAGGAGTGAGTGTAAAAATTTGTACGTGTTTTGCCCTGCAATGGTTTGGCTATCCAGGGTGTATGTACCCCACCTTCAGCCAGTGTCAGCTGAAATGGGCTCAACCTCCCTGCGATCCTAATAGGATTAAATGGTCCGGCAAATACGAGAGGGTGAGTGAGTGAGTGAGTGAGTGGGAGGGAGGGAGCGAGGGAGGGAGAGCGAGAGTTTTCAGTGAACCTGAAGTGAACCTTTATTTTTGGAAACCTCTTCTACACCCACTCTCTAGTCATGTCTCTTTGTTTACACACGTTACATATTCGTAAACGGCCGAGGTTCTACCCAGCCCCATTATGGTATGTGCTTAAAATTTTACATAAGCATTTAAATAAATCCCCCCAATCATTCACATGAAATGGTATAGTGAACTAAGCGCACTCAGCATACGTGTTTGGATTACCTCTGAGAAAATGATGTATACACACATGCACAGAATTATGATTGGGATGGCTCAGAGAGTAAAAATGGCACAGAGTACGATTTGCAGCAAATTATAAAGTCATGAGAGATTCAGAATTCCTTTGCTGAATGTGCACTGAAAAGACAACGACTAACGCTACAACTGGAGTACATTTTATTAACGGGTTCTTTTGACTGACTGATGGGAGTAAAGTAATTACACTGTATAGTGATTTCCGTTAGCACGTCCGCCTCACAGCAAGAAGGCCTGGGTTCGATTCCCAGCTCGGGCATTTCTGTGTAGAGTTTGCATGTTCTCCCGGTGCTTGCGTGGGTTTCCTCCGGGTACTCCGGTTTCCTCCCACAGTCCAAAAACATGCACAGT
>JBCNYH010000001.1:53619657-53631017 GCA_039654325.1 Tandanus tandanus | reverse complement strand
CAACATAGCTCCCAGGATCATTAGGACACGCAAACCCCTCCACCACGATAAGGTGGCGATTCAAGGAGGGGTATTATAATTAAAATATGCAAAAATAAAGTATAAAAATCTTTATTTAGTTTGATTTATATGATACTGTGTAGTATATACTAAAACACTTATCTGCCCCACCTCAGTAGAAGTCGAGGAATTAAACAGCACTGTCTACCTCGCCTGCAGTGAATAATTGTCAAACTACATGTTCCTATTAAAGAAGAATGTTTTAAACACATGAAGTGGCTTCTGAGGACGATCTGACAATCTGGCGATTTATTGCCAGAAGACATTAAAGGTTGCCTTTAATATTGTGTACAAACTAAACAAAACAGAATAGTTCAAACGATAATTAATTATAATTAAACTGTCAGTTTAAATCAACACTCCACAGAGATTACACTGTCAAACTGAACACTGATAAAAACTGAAAAGCAACAGAATGCGATTCAAAAGGACGCACACAGGATTAAAAGAGAAGAGCAGAGTCAGGGCTTTGTGTTAATGATTACTGACTATGCTGACTACTGAAGTGGAAAAGCGATGAAACAACGGAAAGAGAAAAAAAAAAAAAAAAAAAAAAAAAGTGGTGGTCTTACCGTTATAGGTGAGTCTCGGTTTGGTGAGACACATGACAAGATGAAGGTCGATTTCATTTGAAGCAACAAACTTTGAACACACAGGACAGTTGAATCCAGCTACATCACATACAGAGAGAGAGAGAGAGAGAGAGAGAGAGAGAGAGAGAGAGAGAGAGAGAGTGAGAGTTAAGTGTGGAAATACATTTTATAATACATTTAGAAAAATGCATTGTTCCTTAGTGCACCTTAATTTGTGTTTCCTGGAAACCATTTAAAATTTTATTCTGAAGCCGACAAAAAAAGAAGGTTCTCCCTTCGGATTGGGTTAGAACCAGTTTACAGCTAAAAGCGAACTGTCCCATGAACCCATGAATAATTATTTTGTAAAGGTAATAGAGGAACCCAACACAGATCATACATGACATAAAATAGACTGTAAATATACAGGATGATACAAGCAGGGTAAAATTTCAAATATCAGGATTTATTATGTCCACACCCACTGGATATGAGCAATCGAGCACTCTGAAAACCAAAAACCAAACCAAATATGGGGCCGGTGTAGTGGTCAGGGTGCTGAGCTCACGATCAAGAAGTCATGGGCTCGAATCTCCGTTAGCCCCCCACCACGATAAGATCCCTGGGCAAGGTCTTAGCCACAAGTGTGCCTCTGTCTAATCAGCAGTATAACTGGGTACCAGTAAAAATACGGGGAAGGAAGCCTGTGATGGACTAGCATCCCATCCAGGAGGAGGTAAACTCCAAGTCGCTTCATGCTACAGAAACTGGGATAAACTCTGGCTGTGATGAGCCACTAGGCTTGGGTGTAAAAAGCCCAAAAGACTAACCTTACCTTTACAGAAAAACTAAATGGTGGACCAAGCTACAAAACCAACAAAAAATTTTATTCTCTCATAATAAACTTTAAAAAATCATAAAAAAAAAAGAAAAAAGAAATCTGTAAGACAAAAAACAGCACTCTGAGGATATAAAAAAAGTTATATCACTTAATCTTGTTGTACATGGCTGATAGCCAATAAAGCATGTAGCCCATGAAAGTGAAAGTGAACTTGTATAATTTATACAATTTGAATCAAATTAATCGAAATAAAAATGCTTGATTGGGGCGGCAATTGAGTGGGAAGACTTAGGTGAAGACTCGCACATATCAGGAAAATTGTTGATCATCACAAAGACTTCTTCCTTACCCCAGGTTTACACTGGGGCCTCGATGTCCATGATCTCCATGACTCAAAAAAACTGTGTAGCTCCACAAGTTATGAGCACACTTCGAGCATGACTGGAGTTTAAAAAGGAGATAGGGTGCATCCCGGAGATGAAACTTGAAGGAGTCGTGTTTCCAAGTTCATCAAGATCCCCTACGATGGTGCATCAAGGTCCGTCACGCTCCACTACGATTCCCACGTTCTAGCACGACTGGAGTCAAATCGTAATAAATCGTAAGAATCATGGCAAGATTGTGTCACGATCATCACAATTCCACCAAGTTTCCTCAAGATCATCACGATTCGACCGTGAAAATCGTTGCCCCAAGTGTAAACAAATAAAAAATAAGTATAAATAAGTATCTGTAAGTATAAATAAAAATCTAACAGAAAGTTTCTCATAATATTGGCGACACATTTAAAAAGAACTCATTTATTAGTTTTAAGTGAAATTATGAATGATTATGTAAACATGTACTGTATGTCATTTCTGTTTCAGATGGAAACGGTCAGTGCTGCTATAGAAATTTAAAAACACCTCCTGAAGTCTTCACTCACTCATTTTCCAAACCACTTAATCTTACTATGGTTGCAGGGAGGCTGACGCCTATCTTAGCCGAAAATGGGAGGGGGGATACACCCTGAACAGCTCGCCAGATCATCACAGGGCCAACACACACACAACCATTCACACTCACATCCACACCTAGGGGCAATTTAAAACAGCCAATTAGCCTAGCGTGCATGATTTTGGACTGTGGGGAAAAAAACCCGGAGGAAACCCATGCGAACACAGAAATGTCCGAGCCCAGGACTCAAATCCCAGACCTTCATGCTGTGAGGCAGACATGCTAACCTCTACACCACAGTGTCACCCACCTCCTGATGGGAAAAATCAAAACAGTGTATATTATATTTCAAATACTGATTCCGATATTTTAAACTCAATTCAATACCATTTTTTGGTCGATCTCTTCTAACAGACACTGTCACAAAGCAGCTTTACAGAAATCTGGATGTTGAGTTATATTTAGATCCCTAAAGATTAAGCCGGGACAACAAAATCAACACATCAGAGGCTCTACTAAAGCTAATCTCCCCCAACTCCTCAATACAGCAAACGTTATCTGTACAAAATCTCTACGAACAAAAAACAGTGTGCCAAAGTAGACCCAAAAAAGTAAATAAAAAAAAATAAAAAAATAATTTTAAGTACACATAATCCCTTTACACTTTTCTACAATACTCACTCACCAAACTATTATCCTATCTAATCCTATTAGATGAGCCTATCTAAGCCGACACTGGACGAAGGTGAGGTACAGTCTGAACAGCTTACCACACCATTGCTAGGCCAACACACACAACCATTCACATTCACACTGACTCCTAGGGGCATTCTGGAACAACCAATTAGCCTAATGTGGATGTCTTTAGACTGTGAGAGAAAAACCGATGCAAGCACAATGAGAACATACAAACTCCACACAGAAACGGAACTTGAACCCAAGCCCAGGACTTGAACCCAAGATTTTCTTGGTGTAAGGTGGACGTGCTAACCACTACGCTACCATACCGCCCCAATCTACACTCAGAAGAAAAAAAAAAAAAAAGAGAGAGAGAGAGAGAGAGAGAGAGAGAGAGAGAGAGTTCTTCACATCCTCATGGCTCAGATCCTGTTCTGTTTAGCTGTTCCTTTTCATTAGTCTTTCATTTTGATCTCAGACTTACTGGCCTTTAGTTCCTATTTTGCTGCATCTTCCCTTTTTTGGAAATGTTTACCCATGCATTACAAGCTTCTAAAACTCTTTCTCATTAACACACTTTCAAAACAAATTCAAGAACTCAAATTTAGACTTACAGGGCGGCACGGTGGTGTAGTGGTTAGCACGTTCGCCTCACAGCAAGAAGGTCCTGGGCTCGGGGAGGGCGTTTCTGTGTTGAGTGTGCATGTTCTCCCCATGCTTGCGTGGGTTTCCTCCAGGTACTCCGGTTTCCTCCCACAATCCCCCCTAGGTTTGAGTGTGAGTTTGAATGGTTGTGGGTGTGTTGGCCCTGCAATGGTCTGGCAAACTGCTTAGGGTGTACCCCGCCCTCACAGTGTCAGCTGAGATAGACTCCAGCCTCCCCATGACCATAGCAGGAGTAAGCGGTTTGGCAAGAGTGAGTGAGTGACATTTAGTTACCTGAAGCCACGCCCACTCACGGAACTATGATAATTCACCCAGTGCGAGTGAAAGATGACAAACTGTTTACTCAGTGCCTGATAGCCAGCACTTTCTTGCTACCTTGTGGATGTAAATAGATCACACAAGCACTGGTAACAGAAATAATGTGCTTGGGGAAAACAGATTAGGGTTGCTTCGAATCATTAGCTTGCTTTTGGACACATAGAATTCTATATCCATTTATTTATTTATTTAAATTCTATTTCTCTTTTTATAAAGCACAAGCTCCGGAAAACCCTGAACTTTTGTCCAAACAGATGCTACACTTATGCAACAGACCACATGCAAAACAATATCAACAATTCCTAAAGGCCAAGGGCAGAGTATGATAACGGGGTGTGAGTTCACAGCGAGATAACTTTCCACCACTCCTTACTTTTCCTAGTCAGTGTTCCAAACACGACGCTTCGTTTCAGTCACATGCATCAAAATGGAGCACTGCCTTATGCATTTTCTCTGTTCCTCATAGCAGATTTTCTGTTTGCACTTTATAGTGCTAAAGGTACGTAATGCAAAACCGTACAAGAACAAAATCATGCAAAAGGGAAGGAATTAAATAAACTTTCAAATAAAGAACACAGGAAGGCAGCTGTGTTCCACTGCTCATCAGTGCTGGACATCTATATGGAACAAAAATAGTGTTACTAGCACTGGTCCAAAGTATTACTGTTTTGCTATAAGGAAAATTAAATCCAGCAATAATATTAATATATAGCCTAATCAGAAACCACGTCATGAGAGTACCTAAACATTTATTATTTTTTTTGCAAAATTTGAGTCGCCCTTTAACTATATAAACCACAGTAAGAAAAACAAATGAGTCTGGACAGTAGGCCTTCATTGTTTTTTAACCAACCAGAGAGACCACAGTCCTGAGCACATGTCCTCTGCTGGCTCCCAAACCAAGCCTCATGAATACACAGGTCAAACTTCACCCGAATTCAGTTGGTGTTAAGCAAAACTAAACACTGACAGAAGCAAATGCACGTCTCTTACGCAACAATAAACTGCCTTTTCTGTCAGACAGACATGATTTGCATTTGGTCCAAGTGTTGCTTTTAAAAAAAAGAAGAAGAAAAAGAAGAAGAATTGAGCCTGGTGTCTCCTGTTTATAAATGTATAAATATAACTTTGCGACTTGCGAGTATAAGAAATCCAGCTGTTCTTTACAGCTGAGAATTTCCAATTTCAGATTACACAAGCTAAAATCTGATTTTATTTCCAATTATGTGGTAATTAGATTATTCCATTCAAATTAAATCCTCTGTGTAAAAGCTGGTCAACACTACAATATTAAAGGTCAAACAATAATCAAGTTTACTAATTAGTTATTCGTTGTTTGAATTACTGTGATGTACCATCAGGCCTATGTAGTAATGTTGCTCTGAAAATAACATCGACTGGCCCGGAGCCGGTACCTATAGGAAAAAAGTTAAACAGTTCAGGGGAGAAGTGCTTTCATTCCGGAAAAGGGTCTCACTGCCTTCAGCAGCACCTTGGATTGTGCTTCGGGTTCAGAACAGTAACAGGGCAAGCTCTAAAATCACACTGCACATTTCTGAAAAGCATGTGACTAAGAGGAAGTGGCTAGTCAGAGTCCGCTTCCTCCTCTGCGCTCCTGTTAGCGTTCCACTGTCCCTCCAGAATGGCAAGGCAGCTCAGGTGTTATTTCGTTCTTATCTGTTTTGGGTGAAGGTTTTAGGGCAATCCTCCTGCTGTAAATAGTCTATGGCAAGTGTAGAGTAGAGAAGACAGAATGGCCTGCTGCTTCCTGGTTCTGTCGGGGAAATGGCTCAAGTGAGAATGTATTACTGTAAAAGGCACTGGTGTTACACACCTAACATAACCTTCAATAAAAATCTTTTACTGAAGTCTGATAAATGACAGAAAAGAGAGATTAGGCATTATGGCTACACATCTGATAGAAACAGTGTATAAAATGACTGGTCGAGCGAACACACGTGTTCACTGACCTTTCACATGTTATGGGTAATTGGACACACGTGCTGTCTAACTTGCAGATGAAGTTGAACTTCTATTTATCTAATTAGATCCCGGCGTTAGATCTGTTGGAAAGTTCCTGTCTATGTAAATGTAATGAATATCGTAATTGAGAGCTTATGGAAATTGTATGAAGTAATATTACAGTAATCATAATAATAATAACAACAATAATAATTATTTCCCTCCAGTTCATGAAAATTATAGCTTTTACATAATATTAGTTGCTTGCTTAACTTCTGTTATTTTTTTCTTTCATTTATAACATGACTGTCATCTCAGGAATGTTTCATATGGCTGGTAATAATTTGAAGAAATCCACTTGGAAAAATAGAAAACAACAAAACTCTACGTCACAAGTGTCAAACTCAAGGTCCGCGAGCCAAATCCGGCCCGCCAACTCATTTTATGTGGCCCACAAGAGCCTTCAAAGAATATGATTATCGTGCATTCTTTGCATCAACCATTACCACGAAACCCAATTCATCATCCTTCCAATAGGTGGCGGCAGCCTATTTCAAGTAAACAAATAGCCATTAACAACTTGCCCTTTTAGAATAATTAAGTGATTATTCTAAATCACCTTTAAATGTAGTGATGTGGCCCTCGGTGAAAAGGAGTTTGATACCCCTGCTCTAGAGAATCCACTATGGATTTCTCTCCTATTACAATAATGTCACACCTGTTCTATAACAAAGTACGGGTTAGAAACTGAATCTGAAGAAAAATTTTACAGAATATGCTAATGTTTTGTGAAATATAAATATTTTAATAAAATAGTAATACATTTCTCAGTTCTTCCATAACTTATAAAATAACGTATTTAAATGTAATATCTCAAACAAGCCATTGTTGAACTCACTAGTCATCTAGCAAGAAAAAAGTTAAAAAACTGAAAAAAAAAACACATATTGAAAAAGATATGATTAAAAAATGTGGGCGTCATCTTGAATATTGACGATTTGAGATGTTGGGGTACTTTCCTGAACAAGATTGTTCCAAATAACACTCCCAACAAATTTCATGCTTGTATCACGAAATGAACCCTTCCACTGATTTTCAGCTCTAAGCAGCACCACTTTAAGGTTTTAGAACGTGTATGATAACAGCAAATAGTCAGAAAGCAAAACAATTCTGGATAATGACTTGTATTAAACTACAGTGATCGTCTCGAGTGATTTGACTCCTTATCGCTTCCGAAATGACTGGCGATAAGTGTGGACACCGCAGCTAAAGGGTTAAATGAGCAATAAAATGAGTTGTACTGTTTTGCTACTGCACTCATACTAACCCCAATAAACCATGACCGATTATTGTTTCCAAAACAAATGATAACCAGGAAAAGAAGGTGACTTCGAGGGAAAATTTGCTTAATGGGACGTTATGCAGCAAGTTTGATTTGAAAACATCATCGATAAAAAGACAGATGAATACGCAGGAGATCATGGTGCTAATCTGATTATTTATAACGTGCAATTCCATGAACAGCTGAGTGAAGTTTGATCCAGGAAATACATCCCCACACTTCAGTGATACCAAAGTGCAGTTCCACATCTGGCTAGATTAAAGAGAAAGAGTACCGGTACCAGTCATCCTTATAGCATAATAATTTGTGCGTATGTAATACGTGGAAGCGATACAGAGCTTATTTTAACATAAATGACCATAGCCATTGGCTGAACCACTGGTTAGCGGTCATTTTTCCTGGAACTGATGTGAACTTGTTGGGCGGGGTTGTCCAGCACAAGTAAACAAGCAGATCTGCTTGTTTCAGCAAGCAATATTTTAGGTGATAAAAAAAAAAAAAACGTGTTCAAGAAGCAACTATGGCTAGCAATTTGGAGAAAATGGGTGTAAATGGTTACCTATTTGAACCAGAGAGGGAGGAGTCTTGTGGAGACAGTGAGATGTCACATTCTAGTGATTCGGAGGATGAGAATCCTTCCAGAGATGAGCGTAACGGAAAATCCAAAGTGGCTTATGCAGCTAACGTTTTTGCAACTCGGCCTTCCTGTCGTCAGGTGGTTTAGGAGTAACACTAATTCACCACAAGTACCCTTTAATCCCAAGCATTATCCTTGCCTTTCATGTAGATGAAGTAGATTTGTGCCTAAGAAGTGCTACTGTAACTATAAACCATTTTCTGTGCTCATCCCAGAACCCTTTCATTCACAAGCTGCTTGTTCCAAACATGTGATTCGTCTCGAGGTTTCTTCCTCATGTAGTCTCAGGGAGTTTTTCCTTGCTGTGGTCACCTCTGGTTGGATCATTAAAAATCCAAACTATATCCTGATTGCTGTAAAGTGTTATAAATGCTTTTGATTTGATTCACATTCACACCTTGAGGCACTATGGAACAGCCAGTTAGCCTAACGTGCATGTCTTTGGACTGTAAGAGGAAACCAGAGTACCCGAAGGAAACCCTCAAAAGCACGGGGAGCACATGTAGAACACCACACAAGAACGCCTTCGCCGAGCCTAGGACTTGAACCCAGGACCTTCTCGCCGTGACCACTATACCATTATGAATAACAAACAGTGGAAGTGAAAGCTTTTGAAGTGTGTACAATGTCAAGTTCACTTTTTACCCTTTTAAAAACTAAACTGCCTGAATAGGTTATTTAGGTTGAAACTAGAGAAATTTTCTTTTCGCTTCCCTTAAAAATATCGCAGCCCACAAGTCTTTTATTTCTCTGCATATAACTATGGCATTTCTTATAGGAAAATTATTTTAATGTCTCTTTAGCACCAAACGATGCACAGGTTTCATCAATACAATCATCCTTAAGACATTTCCTGATTTATTTGAGAAGAAATAAAGTCAATCAAAACCTTGACGGTTCTTTGGTTCCCCCACTAGGAGAGGGTTCCAAGGAGAACCTTTTACAACTGAAAACATTTTACCTGTCTGGGTCTAAAGACTCACTATGTTAGTCACACAACTATCATTTCCCTGACTTTGAGTAAATCATTTAAAGATCTTTAAGGATTCACTTTTCTGTAACACAGATATGGTCAGGAATTATTTACAGGTGATTATTAACATTACCGATCTGATATAAAACTCTTATGGTCAAAAACCCTTGTCTGTGTTTAGTACATGATGATTCCTTTAACTCTCTCAAAACCTGGTTTAAAAAGGTTAATTTTATATAGCTAGACTAATCCTTAATCACAAGGGTCATGACACTGATTTAGTATATAATACAATTCACTATCATGGGAAAGTAGACATTATCAACCCTGCAAACTTGGGTGAATCTATTAAAAATGCAAAATAAATAAATAAATAAATAAATAAATAAACAATTTCATTTTTTGCTTCAAATTTGTTTCTGTTATGTTCCAGTATAGTAAAGGGCAGTGGGGGGCTCAGTGGATACGGTTCTGGGTTACTGACCAGAAGGTCAGTGGTTCAGTACCAAGCTCTTGGGCCCTCAAATCCTCAGTTGTATAATAAATGAGATAAAACTGTAAGTCACTCTGGATAAGGGCATCTGCCAGAGGCTACAAATGGAAATGTAGTATATACTAAAACAAATATTCACCTCAGGGTCAGTGGATAATGCTGAGTAGTCTCCTGGATGGTGCATTTTGAGAAATATTCAGTAATATTCACCTCACCTTCTGTGAATAATTGCTATTTATAATTTTATAACCATGTTGTCTGCATCATTCATAAGGATTTAATATCTCATTAATATCCATGAATAATATATATCCATGACATTGTAATATAATAATCAAATAAATGGTTTCTTATGTTTAGGCGGTTTTAAAAAATAATAAAAAGGAAAGGATTTAAGGATTCACAATAAATCAATACCATAAGCCTCACATGACCTTTGGTATATTTATGGCGCAGAACGGGCCGTATCTGTCCCTTTATAACCATCACATCAGACACGCTTTGTAATAAGTAACTCTTTTCTGATTACAGTGACTTAAGATTAAAGGCTCGGCTGTTGTCTTTTGTCTCCAGGCGAATTATTATTATTATTATGCCACCTTTTCAAAACAAAAACAAAACCCCCTCTCTGCGAGATCTCTGCAGATTCCCATTCCTTTTTGTGACATCATTACTCCAATTCAACCCCATTCTCTGACGTCACCACTGTAATCCAACCCCAATCTGTGACATCATAACTTCTAAATTATCTCATACAGGTGGATTTCACACACACACCCTCCCCTCCCTCATTCTCTTCCTCATTAAGTCTCGTGCTTGGACCCCGGGGATCGTTCCCTCAACGTCAATCAGATCCCTTCACTTGCGCTGTGGCACGCGCGCGCTTCCGTTACGGTGGCGCACTTGTCTTACCTCCGAGCAGGTGAGGAGACAGGTGCGACGGTAAGGATCCGATCAGTAACCTCGGCCCGGACGGACTTTCTCCTTCTGGGTCTTGGTCGTTATTAGTCCCGCTACTTTGCGCTATGATGGTGGGTTGAAAAAGAGAGGTGGGTCTGGATCCGACCTGCTGCTGGTTTCCGGTGTAGTACCGAATCGCCGATGCGCTCGCGCTCCCTGACCCGGCGGCGGTGCTGGTGGAACTGGGCACATCCGAGCCTGAATAAGCCCTCAGGCGCGCACTGGTCACCGGACTGCTCTGTCTGGGCCCCATGTGTTTATCTCAGTCCGGATTTGTGTTTGTTTTTGTTTAGGACACGCAGTTCGGGCCCCGAAAACAACAAAAGTCCCTTAAAACCAGCACCCAGCGACCGATACCCGAGCTCGGACACTGGCGGGGCTTCAGCTCCAGGTGTGAAATCAATATCCTATGACTCGCTACATGTCGTAGAATAAAAGGTCATGGCTGCACACTAGTTGCTCTTCCGTAACCCAAGTTTCCCGACGGTGTTAAAACTGTCCACGGGCCTCCTGATTCTCACCACCCCCCGTAATGTCAGCAGAAACTTCTGCGCTCACTGGGAAATAAACAAATGCCCGTGTGTTCGCTGCCCAGAAATAAAACTTCCGGATGCTAGTTACTAAAACATCGCCGACAGCAAGTGCCCGGTGCGAACAGACACACAACGAGTCGAAGGTTATTATGGTCTGTGTGTGAAAAGCACGGATTGCCCTCCTCTTTTATGTGCGTCACCTGACGTCGACGCGGAAGTGCAGCATAAAGACTAAAAACAAATCTTTTGTCATAGATATATTAGCCACTACGTCAACGTCTCCGCCATATTGCCAAGGGCATTGTTATGGAACGCGCAAAGGGCCGAGATTCAGATGTATGATATATATATATATACACACACACACACACAAACACACACACAATTTA
>JBCNYH010000001.1:53566567-53580605 GCA_039654325.1 Tandanus tandanus | reverse complement strand
ACAGACACACAGGGGGCAGACAGACAGACAGACGGGTAGATAGACAGACACACAGGGGGGCAGACAGACAGACAGACAGACGGGTAGATAGACAGACACACAGGGGGCAGACAGACAGACAGACGGGTAGATAGACAGACACACAGGGGGGCAGACAGACAGACAGACTCTAATCATAAATGTCTTGGAATGGGATGATTCTAAAGATGCACCTTTTAAATAAAATGTTTTCCTTTTGATATATATATATTTTTTAATACAGCCATTCACTAACACATCCCACTCCCAGCTATAGTCAATTAATCATCACAAGCCTTCAACACGATCCTAAAAGCTCATAAATGATAAGCAGCTTAATTATTATCTTGTTGCTCTGTGTCCACACTCGTACAAGGTGACTGTATAAGTGGACACAGGACAGACTGCACTGTTTATCACATGTTCCTCAGTTTCCCCCTCACCAGGAAACCCCCTGAATGATTTAAGAATAGACCTGTGGCTTATTTTAGCTGCCCTGACATGTAGACCTTGTGAATGTATGCGTGCTACTAGATATACACTCAGAGACCTGCAGAAAAATCCAGCTTATTCTGAGCGGCTACCACTTCCCAAAACACAAGCCGGTCTGGTCAAACTGGTTGATGTTTTTTTTTTGTTTTTTTTTGTGGCAGGAGAGATTTCTGATAGTAGATATGTGATAGTAAATGATATACACTGCCTGGCTAAAAACAATAATCTAATATGTTGTTGGACCACCTTTATTCTTGATTTTAGTGTGTAATTGTCATGGCACTGTTACTTCAGTTGGTCAGGTCGAGGCTCAGCAACATTATGTGGCAATAAAATGAAGTCAGCTGATGGCGTGAATGTACTGAATGACCTAGTTATCCCATCAATGAACTTTTTCCTCCCTGGTGACACTAGGACTCATGTAGTGAAAGAGTGGTGATCCCTGAACTGGCACCACAGAGTCCTGACCTTAACCCTATTGAAAGTGTTGGGGGATGTGCTGGGGAAGACTTTATGGAGTGGTTCAGTTTTTCCTGTTATCAAGTCAACATGTTGGTGGAAAAAGTAACCCGACTCTGAACGGAAATAAATATTTAATTTCGCTTAAGATTGTCAAAACAGCACCATGGCGATAACATGCTGTAATAGGCTAAAGGCAGTCCAATAAAATATTTGTGTGTGTGACTTTTTTTTTTCTGGACCGGGCAGAGTATTATTCGACCACCACACATACAGGTTGGGTTTTTTTTTAGGACGCTAACGCAACAATTAATTCATTCATTCGCCTTCAGTTTGCATACTGTGGTAGATTCAGAATTTGTTCTGAGAACACTGGGTTTGAATGCTAGTAAATCGTAGGGCGCCATGCACGCACATACTACAAACCACACACTTTTCACACTTAGGAGAAATTTAGTGCACCCAGTCTACCCACTGACATGTTTTTAGGAGGTAGGCGAAAACTTCAGAACATGCAAAACTTTAAGCAGGCAGTAACCGGGGCCCCCAGAGCAGTGAGGTGGTTCCCCTGCCAGCCTCTTTACCATGCTAGCCTAATCTCAACTGCTTAACATTGCTTAATGTCATCAAATAATAATAAAACTGGGACATGACCTACCAGCTGGATTAGCTTGTTTTGGTAGTCCCTCTGACTAAGTTGGGATGGCTACACATTTAAAGCGGCCCTGTTTAAAACACTGCTATTTAGAAAACATGTTCCTTTTCATTTAACAACTTCCCCCCCAAAAAAGATAAATAAATAAATAAATAGACCATTCCACAAGTATGTTAAGTGTTATGTTGCTGAGGTCAGATGGGCCTAGCTGAGCTGAGCTTCATTGTGGATTCATTTCAAATAGTTTCCAGATGTTACTCAGCTTACTTTTTTTTTTTTTCAATCCTTAATTCTCATTCCTTCTTTCTCTCACATCAACAGGGAGAGCTAGAGAAACTGAATCAATCGACAGATGACATCAACCGCTGGGAGACAGAGCTGGAGGTAGGTCGAGTCTGCCTCTCCCAGTGTGTATTTAAAACATTTTTTCCCCCATTGTGTTATTGTTTTTTTTCCTTGAATGGTTGCTTTAAGAGCGACAAAAGGGAAGACCTCCCTTTCAAACAGGCCCCGGTTTCTCACGCATGCCTGCCGTTGTCTGGGTTTGCAAAAGGAAATCATTTATCTGTGTGTTTTGGAAATCCTGCACCGTGTGCTGTCAGTTCAGGAAGCACGGAGTTCCGTGGAAAAGCGATAGATTAGGGTTTAGGAAGATCATTCGAGATACGAGTTACATTTCTAACTGTTTGTTTAGAGAAATGATGACCTAACAAGCTACATGGCGACAAAGAAAGACTGTGTGTCGTAGGGCTGGTGTTTTCATTAGTGACTAAAAGAGAAATCAACCGATGTTTAATCTGTCATATGAACCGAATCGTGGACAAATCATGAGATTCAACCTGGTTAAGGTTCTACTGTCTATTAAAAGTTTAGCCCTGCAATATAAAGTAGATTTAGTCCACACTGAGGCACTTTTTAAAAATATATACACCCCCTGTAAATGGCCTTCACCCCTTCCAAACCCTCCTTCTCTTCATTACTTATGGACTGGAAGGAAAAATTATGCAATAACAGCCGCTCATTAATCGCCAGTGAGAGCCAGAAAGGGTGAAATGGGAGGAAACCTCTGTAACTCTGACCTCAGAGACAGCATGTGAGAGGATGTAGGAGTCAGATTTGTGGCACGACTTGGCAACAAGAAAGATCCAGGCTGCAAAACACTGGAGAAAATTGAAAAGAGAGTCCAGTGCAATGACGTTTGTGCCATGTCGACTCTGGTTTATATCCCTGTAGTTTATTCATTAAAAAAAAACCAAAAAAAAAAAACCCCCAACAACATTCCTTTCCTCAGAACGGAGTTGATAAAGTTCACAGGGAATTTCTTACCCGTGTACTCGTGCTAATTTCAGATTAACGAACCAGCTTGTTTTCAGGAAAGCACTAAGTTTGACTAGTGAAGTGTTTTATTTCTCTGACTTGCTGCAAATAGCTAATAGGCATTATAACCCGAGTTACAGAGAAGCATTTCAGGCAGCGTAGGATAAATGAGGCATGCTGGGTACTGCTGTTTCTGGGATTTACTCAGTAAGTGCAGACTTTAGGATCTCTGCATGTTATGGACAGTGATTGATTAATGAAGTAAAATTACACTGGGGTGGCACGGTGGCAGTGGCGCAGTGGCTAGCACATCCGCCTCACAGCAAGAAGATCTGGATTCGGTTCCCAGGCTCGGGCGTTTCTGTGTGGAGTTTGCATGTTCTCCCCGTGCTTGCGTGGTTTTCATTTGGGTACTCCGGTTTCCTCCCACAGTCCCAGAACATGCACAATATGTTAGTGAGTGAGTGAGTGAGAGAGTGAGTACAGCCATTTGTAATTTTTATCCCGGTTAAACATTTCTCAGTTCATATACACCTGCTTCCCTGATTTTCCCATAAAGTGTTCAAGTATTCTAAAGCCTTTGACTGGCTGTTCTCTGTCCATCTATTTTAAGTGTACGTAAATCACTGAATGTTAATATAATTGTATCTCCATACATCAGGATTCCAGGCAGAGGTTTCGAGCTGTCCTGGTGGAAGCCACGTTAAAGCTGGACGAGCAGGTGAAGAAGATCGGCAAAGCCGTGGAGGAGTCCAAGCCGTACTGGGAGGCTAGGAAAGTGGCCCGACAGGTACACTCACTTCCTGAAACATGTCCTTTTCAGCCTGAGTGCAAACTAACATAGCTGATGCTGTTTCATGACTCCGGAGTTTTCTTTTTCTTTCTTTCTTTCTTTTATTTATTTATTAATTTATTTTTTACCAAATATAGAAACTGGCTGGTGTTAGCAGAGGAGGAAAACGTACCAAAACTCTTATAGTTAATAATGAAAGTAAAAGTATAAGGATGAGTCAGAAGAGAACACTCTCTCTCTCTCTCTCTCTCTCTCTCTCTCTCTCTCTCTCTCTCTCTCTCTCTCACACACACACACACACACACACAATATACTTATAGTAAATTAGAGCTTGTTTTACTAATGAACGCATTAGCCAAGAGCTTTGTTAGCTAGCCTGATAACCCCTTTAAACATACAAACTAGCTGAATGCCAATAGCCAGCTGTCACCGTAAGCATGTCACTTGTGATGATAAATACAAACTGCACCCAGCAGCAGATATATTTTACAAGAACACTATACACCGATCAGCCACAACATTATCACTACCTGACTGGTCCGCAGCTAGACAGCTCCCATACGCAGCAAGCTGCAAGATACCTAACTATCATATCCAGCATTAACAGCTTTTGAGATCAGACCAGACGTACTAGCCTTCACTCCCCACACACACATCACTGAGATTTGGTCACCCGTGACCTCTGGTAGTTACTTACCACTGCATACCAGGAACACCCTACATGGCTTGTTGTTTTGGAGATGAATAGACCATCATTTAGCCCTCACAATGTGGTTCTTTTCAAAGTCACTCGGATCTTTATACTTGCTCATTTTTACTGCTTTCAACACATCAACTTCGAGAACTGCACTGATAATAGCATTACTTCACCTGTGAGTGGTTTGAGATGTTTTTTAGGTTTGTTATGGTTGATGTTATGGTGTATGATTATAAAGAAACATAGTGAGTAGAAATTCAAGATTTTTTAAAATTGGAGTTAAAACCAAATAAAAAATTTTTTATATACAGCATGGTAGCACTTTGATGGTACTGCTTTCCTCTCCAGCTCTGGTGTGTGTTTTCCTCTCTAGAGTGAGGATAATGTGTCAGAACAGAGTGTAGATGATGAATATTGTGAAAGATAAAATGAGACATTAAGTGGTAAGGCTGTTATTCCAGTCATTGATATAAATGACTTGGAAGGAAGGCACTTGGGGTTTTCATGGAAATTAGAGGCTGTAAAAAATGCTAAGCCAAAAATTAATAAATGGAGTCTCACTCTAGAGTCACTAATTAGATCCGAAGCTATGGTATGTTCATTTGTAAGTTATTGTTTTTATATTTATATGTCTATATATATTTTGGGCGTCACGATGGTGTAGATGTTGGCACGTCCACTTCACAGCAAGAAGGTCCTGGGTTCAAGTCAACAGATCAGACATTTCCATTTATGGAGTCTGCATGTTCTCTCTATGCTTGCATGGGTTTCCTCCCTCAGTCCAAAGATATGCACATTAAGCTATTTGTCTGTTCCAGATTACCAGTAAATGTGTATTTGAATGTTAATGGTTGTACGTGTGTTGCCCTGCAATGGCCTGGTGAGCTGTCCAGGGTGTACCCCACCCTCGCCCAGAGTTGGCTGAGATGGGCGCCAGCCTTCCCACGACCCTAATTAAGATTTAGTGGCTTAGAAAATGAATAAATATATATATACTGCATTTACATCCCGATAGATCACTGTTCTTACATAATATGCCAGGGAGAAATTACGCAAAATGGTGCTGAAACAAAAACAGACCTGCGTGAAACAATTTCAGACTGCTGTGTCGATTATATTCTCATGAGCCAAATTCTGTAGCATCTGAGACTAAAACCAGAACATCATTAACTAGGGCTGTTTGGTATGATGTTATCACGATTGTATGAAACTGTGGGCAATTTCTCAAATCAGATTGGTCAAACTAATGGTCAGACACATTGATGAACTAATGACAAGACAAATCCCAATTTAGTGAGATCCCAGATTAAAAACATCCTGTTACTTATCACTGATGCAATAGTGTTTATTTACCAGTTGTGGAAGGAGTCTTCAGTGTCAGAGGTAAAGCTGCAAGTTTTCTGTCACAGGAAATTCTGAGGACACAGGATGTTGCGTTGGGTAGGTTTCTCAGTAACTGAGGTTCTTATTAACCACAGAAGAACGTGACAGAATTACTCTTTATTACTTTTAGAATGTAAGTGGGTCCACCTCGTTTAGCGAATATTCTTCAACATTAAATGTAACTATAAATGGATAGAAAAGTATGATGATTATAGAACTAGAATAATTTGTTAGATTTTATTAGTATTAGAGGAATAAATGAGTAATAACCTGTATGTATACACAGATATGTGCATATGTAATTAAAAGGTAAACAGCAATATTCCACTAATTGTAGTGAGCTGGACTAAACAACTCAGTGTAGGCTCAGACTAGAGCTGGAATAACTGTATAAGTCACGCTGATTCATAATCATTATCTCAAACACTTCCTATTTTGAAATTTCTCCGCCTCGCTAAGCACAAAAGTCTTACATGGATCAGATTTCACTACCGGTTTGCGTGCTGGCTAAATATTATTCATGATGAGGCGAATTTAGAGTCTGTACTTTGGATTTTTAAAAATGTGGAAATCCTCTTTGTGAGATTATTACAGTGCTTGCAAAGCAAAACACCTTATTATTATTTCTAGGCTTCTTATTTTTCAGTTTTTTCCCTTCGAAACAATTTTCTGTAAATATTTTCTCAAGAACCAATTCCCTAATTAGGATTAAGCGCTTCAGAAAATGAATGAATGAATGAAAAATGTCCAGTTGAAGTGAATGGTGATTTTACAAGTCAGATATTAGACCCATTTTCACTCATCTCACTTACTGGAGCCTATCTCAGCCTACACTGGGCAAAGGCGGGGTATACCCTGGCCAGCTCACCAGACCATTGCAGGGCCAAGAAACACACAGCCATTTACACTCACATTGGAACAGTTGATTAGCCTAATGTGCATGTCTTCCTACTGTGGGGGGATACCAGAGTACCCGGAGGAAACTCACGCAAGCACAGGGAGAAAATCCACATAGAATCGTCCTTGCCGACCTTGCTGGGCTTTACTCGAACCCAGGACCTTCTGACCCATTTTCAGACCTTTATGTTTTTTGTTTCGGTCACCAGGGCAGCACCAAAGTACGATTTCTAATCCAAAAAACTCCAGAGTTCTTCAGTAAGCTGCTTACCCACTTCCCCCTGACACACTAATTTTAAGTGTGCATGCTAGACGGCCTGTTTGACTTCCTCCTCCTATTTATGGTCTTTCTGCTCTCTGTGGCTACTATGCTCTGCCTTTCTGAAGTGGGTTGGCTTTCCTTTCAGTATGCTGTGAAGCAGAACAGGATGGGCTGTGATACTGCTGTGCATGGGGAAGGGGAGTGCAGTGAGGGAAGGTCAGCTAATCAGAAGGCTCAGCGTGCTGTAACACATTAGTGTGCTCAAGAAAAAAAACAGCGAAACCCTTGTGTTTACGGCCAGCACAAACAGCCCAGAGGGAAAACTTAAACATGCGCCTCCCTCGTTATTTGACAACCTGGTGTTTTCTAACATGGCTGTTCAACAATGTGACAACATTAATGGCTCAAAAAAGGGGGTATAGGCACAACACCCATCCCTTTAAAATTCTATAACTGTCAATTGTTAACAGTCACTACTGCAGTTTTCACTTTGTGGAAGTACATACTCTCCTTCTCCCTCTTACTCTCTACCTCCTCTCTCTGTGACTGCATTCAGATTTGAATCTTTCAAAGTTTTCAAAATTTTATTGCGTATTTATTTTTGAATGTTTAATCTTTAGCTTTGGAAACTAATATTTCATTCATGAAATGCAAATCCAGGTTTATAATTAAAGATCTGATTTGGAGGATCTGCATTAATGTACTAGCCTGAAATGCTGGAGGGTGGCATGGTGGCATAGTGGTTAGCACGTCCCCCTCACAGAAAGAAGGTTCTGGGTTTGAGTCCTGGGCTCGTTGAGGGTCTTTCTGTATGGAGTTTGCATGTTCTACCTGTGTATGTGTGGGTTTCTTCCGGGAACTCTGTTTTCCTCCCATAGTCAAAAAAACGTGCACATTAGACTAACTAGCCGTTCCAAAATTGCCATGTGTGTTTTGCCCTGCGTTGGTCAGGTAAGCCCCGCCTTCGCCCTTAGATAGGCAAAAGCCTTCCTGCAGGATACCCTAGTAGGATTAAGTGCTTCAGAGAATGAGTAAGTGAGTGAGTGAGTGAAATGATGGATCAGTGTTGGATTGGATTACACACACACACACAAACACACACACGTGACAGTAAACAAGGGGATTGTTAACACGTGAATACAGGTCAGAGACTTGTCTTAAAGCATGCCATTATCACATCTGTGACGTTTCATAAGTCCGCTACAGAAACTTTCCCGAAAGTCGTCCTGGAATTTGATTATAATTTATGCAGGTACACGAAGCTCTGCTATTGATATGATGTTATAAAAAACACATGATTTTGATTGGTACATCCATCCATATTTATGAAGTTCTACGTTGTTGCTTGAGATGGCACTTTTAGCAAAACTTTGCTCTACTTTCACTTCGCTTCCTCAGACACCCTCCCTATTCCTTACCCTGTCCTCCCTCCACCCCTTTTCCTTCGCTTAATGTAGCATCTGCACTCGGCCCCTCAGGAGGGAAAAAACTGCTGTGTTCAGATTCATTCATTTAGCAAACAGAAATAGCAACTCAAGAACAAACGGCTGGAATATACCCTGGATACGCCGTCATCCATCGCAAGGCGCCCTGCAGATGTTGATTCATTCCTAGGGGCAAATTCTGTATTATAACCAGTCTATCTACTGAGAGGGTTTAGAGAGATGGGATGAAACCAGCAGGAGAAGATGAGGAGAGCATATGAAACTGAATACAGACAGTAACCTGAGCTCACGATGAAACATCGGAGCCCTGGAGCTTTAAGCAGGCCAGTGTGTGAGGGGGAAAAGAGTCTTTTTAGTGAGCGAATATTAGGAGATTTACAGCATTTTCAATCACAGCAGCTTTGTTCTGGATTAAACTCAGAGTCAATCAATCAATCAATCAATTAATCTAAATGCTTCTTCTGGTTACAGAAATTAACATTACAGTTGGATTCAGTGTGCAGGTATAGCATGATTAATAACTGTCAGTAGAAGGTCCTCACAAGTATGGTTAGACAAATGTGTGTGTGTGTGTGTGTGCGTGTGCGTGCTGGCTGTGCTATATATAGAAACATGCTGCTGTTAATTAGTGTGGCTGTCATGTAGCGTCGCAGGATTGCTTCTGATTGAAGGTTTCAGCCTTGAAAAAGCGAATCCTTCCATCCTTAGATTACACATTAGTCATTAGTCTTCAAATTGTAATTTATCCTCCGATCCCTCTCACTAATGAATTTACCTGATGAAATTTTATCCTGCCTTCTAGAGTCACCTGCAGGCCTCTGTGTGTGTGTGTGTGTGTGTGTGTGTGTGTGTGTGAATGGTGCCAGTGAATAGATAAGGAATTAGTACCTCAGTCATTAACGCAGTATCAAATAGCACCAGAACGAAACGGAGGAATTTTGCTACGAATGGGAAAAGTATAAGTCGAGACGATGCAGACGTAACTCACAGAGGTAAAGCGATGTAATCCGTCAGTGTTAGACCCTGCAGAGGAGATTGGGTTTCTCAGACATCAGCCCACATCTCTCTCTCTCACAATCTCTCTTTCTCTCTCTCTCTCAAACACACTCACAATCATTCTCTTTCTCTCAAACACACACTCGTAATTTCTATCTCTCTCTCGCTCTCTCTCTCACACACACTCTCACAATCTCTCTTTCTCTCTCTCAAACACACTCTCACAATCTCTCTCTTTCTCTCAAACACACATTCGTAATTTCTCTCTCTCGCTCTCTCTCTCTCACACACACACTCACAATCTTTCTTTCTCTCTCCCTCTCTCAAACCTACACTCTCACAATCTCTCACATTCTCTCTCACAGTCTCATAATCTCTCTCTTTCTCTCTCTCACTCACACACACTCTCACAATCTCTCTTTCTCTCAAACACACTCTCACAATCTCTCTCTTTCTCTCAAACACACATTCGTAATTTCTCTCTCTCTTGCTCTCTCTCTCACACACACTCTCACAATCTTTCTTTCTCTCTCCCTCTCTCAAACCTACACTCTCACAATCTCTCACGTTCTCTCTCACAGTCTCATAATCTCTCTCTTTCTCTCTCTCACTCACACACACTCTCACAATCTCTCTCTTATTCTCTCACACACACTCTCACATTCTCTCTCACTCCCTCTCACACACACTCTCTTAATTTCTATTTCTCTCTCACACACACACTCATCTATCTCTCTCTCTCACTCTTTCTCACACACTCTCACAATCTCTCTCACACACACTCTCACAATCTCTCTTTTTCTCTCTCTCACTCACACACGCTCTCACAGTCTATCTCTCTTTCTCTCTCTTTCTCAAACATACATACACACACACACAGTCTATTGCTCTCTCTCACTATCTCTCTCTTTCTCTCTCTGGCAAACATATACTCTCACAATCTCTCTCTCTCTCTCTCTCTCTCTCTCTCTCTCTCTCTCTTTCTCTCTCACACACACACACATACTCTCACAGTCTATTGCTCTCTCTCACTGTCTCTCTCTTTCTCTCTCTGGCAAACATGTACTCTCTCTCTCTCTCTCTCTCTCTCTCTCTCTCTCTCTCTCTCTCTCTCTCTCTCTCTCTCTCTCTCTCTCTCTCTCACACACACACACACACTATCTCACAATCTCTCCTAACCTCGTATATAATAATAACCTTGAGTCATTAATATTTTGAGTTAACAGGTTTCAGTTCTTGGTTTCAGTGCAGTGAAATGTGATGGCGTTTATATTTGTGGTAATCACATGATCCAGCTGTTAGAGATAGATATTATTAGGTTGGAAAAAATAATAATTTGCATGTTTTTAAAACCTTTGTCTCTGCTGCCTGGTTGTAGCTTTAGTTATTATGTTTAGTGTCCTTTACTCTTTGAAAAAGCTGAGAGCTTCCTGAAAGCATCGAGGTGCCTGTGGGAAAAACAGCTCCAGTAGCTCGGTCATGCTGAGAAAGACTGAAGAAGAGTTTTACCAGCAAACTGCTGACCAACCAGTGTTACTCAGGTGTATTGGGAGCTGTCAAACACCCACACCCACACACACACAATTGTAACATGGTATATGTATTAGGGAGCTTTACAAATGACAGCATTCTGACCAACAAGCAACCAGCAAGAAGGTTGTGGGTTCGAGTCCCAGGCTAGGGAGTGTTTGTGTGGAGTCTGCATGTTCCCGCTGTGCTTGAGTGGGTTTCCTCCCACAGTCCAAAGACATGCACCTTAGGCTAATTGGTTGTTCCAGATTGCCCCAGGTGTGAAAGTGAGTGTGAACGGTTTGTGTGTGTCCTGCCCAGCAATGGTCTAGTGAGCTATTCAGGGTGTACCCCACCTTCACCCAGTGTCGGCTAAGATAGGCTCATCCTCTCCACAACCCTAGTAGTAGTAGGATTAAGTGCTCCAGCAAATGAGTGAGTGTGAGTGTGACTGTTTGACTTGGAGATGGAAACAAGGTTAAAAAGTGGACAACATGCGCCACTACCATTCAAGACATCCTCACTCGGTTGGATGCAGCCATTTGTGGCCAGGAGCCTATGAGCACTAACTGCCTGAGCTCTCAGGGAGGGAGGATGGCATACGTTGTCTTTCCTGTCACTGACAAGCGACACTATCCAATCATAGGCGTCTGTGGCAGATAGTGCTTTCCTCTGAGTGTGTTACATCATCCCTGAATATGCATGGGCAGCAGTTTGTAAAAATGTGGGCGGCTGGTGTCATATGCCTCAGAGGAACCACATGCTTCTCTTTCCCCCCTTCCTGGTTGGTACCTGTTCTATGATAGGGAAGTACTCCTTGATCAATGGGAACTGGCAACAACTAAATTAGGAAGCAATTGTTATTGTTAATTATTTCATATATAGATCAGTATATATGTGTAAAGTCTATAGGGTTATTCAACTAAAATATGTAAACATTACAACAAATTCCTTTCCGACAAAAGTCCAGATAAGCGGCTAACATGAACGAACGGTGCCAGCAGTTACATTTTAGTATTTAACCATTAATGAATAGTTTATTGTCTGTAAATGAGACAGTAAGACACGGACTCTGAACGGATGAAACATCAGCTTGGAATTTGACTTGCGGAGAACAAACGCCCACGTCTCTGTCCATTTGGCTTTAAATATTGACATGGTGAGTTTGAAATGTAAAAAAAAAAAAGTCTGTGAAAATCCTATAATAAAATCACGCTAGTCATGTAGCTCGTCTCTGGTCAGGTGATCTGTATTTACTTAAAGGTGTACTCATCAAACGCCAGGTGTACGATGTCCTACCAACAGTCACCCATGGATCCAAGACCTGGAACCTGATGAAACAACAAACCTTGAAATTCAGAACGATGCAGAGAGCCTGAGAGTCACGCTGAACACCA
The DNA here is from genome assembly GCA_039654325.1 of Tandanus tandanus. NCBI lineage: Eukaryota > Metazoa > Chordata > Actinopteri > Siluriformes > Plotosidae > Tandanus > Tandanus tandanus. The sequence goes on along the minus strand of JBCNYH010000001.1, from coordinate 53,568,285 downwards.
CGTGGTGGGATCGTAAAACAGCTTAATGGATGCAGGAGAAAACTAAGTACGAGACATCATGGAAACCATAAGCAAACTCAATTGGAACTGGGCTGGTCATGTCTTGAGAATAACGGACGATCGCTGGACAACAAGCATCACGTTCTGGACGACCCGGGGACACACAAGAACAAGGAAGACAAAGGATGAGATGGAGGAATGGCTTGGATAGTTTCAATAAATTGGGGCCAGTGGAGGTCAATGGGGAAGACCTGCATCCAACGAGAGACCATTGCTGATTTTCGTAAAAAGTAGGCTGCATAGCCGTCAGCGTGTTTCTGCCCTGCGATGGCCTGGCGAGCTGTCCAGGGTGTACTCTGCCCTCGGCCAGAGTCAGCTGAGATGGGCGCCAGCCTCCCCGCGACACTAATTAGGATTAAGCGGTTTAGAAAATGAATGAATGAATGAGTTTGCTAGCTGGAGCGCCACGGTTGTATTAGTGGTTAGCATGTCCACCACACAGCAAGAAGGTCCTGGGTTCAAATCCCGGGCTCGGGCTGTTCTGAATGGAGTTTGCATGTTCTCCCTGTGCTCGTGTGGGTTTCCTCCAGTTACTCCAGTTTCTTCCCTCAGTCCAAAGACATGCACATCCGGCTAATTGACTGTTCCAAATTGTCCCTAAATGTGTATGCGCCCTGTGATGGTCTGGTGAGCTGTTCAGGGGGTACCCTGCCTTCACCCAGTATCGATGGAGATAGGCTCCAGCCTCCCCGCAACCCTAGTAGGATTAAGCAGTTCGGCATATGAGTGAAATGAGAGTGAGAATAATTTGGGATTTAAACTAACCTTTACTAATAATGTAACTAACGTAACTAATGTAAAGAGTAGTGACGTCACACTGCAGACTTTCTGAATGTCCTTGTCGGATTATAAATAAATAAATAAACAAATTAATTAATTAATACTGTTAGGATCATTTCATGGATGTACATGCAGTGTGTGGGTGATGCAGGTGTTTTACCAAGAATAGTTTTACGAAGAAATGATATTTAAATGTAATATTTGCGTATGTTCTTTATGCTTGATAGTCACAAAGAAACTCAGAAGAGTTCAACTGAAAGTGAAACTGAAAATGCCGATGAAAGGTGGATTGAATGTCATACAAACCTAGAATAAGAGTGGAGACATGACTGTGAATTCTCTGTGAATGAAAATCTTTTCAAAGTCTTTTCTGTATAAATCCTGATGGGATGGACAGTGATAATATGAGCTAAATGCTTAATATGAAACCCATTTCCTGGCATGACGCTGTATTAGCATCATTAGCACAATAAGTTAGATTATTGTACTGAGAAATAATATATATATAATTATATATATATTCTTCTTAGTTTTTAGATTTAGTAAGTGTATTGGCAGAAATAGACATCCAGAAATCTACTTTCCCTTTGGTCAATCCCTTTGGTCATACTCATTTACAGTTACCATGCTATTACTATTCCTAAAGTGACTTTTAGGCCACAGTAGTTTGGACTCTGGCTGCAAAATTAATTCATTTGCATATCTATCATCCGTACCTTAAGGTAGAAATGCCCTAAGTTGAACTCTAATTAAGGGAAACATACAAAACAGCCTGAATGACCTCAAGTGTGAGAAAGCCACCTATCTCACACACACACACACACACACACACACACACACACACACACACACACACACACACACACACACACACACAC
>JBCNYH010000001.1:53490989-53509090 GCA_039654325.1 Tandanus tandanus | reverse complement strand
ATATATATATATACACATACATACACACACACACACACACACACACACACACACACACACACACACACACACACACATCAAACGCTCCATCACAATGCTCATGGGTGCTTCATGATGGAATTGTTCGAAACTCATTTAAAGTTGGAATAAAACCTATTTTTTACCTACGGATGACATTTTCTTACTTTTTTGGATTTCAGAATCACAAACTATGACAAAATACTGTCTGCTGTTTTGATTCAATCATTATCCATCAGGGATAATGTCTATTAGTATACACTACACAGGAAAGGTGCGATCTGATTGGTCCAGTACCTCAGCATTAAAAATCATTATTCTGAGTGGATAATGCTCAAATCAAAATGATGGACACTCATAGTTTGTCACGGTCACGTGGAGGAGGCGACTTCAATATCTTCAGGCTTTAAAATGGAAAAATAAACCATAAAAATCCATGTTTTAGTTTTTCTTTATGTTTCCATAGCATACATGATAACACCTCTGCAGAGCATGGTCTAACTTTCGTTTTTGAATGAGTAGAATGAACAGGACAGACACTGATGCTCCAGCACTAGTTTGGCTAGGAGGGTGGCGCTCACCTGACTGCCTCAGTGTCATAGTTAAAATATTTAAGTATTCATTCATCACTCACTTACTTGCCAAACCGCTTAATCCTACTACTGCAGTCGTGGGAGGGCTGGAGCTCATCTCAGTTTTAGTTTTCTTTTTATTGTTTCCATGTAGCATATAGTTAAAGTCCTAAAGAGAGTTTAATAGAGCGGTTTGTGCATGCTCACCTGCATCCATCACTATTACTAATATTTAATTAATTAAAAGTGAATTGAATAGCAACATTAACCTTTTTGTTTCGATTACTGATTCTGAAATCCTAGAAATCCTGGAGCAGGTGGCGTGATCACTGTTGCAGCTGTGTTGTTTTTTGTTGTTCCCGTGTAGTATATACTAAATCAGTTATTCCCCTCAGGCTCAGTGGATATGGCTGTATAGTTTGGTCTCGAGGAATACACACATATATTCACTTCAGTGTGGATGAATAATAATTAAATGTAGTATTCTGTTGTGTTACAGTAGTACTGTATATTATTGTAGCACTGTAGTGTGCGAAGTGGGACCTCGAGGTGTCCGCTGAAGGCAGCGTGGTGCAGGGCGGTGCGTCCGGCGCGGTCCGACACGTTTACGTTGCTGAGCAGTGGGACAAGAGCCTCGGCACAGCGCACCGCTTTGTTTGACGCCGCCACGTGTAGCGGAGTCTGCCAGTTCTTATCCCGAGCGTTCACATCAGCTGAGTGTTTCAACAACACCTGAACTGCCTCCTACAGTTGCGTGCACACACACACACACACACACAGTGAGTACAGTTAGATGCTAGATGCTTGTGTGTACTTGTGTGGTGTAATGTGATACCTCACTGCAGGAGGCAACAGCACGGTGAAGAGGGGTCAGCCACTTATTATCTTTGGCATTTACTCTCGCTCCTGTATAGAGATAGAGATAGAGAGAGAGAGAGAGAGAGAGAGAGAGAGAGAGAATGTATTCAGTTATCGTAAACATAAAAGTAACATCATTCACTAAACCATTACATAACCAAATCCCTGAAACCTGTTTAGAAACTCACTCCCATGATCCTTTGGGAGCACATGTGTGGAAATTTAAATAGCACAGCTGCACCTGCTGGTATTCATCAGTCTCCCATAACAGTGTGCTCCCCCTGTTTGAATGCTAGTTCTCCTGGAAATCAGCTGACTCCATCTGTGTGTGTGGGGGGGGAGTGGGAGGAGGTTTTATACTTGTGTAAATAATCTGGAGAGGCTTTTATCTATCCGTCCTAAGAAATGGTGAGTTTCCAGGAAAGGAAAGTCGTCGACGCACATGGAACGGTTTTATACCTGACAGAATGAGAAGCTCAATGATCTCGGCGTCACCCAAGTAGGCAGCGGCGTGGAGGGGAGTCCTCTTCTCATTATCCTAAAACAAAATCACAAACACGACAATACTTTATTCGGCTTATAACTTACTATGACTTCTTTAAAAGCTTGGAACAGCTTCCTATCAGAACAATTCAACACTTCAGTCAAGGACTAATTCAATTAATGCCAACTCCTTTAAACAGGCTCTATATGTGGCACTGACATCACATCATTTCAGAACACTCGCAGCTCATTACAACTCATTACTGCAAGTGACCATATGCAGAAAATCGTAAAGATCATCAGCATCATTAGGAACAGAACAGGTCTGAACAATCGGAACAACTACTCTGGTTTTCTCTTTTTAATAAACGTAATTCTAACATCATGCAACAGTACGGAACTAAAACAGAAATCCTGAATGAATTCAGAGGAAAACAGATGAAGCAATTTATCCTGTGGGGTCATGCATTTCTACTACTCAGTGTAATACATGTTTAACAGTGTCCTTTCCAATAAATATCTCTATGGATAGGTGTTCGAGGCTGGTTATAAGAGTAGCACAGCTCAGTTAAGGGTTGAATCAACTTTGGCCCTGGAGGAAAAAAAAAAAATCTCTCCTGCACTTCCTGACTAAGGTCTGCAGAGAAAGCAGGAAAATTTTCTTTTCAGCATCTTTCACTAGCTGATTCCACCCAGCCATTTGCATCACCTATCTTGTCAGTTTAATTATCCGGTTAACGAGTTCATGTTTTGTGTTAACGTTTGGTGTTTTGCTAAATAAATCTCTCTTTTTGTTTTTCAATTGCTGCCTGTTATCATGCAATCAACGATACATAACAGCCAATCAGCATCAAATCAGGCAAGAATACGGGACAACCACAGAAGTCAAGTTCAATGCTGATGGGACTCCGCTATGAACTAATGTAATGGCTTAAAACATATGCATGCATATATCACACACTCCTATCTTGTTGGACCACCTTTAGCTTTGATGACAGCATGAAATGGCTATGACAAACTTAAGCAACAACACAACATTTATTTCCATTCAGAGCTGGGTTAATTTTTCACCGATATCTTGAATTAATAATGGAAAATTGAACCACTCCATAAAGTCTTCTCCAGCACATCCCAAAGACTCTTTCGCTATTAGAGTCCCCAGTTTTATATCCGTGCCATTAGTGAAGAAAAAGTCCATCGAAGTGATAACCTGCTCATTCAGTACATTCAGCTCATCAGCTGACTTCATTTTATTGCCACATAATGTTGCTGAGCCTCGACCTGACCAACCGGAGCAACAATGCCATGGAGATTACATTCTGTAATCAAGGATAAAGGGGTTCCAACAAAATATTAGAGGGCATACATTTTTTGCCCACTCAGTGTGTTTATATTACAGTACAGATTGTGTGTAATAGATTAGCTTTCTTCTCCTCGTTGCCTGTTAAGTATGAAAAATATGCTAGAGCTTCAATTTGACGTGATGGTTTGAAGACACGCCTCAGTAATAAAGTGATTTGTTCTTTGGGAGGAAGTCCATTCCTCAGTAACAAGGGATTTTTATTGTATGATTTTAAACAATCCCATCCCGTTTAATACATCTCAAACAGCCAAAGACCCTCCTAGTGTTGAGTTAAACCAGGAACGCTCCAACCTTTTGATGAGCCCACTTCTCAGAAGCCCCTGTGACGCAGGATTAAACAAGCTTAACAGATACAGACCTGACCATGACATTCAGAGAGAACGGCTCTGCCTCTGTGCATGCTTGCCAAGTTACGTTAAAATAAAACAATCAAAAATACTGCATATCAGCAACCGCTCTCCTGTAACCAGTGAACTTTAAACCACTGAGCCACCGTCCTCTGGTGTAAACACCCCCTCTTCCCTTTTCTCTGATGACTGAGTGACTCATTGTGGTTTCATTACACTCTGTGGGGTTTAGTTAAAGGAATCATTGTTATTCAGTGTATTTGTGGTCTAGCGTTGGTTCAATACGGTACCTAGCATGGTAAAACACTAACGGTTCCAGTTCAATTGTAGTATCCCATTCCTCACGCATGAGGTTTGTGTTTGTGGTTTCTGTTGCAATTTATGTTTTTATCCGAGAAGGTTGTGAACCCCCTGCAGAACCTGTTCTCTAGGACAAACATTCCAAAGAAAGGTTGGGCTAAACTAATCTCTTGATGAGTAGTCTTAAGAAATCAAGAGGGGCTCCCAAGTGGTGCATCGTCAAGGTGTATGATTATCAACCTGGAGATTGCAAGTTCATGCCGCAACCTCCCAAGCTTCTAATTGGACGAGCTCTCACAGGAGGGAGAGATTGCGTACTCTCCCCTGTCACTCACAGCGACCACCAGCCAATCCATGGGCGACTGTGAGCTCATTCGTACAAAAGGGAGGATAGCACTTTCCCTCCGAGTGTGTTAGGCACGCGCAGCAGTTGGCAGCATCGCATGTCACGGAGGGGTCATGTGCATGCTTATGCCCCTCCCTGGTTGGTGGCGGTCGTATGTGAAAGGGAGGCAACACTGGGAATTGGATACAACTGAATGAAAGAAAAAATTATTTGGAAAAAATAAAAGAAATGAAGAGTGATGAAAGTGCAGACCAAGGTCCTGAAAGCTTAAACGTTTAAATTTTATAGCCATCATGACAGGTGAAATTCCCGACTCCATCATCAAGCCGCACTTCCACTCCAGTTCTGAGTAGACGTTACACATGAAAAAGTTCCCGTCCCTAAGCTTCAGATGATGGTGAAGTACTTGTTAATGCGTTGTGTTGTCCATTCGTCGGAAACACTCCCAGCCTCCTCCACAGTGTGTTGGATGGATGTGCGGTTGAGTGAAACTTGAGTTGGATTGGTGTGTAGAAGAATACGTGAAGGACTGTCGCGTGATGGAAAGCTCCAATAAACCCACAGACTCCACAGATCAATGGAGGCGCAGCTCTCCAGGAACGCTGTGTGGATTTGTGGAGGTGTGTGGATGTACTTTTACTTATTAGTAACAAATTACATTCTTTAAAGCATAAGTAAGAGATCCTGTGTGGCGGGATGGTTGGAAAGGCAGGATGCTTCATCAGGATTATTATACAAGTGGGTACTAAACATTCTGAAACGAAATGCTAATGTGAGGCTTCTTATGAGAGGTGTGATGGGCCGACCTTCTCTCTCCTCTCTCACACGCAAACAAAGCTTCAAAAGTCATACGACACACCAGGCAATCTGCCAGCGATGACCAGAGTTGCCTGGAGACCGGGGTGTGTGTGTGTGTGTGTGTGAGTGTGTGTGCACGCTCATCTGCCTGTCTTTACACGGATCACAGGCTTGATATCCAAAAAATAAATCAAAAACTTTGAAAGGACAGACACGGCGAGAGAGAGAGACATAGAGCATGCGTGCGCAAGAGAGAACGCAGTAGAGACAGAGAGAAAAACAAACAGAAGAGGGAGAGAGAGAGAGAGAGAGAGAGAGAGAGAGAGAGAGAGAGAAGCTAAACAACGACAAAGACAGAGAGCAGGAGTGACAGACACAGAACATATGCATGAGTGAGAGACAGATAGAGAGAAAGACAGACAGAAACACACAGAGCATGTGTGAGAGAAAGTGACAGAGAGAGAGACAGACAGACAGACAGACAGTGGCAGACACAGAAAAACATAAAACCCCACAGAACAGGGTTTGGGTAAAGCTGCTGTAAAACTGTGTAAAGAAAATATCTCAAACTGAAAACTTAATCCAACTGAAGTGAATAAACAACGTATTAAAAAGAAAGAACAGAATCAATAAAAATTTGATTAAGTGAGAAATTACTGCAGCATTATAAAATCCTTAACACCATGCGATGAATGCTATAATGAATCATACGGTATAATGAATTATACACTGTAATGAAAATCATACCCTATAACGGATCGTACGCTCTAACGGAACATACGCTCTAACGGAACATACGCTCTAACGGATCATACGCTATAACGGATCATACGCTATAACGGATCATACGCTGTAACGGATCATACGCTGTAACGGATCATACGCTGTAACGGATCATACGCTGTAACGGATCATACGCTGTAACGGATCATGCTTCACTGAGCAACACATCTCAGGCTAATGACTTTGTCCTTGGTTCTTCCCATCCCTGTTTCCTTTCTTTATATCCACACTAGGGAGGAAGTAGGAAGCGAGGAAATGAAATGAAAAACAAACTGGTGCGACAGTTATTTTCTCATAAAAAGTGATTTTTACTCAAGTCTGACTGCATCGTGTCTCCTGGCGCCACTTTCACACCCGTTTCTCTCAGAGAGCTGGTGTATAAAGTGTAGACATTACTGTATATGTTCATAAAACATGCCTAATGTTCTGACACACACACACAAGCTCAGGATTATAACAGGCACATAAACGCTAGCCTAATGCTCATGGGAAAATCATACATTTTGTAAAACACAACATTAATTAATAAAATAAATAATAAAACGGGCGGAACATTGGTGTAGTGGCAGTTCACAGCAAGATGATGTGGAATTTGCACGTTCTCCACATGCTTGCGTGGGTTTCCTCCGGGTACTCCAGTTTCCTCCCACAGTCCAAAGACATTTACATTAGGCTAACTGGCTGTTCCAGATTTCCCCTGGGTGTGGATGAGAGTGTGAATAGTTGTGTGTGTGTTGACCCTGCAATGAACTGGTGAGCCATTCAGGGTGTATCCCACCTTTGCCCAAAGTCGGCTGATATAGGCTTCAGCCTCCCTATGAGACTTCCTTGAGTGCTTGCAACTCTTTCCTTTTGTCCATTTCTCTATTTCAGCTCTCATTCGCTAACCCAAACAGCCAATCAGGGTGATTTCTCTTACCGACTGCTTATTTAACATGTGAATATTCTGACCAGTGCCACCATGCTGGACACACGTTGTTGGTGTGGAGTGTAACCTGTATACTCCATTCATGCACAAACCATTTTAACAACCAATCAATCAGACAGTCTGTAAATACCTGGACGTTGACGTCTTCTTTTTTGAATATGAGAGCACGAACTTCATCTGGATCCACATTAAAGATGGCTTTCAACAACGACGGCTGCGGAAAGAAAAAAAACATTTGTGGTTAGATTAGATTGATGGGTCATGATTGAATCGTCTCAACGTGATCTAACGCTTCCTCAGTTGGTTATTTCAACCAGTACATTACATTACCAGACCTGCTAACCTTTATTCATTTTTAAAATCGAAACCTAAACATTGGACCTGAATATAAATCTACAACTTAAATATTTTGACCCCGCCCTTTCCGTGTGTGCCTCACTGAAAAAAACATGGTGGTAGTAGGGTTGCCAGGTTTACACCGTACTGTTCTAGATTACCAAGAACCTAGCAGATGGAAAGAGTGAATCCACAAGTGGTGGTGTTTTTTGTTTGGCTATCAAGACCCTTGATTGGGATCGTGATGTCATCTATAAAATTACAGATGTAGGTACATGTTAGTGGTAGTTAAGACTACAATCTGAGTAGTTGGTGCTATCAGTATCACCGGTACGGTGGCGCAGTGGTTAGCATGTTCGCCTCACAGCAAGAAGGTCCTGGGTTTGATTCCTGGGCTCGGCGAGGACATTTCTGTGTGGAGTGTGCATGTTCTCCTCATGCTTGCGTGGGTTTCTTCTGGGTACTCCGGTTTCCTCCCACAGTCCAAAAACATGCCCAGTAGGCTAACTGGCTGTTCCAAATTGCCCCTAGGTGAGAGAGGGAGCATTATTTGTTATATGCATGTTGGCCCTGCAATGGTCTGGCGAGTTGTTCAGGGTGTATGCCTCCCTCGCCCACAGTCGGCTGAGATGGGCGCCAGCCTCCCGGTGACCCTAATAAGGATTAAGCAGCTTAGAAAATGAATGAATGAAATATTATATTGCCTATAATATATAAAATTTAAATATACTCTAAAAGTGGTTAGAATGATGAGTACCTTTACACTAAAATCACGACAGGATTAACGTGCTTTAATGACAATATGAAGCCATTAGCATCACTGCAAGAGTTACCTTTTATATAAGAACTCCATAATGCTAGCTGTAGGAAAACAAACTGTGGAAACATTTTTTTTGTTTTTTTTAAAGATTAAAAACAGAGGCGGTGCAGTGGTGTAGTGGTTAGCATGTCCACCTCACATCAAGCAGGCCCTGGGTTCGAGTCCTGGGCTTGGGTGTTTCTGTATGCAGTTTGCATGCTCTTCCGGTGCTTTCGGGTACTTTGGTTTCCTCCCGCAGTCCAGAGACACATTAAGCTAACTGGCTGATCCATATTGCTCCTGCGTGTGAGTGAGAGTGTGATCGTGTGTGTGTGTTGCTCTGTGATGGTCTGGTGAGCTGTTCAGGGTGTACTACTTTTAAAAAACAGCGCCCAAATGGGCTCAGTTGCTCATAGTGAGACAGTTCTGGGTTCAAATCTCAGCCACAGGCCTCTTTGTGTGAAGTTCGTGTGTTCACCTCACCTAATTGTCAACTGACTCTCGTCCATCGCCCCTAGGAGGGAATGTGGGTATACATGGCTGTGTGTCTGTGTCAGCCCTGCAATCAGGTGTTAGACTTGAAGTCAGCTGTGACTGGCTCGAGACCGTGAAGGATAATGAATGGATGGGGATACTGCTTTAGATAAGTTTTGAATTATTTTGATTTAGTTGCAGTTGCCCCTGCCTACAAGCAGCTCAGACTGCACAGCCGATGTCTGGGGATTTAGAGGTGATGGTTTATTTTGTTTTACTGTGTAGGTACTTGTATTGTTTATCCAGATGTACTGGAGTATGAAAAATAACAGTGACACTGAAAACCTTTATTAAAACACAATTATATAAGGTCTACTGTGAATAAAAGCTTCTTTTTGTGCAAAGTCCATGCACTGAGGTACCAAAAGCAGGTTCTACTGCAACATGCATGAAGCTGAGACGCCTCACTAAGTGTTAATGCACTCTCCAGCCTGGACATCCTGAGCTACAATGCAGCACTAATGCACATATACACTAACCACAGGCAGGGATCAATGTGCTGAGTCGACAATCTGCTGATGTAATACGGGTCAGGGTTCTCCAACTACAGCACGAACATCAGCTCATACCACCAACACAACCACCAGTGAAATCCTTAAAGGTTATTTATCATGGAGGCAATCAGGAGTCCGGGTTTTATATATACGCAGTAAAATGTGCGTGCTTAGACATTCTCACAACAAACGCTGACATTTCATGAGCTCAGGAGAACTTCTGCCAATGGCTCAAGTTACGCTGCATCACAGAGCGGCCGTAAAAGAACAAAAGCAGGCTTTGAAATGGACACCGAACAACCAGGAGGAAAACACACTCACTCATCTCCCTGCATAGATATTTACAGCCAATCAGAACCTTCGTATTCAGATAGACTTCCTTTTCTGGGTCCGGATTCGAGGGAAAGTTCTTCGGCAGATCAATCTTCAGATTGTGATTTCTGTACACTTTACACTTGTGGACTTCAGAAGCTTAGCTCGGGCCGCTTTGCGCCGTTTAAGCTGAGCGAGTAACAAAGAGCAGTGATGAGATTTCAAAGAGAGAGAATGATTAGCAAAACGAGGTGAGAAAACCAGCTGTCCACACCGTGAGCTCACGGCTCATCCTCCTGAAGACCAGGTGCAGAGACGTGCTGAGACACACGGAGGAAAAACCCCAGCTGTTCAAAACAGACAGCGGCACGCTCATAAAGAATGGAATCCTTCTGTGTGTGTGTGTGTGTGTGTGTGTGTGTGTGTAGCCCGGAAAGAACTGGTTTTAATACACAGCCTTGATATTTACTGAAAAAACAAAACAAAACCAAGACAACAACAAAACATCACACAGCTCTGACACTGGAGACTCCTTCCAAATACCCCGAATTAACAGCTCCTTAAGGTATAATTACTATATAATAACAACTCAACATGAGCCATTTTGAAATCTTTTGATGTGGAGCATCTTCTAGAGGCGTTCCAGCGTCATTTCTATGGTTACTATAGAAACCACAAAATACTAGAACGAGCTGATTAATATAAACCTGAGATTAGGAATTAACGTCAGCGACGCAATTACTAAACTAAAGCTTACAATTATATTTTTAAAATACACTGCCCTGGCACGCACATCCACGCTCACACTCACACCTCGGGGCGATTTGGAACAGCCAATCAGCCTAACGTGCATGCCTTTAAACTGTGGAAGGAAACCGGAGTACCCGGAGGAAAGCACGAGGAGAACATGCAAACTCCACACAGAAACGCCCAAGCCACGGACTCGAACCCAGGACCTTCATGTTGTGAGGTGGACGTGCTAACCACTACGCCACTGTGCCTCCCAAACCAAATTCTGATCCCAGGAAGTTTTTAAAGATTGTTTAACACTGTGAGATAGTTGGAAGTGAAGGATTACAGCAGGCCCTGCAAGGGGATATAGTGTTCCTTTATTCGGCTTGGTGGGGGTTTGCGCTTCCCAAGTGCTTCTAGTTCTAGAATCCCATTTCACTAACGTCCTGTTCCTCAAGTGAAGAGTCCCTGGACATTTGCAGCAGTTTTCACAGTAGCTCGGTTTCCACAAGATTGTGTTTTAACACGTTTCCATTTAGCAGGACGTCCTCCAAACGCCTTCACTGACAGACCAATCGCTCTACTGTGAATACGAGCTCTCACTTCTTCTGTCCAAACCCACATGTTTTAAAATCATCTTAAAAGGGATCTCTTCCTCGGAGATCCAGTACTGTGTTACTTTTGAGCAGGCCACCACCGCGCCTGTGGAACGAGCGCCTGTGGAATAATCTGGGATGATGAGAGGTCAGAAAAACTACAACAGAATTAAACAGATTACTACCCAGTTTCGTTGACATTTCATCTGGTACTCCGATCTACCCCAGATTAATAGGTTCACTGCATGTAAGATTAGCTGGTAATGGTAAAGGGAAAGAGTGCCCAGTGCACGCGTTACAAAAACACATGCAGAAGAAGCAGCAATGCAGTAATGATGCCCTCTCTCTCCTCTCACGCACATCACTGACAATTACAGCTCGTCAAAGACCACAAGAGAAAGCAAATCAGGTACTGCAGGCTAAAACGCAAATCCACGGTCTCGCCGTCTCGTTCTCACCTTCTCTTCCTGAGCGTCAGCGTCGGGAGGTGAATGCTGGGAAACGGGGTCCTGCGCTGTTTTGGAATGCAGAGGGGAGGGTTCGTCGTCCTCCACCTCCTCCAGCACAACGATACACACGCGGCTCATTCGCTCCGACCTCATATGTGCGACCCCCCCGCCGCCCGTCTCCGTCCGCACCGATTATAGATTCCAAATTCAGGTTACTCCGGCATGCACAAAAATCCGTCCTTTACAGGCTGAGCGCGTTTGTGGTGAATCCGAAGCCGCTAGCGTCCTGTCGTCATCTCTGTCTGAGACACATGCTAGTGTAGGGCAGAGAGCCAGGGATTCCTCGATGCTAAGGCAGACGGAGCTGCAGTGATCCAGTCTGCCTAGAGGGCATGACCATCCGCTGTCGTCGCAAAGATTATCATAAAAGCCTCCTTTAGTTAACCTCCGAGGGGCAGCGCTGGAGCTCACTTCTGCTGATTATTGAGAACAAAGCTGAGCTGTGAGTCTCTCTCTCTCTCTCGCTCCCTCTCTCTCCCTGTGTGTGTCCATTCATGCCGCATGGCAGCCTGCTGAAAGCAGCGTTTTTTCCCCTCTCCAGCCCCCACTGCAATACTAATCCTCCAGCTTCCCGAAAGAGAAAATAAAAGAGGAGAGAGAAAGAGAAACAGAAAACGCTCACAAAAAAAATAGCAGCAGGTAAAGATGGAGTGGGAGGAGGGACATAAACAAGGAGGCGGTCATTAAAAAGAAACAGGGAGGAATCAAAATGATCGACAGAGACAGACTGTGACCTAGACAGGCAGGAAAAAAAAAAAAAAAAAAGTTTGTACACCCCGGGGTGTTCTGTTAATGAATTGCAGAAGCTGCAGCTAGTCGTCCCAGTGAGAGAGGGGGATACAGAGAGGAGAAGGGGGGGGAGCTATATAGAGAGAGCCATGTAAAGGTGGGAGGAGAGACACGGTTGCTGTGCGCATGGCTCTGGGCTCTGGATGGTGAGGAAGTGATAGGACAAGGTCATCCTTGTTACCGCTTTACCACCCACTCCTACACCGACCCGTTTAAAACCTGACCTCACGATTTAAAAACCTCTTCCCAGTTTTACAGTTCAACATCCACTACTGTACATTTACAAACCCTTTTCATTTTCACCAACAGGAGGAGGCGCTACAGTGGATAATCCTTTTACTAAACATACACACAGCAATCCAGATCAGGACATGATCACTCAACGGTCACGCAATCATTCCTTTCAAACAAACAAACCGTTTGGATGTCTGCCCCAGATACGTTTTGTACACCACAAGCTTCAGAATAATAGAGTGGAATTTGATGAGCTCCCTACACCTCTGCGTGCTAGATTCGGATTTCTAAAACTAGTAACACACTCAGAGAGTGCAGACCTCCACCAAGGTAGAGCAATCTCGTATTTACATGGGTTACAGTGGCAGATGAGGTAGAATTACGGTACCCCCTTGTGGCCTGTTCTGCAAATTTTTTTTGCCCTCTGTATTTTTTGCTCCCGGCGCATTCTGGGTGATTTCCACCTCTTTGCCCTATTGCCCTTTAAAATCCGGATCCAGAGCTGGATCATGCCCAGCATATAATAGAAAAAAAAACCCCTCACAAATCACTACACCTCATATGAACAGATTTCACACCTAAGATATTCGATCCAATCACTGGAGAAATAATGATAATAACCAGACTAGAATAAAACTTTTTACACATTACAACAGATACCCCAAGGGCTGCCGCAGCAAGCGTGGAACAGCACTGATAAGAGTGATTTTTCATCAAGTAATTTTAAACACGGTAATTGTAGTTTTAAATTTATCTTTGTGTAAAAGCAATAGTTAAGTGTTTAACATACTGTATGTCCATGTTGTGTGTATAACTGGCATATGTAATCAATTTAACAGCAATTAATAACAGTCTGTACCAGCCTACTGACAGCACGTCGGCCCAGTGCTGAACGCCGGGTCGCAAAGCACGATGGATTCTGACGGCTCGCGCAGATTCTCATTTGTCGGACTTGCACGGAAACACTGACAGACGGCTAGATCGTTTCTTCAGACGCATTTTCGTATAAAAATCATGTCTATTTTTAAAATTTTTTAAAAGAACGATCACCATGTTAATGATACACAAATACTTTGTACATAGTTATAGGTCAGCGGATGTTGAGATGGCCTCTTTATTATATTTAATAATCTAATCATTCTTTTGATACAAATTCATTATTGACCTCACACTGCATCACAAGTATACATGGACATTCAATTGAAAGATCGAAGACTTACCCAGCAGATTTAAGAGCAGTACCGACTGAATGATGGCATCAAAAATGATGGATAGATTTGTTTATTAAATCATCGGTTTTTTCAGATGTGATCATAGGACATTATTTTCTATAATTTGCTTTACAGTAGAACTTTAAATTATAAAAAGGGAATGTTTTAAGCTGTATAACAGTTCAAACCTGATGCTAATGGCACCAATAATTAAGGAAATTATGGCTGATTTACTTTTTAGATGTCTTATTCACTTTTGTATATAGTTTGGCTCTAATTTTTTAAAAGTTATTATCTAACTAAATTAATAAATAAAGAAATTCCACTCCTAAAAATTAAAAAAAAAAAAAAAAGTCAAAATGTCAGAGTTGGCAAATATGTTGACACCTGTGTGTCTGTCTGCCTGTGTGTGTGTGAGTATCAGTCTGCCTGCCTGTGTGTGCCTGTGTGTCTGCCTGCGTGTGTGTGTGTGCCTGTGTGTCTGCCTGCGTGTGTGTGTGTGCCTGCCTGCGTGTGTCTGCCTGCCTGTATGTGTGTCTGTCTGCCTGCCTGCGTGTGTGTGTGTGTGTCTGCCTGTGTGTGTGTGTGTGTGTCTCTGTCTGCCTGCCTCTGTGTGTGTGTGCCTGCCTCTGTCTGCCTGCCTCTGTGTGTGTGTGCCTGCCTCTGTCTGCCTGCCTCTGTGTGTGTGTCTGCCTGCCTCTGTGTGTGTGTGTGCCTGCCTCTGTCTGCCTGCCTCTGTGTGTGTGTGTGTGTGTGTTTGCCTGTGTGTGTCTGCATGCCTGCCTCTGTGTGTGTCTGTGTGTGACTGCCTGCCTGGCAGTGTCTGTTGAGTGTCTGACAGATTGAGTGTCTGTATACGTACATATGCGTACACACACACACACACACACACACACACACACACACACACACACACAGTCTCTTTGGATGTTTAGGAGGCTCCTTAGTGTCTCTGCTGAATCATTCTCGGAAGAACGGCTGATATGAGAAAGTGCAGAGTCGTGCGTATCCCATCCGTGTCCACCCCTGCATGCGGAGACGTGTACAAAAGAAAAGATCGAATTGCATTCTCAGTCTGCAGCCTGAGGAGCTCAGCATGACCTCTATCATTGTGTCACGATTCGCGTAAGGATTTAAGGGCTGACGGTTTGTGACATACCACCGATTGCCTATTTACGATCAACCCTGTGTGATGTACACAAACCCACTACACAACAGTCTGCTAGGTCAGGGTCGAGATACATTACAGTACGGCTGCGTGGAAACACGAATGTTTTTCATTAGGCATGTAAACAACTAGGAATACTGTCTTTTTTTTTTTTTGATAAGGGCAAAAAAAAATGGAATATTTTGTGGACCTAAAAGTAATCACTTTAATAGATCTCTAATCCCATAATAAACAAACAATAACAACAACTAAATTAGTGTCAAAATGAAACTAAAACCCCACACAAACATGCAGGTGACAGCAGGCTGATGTGTCACAGTATAGTCTTCGGGAAATATTATGAACTTTGTAATATATTTTAATACTTTAAATGTTAAAAATAAACATCTGGAAGCAGCTGGTTTGACCTTAAATGAAATTCATTTTTATTTATTTTATATGATATATATTTTTTTAATATATATTTATTTTTAACAGCCAACAAGCTTTTCGATATAACAAAAAGTTATTTTTGTCATTAAAAAAAAAACCAAACAAACAAAAAAAACTTAATTTTTATCAAACCTGTACACAGACCGGACATAAGTAAATAGACACCTCAAAACTGCAGTCATCAGTCAATTTAATGACATGAATGAACACTAGTCAGACTGCTGTATAAAGGGGCACAAAGTTGCGCTAAAGTTATGCAAGCATGCCTCGCACTCCAGTAACTCAAGAATGGTCAGATTTTCAGAGAGGTGGAATTGTGGGTCAGTCAGAGGGTGGCATCAGCCAGCGACAAACAGCCGGCAATTTGAATTTTCCTCTGTCAACGGTAAAAAGTTCAACAGTGAAGGTAAGACCACCACGGATCCACGACCAGGTCGACCTGGACCATCAGAAAGATGCCTTCATTCCGTGAAGAGAGCAGTGGAGAAAAACCCCCGTTCCAAGGCCGCAGACATTGCAGAAGACGTCCGAACCAACTCAAAAACTGTTACGTGCTATCTTCATCAAATGGCTGATATGGCCGAGCAGCAAGACAACCTGCCTCTTCTCCGACCAGCAAATTTTCATTCTGAAATTTTGGGTGTCTATTTACTTTTATCCGGTCTCTGTACATCACGATGTTTATGTACTGGATCTTGAGATCATTGTGATTTACTATTTTGGTCGTACCACCCGCCTCTTAATGCCAATCAATGCACCAAAAAGTGCTTATTATTGCTTCATGCTGATGGACTTTAACCTTTGGACTGTAAAAATCAAGAGGCGGTGGTCTCCTTCCAAAAGCAAACACAGGACGAGCTACAGATGAAGCAACACTACCATTAAAAACAGGGGCTGTGCTGCTAATGCTAACACGATGTTCTCTCTGAAATCCCACAGCGTGATTTCTGGTTCACCAACGCAAAGAAAACAGGGAGGAGCGAGTTCCTAATTTACATTTTAATAGAATTTCATTGCATTCTGCACACAGCATGACTCAGAACTACAAAAAGAGAAAAGTACTAGTCATTCCAGGGTTTTTTAGTTTTTGTATCTACCAGGCTGAGGAAATCTGGCACGTCTGCACGTGTGTGTGTGTGTGTGTGTGTGTGTGTGAGAAAGGGAAAAAAGAGAAAAGTGTGAGAGATTTACAGACTCGTAGGAAGCTAACTGCTTACATGAGCAACCGAGAACGCCAAGAGGAACATTCTAGATTCACCGCAATGTGCCATTAACCCAGCAAGCGCTTTACCACATTAGCACGCAATGGCAACAACCCATGACCTCAAGCGAAACGGAGGAGAACCAGGAATCCCGTGCTTCCACTGATCTGCAAACAAAAACTACTGCAAATCTCAGGAGATCCTGAGGAAAGAAGGTCACATGACCAACCACATGCCAGCTGTACGTAAGTGAAGCTTCTTCCCATACAAAAATTCTAATCTTCTTCAGAATGAGGTTTACGGCCCCCAAAAAGATCCTCAGAGCCAGTGAGGAAACATTTCTCTCCAAATGGATTGGGTCTCTTCCAAGATGACTCCACCCACACCCATGGAGGCTCACTGAACTTCAGGAAAACTAAGTAAAATCACACATTATGGTCTCTACACTTTTCAGATCCCAGCCCAGTTATGGAGTAATGACGCTTTTCCCATCACCAGCTGACAGAACCCACGTTTATTACCTCTTCAATTCCAGAGACTTGCAGAATCAATAGCAAGGTGCAGGTGCGTGTTCTGGTGGTAGCCTAAAACACCTTATTTAAGCCATGTCCATTTAGCGTTCTCCAAGACAGATTTGAAAACACTGGGTTTGTGGTGTAATACGGATTTTAGATACTTAAATGTACATCAGAGTAAATTGATATTCTTCAGAGCCTTAAAAAGTGGAACATGGTGTCCCACAAGGTTGTTTTCTAAGTCCTCACTTGTTCTGTGTATACAGTCCATATCCTTAGTTAAAACAGAAACTGAAATACTCATTATGGTACTGAAGGACTGCCTTCAGTCCAGTTGCTCGTGCCACACTAGTGAGAGGAAACAAACACAGAAAAAAGAAAAACATGCCTTATAGAGCAACACAGACGAAAGCATTTGCTTGTACCGAGGCCAAGGGGTTGTTGTTGGAGGACTTACTTTAGAGTACCAAAAGCTGATTTTAGGTATTTTGGTTCTAAAAGGGTGCCATCTTCAGGGGGTATGTATAGGTGGTTACAGGCGGGCCAAATCAAAAATACTTTCCGATCCTTTTTTTTGGAACCCTTTCTCCATATTTTCCCAAAATGTCCCCAAAATTAACACCCCCCACCATTAGCTATCTATACAGTTCATCCATCAGGGAAGAGGGAAGCTGGAGCCAATCCTGAGTACATCCTGGACAGAGTCAAGCATCCTTTCACACTTACAGAACACTTAACTCTTGAGTAGCCACTTGACCTAATGTGCATGCCTTCACACTTTGGGAGGAAACTGGAGCACCCGGAGGAAACCCACACAAGCACAGGCAAGAACATGCACGCTCCACACAGAAATGCCCATGAAATTCTCTGAGCCACTGTGTCGCCCATGTTTAGAGGCGTTAACATGTGAATTCTTCTTGGCATGCAGTGAGACTAGGTAAGAGAGACTGGAAATGGAGCACTCAGGAATAAAAGGCTGTTTATTAGTTGGAAGACAGTACGAAAGAAAGGAGCATCTATTAAACAGTGGCTAAATTCAACCATGACAGGAAGCTAACAGCTGACACCTGAGCTTTTTCACACCGGTATCTTTATGCGTATGAACTGGGAATAGGTTAAGTGCAAAAAATAACTCAATAAATCAAGACGATATCCAGGAATGCAGGACAATTACCACAGCTGATTTAAAACACAAGCACACAACAACCAAAATACACAAGGACACAAAAACATCTGTAAACGTGAGTGACTCGGCCATGAAACCGCACTCAATGGTCTCTTCGACTGAACCGTCACATCCTGCATGAACGACAGCTTACGAGAAAAACTGAAGGCTGTAAGTTTGCTTAAGCTAAAAGGCAAGGAGTTCTCTCTCTCACACACACACACACACACACACACACACACACACACACACACACACACACACACACACACACACA
>JBCNYH010000001.1:53434075-53437015 GCA_039654325.1 Tandanus tandanus | reverse complement strand
CCCCCCCCCCCCCCCCCCCCCCCCCCCCCCCCCCCCCCCCCCCCCCCCCCCCCCCTCCCCCACTCCTAGCCAACAAGGATTTTATAACGTCAGGAGACTTTTGAATGTTATATACAATCTAAAGGGGGCACCAGACACTGCCCTACTGTCACTGGACGCTGAAAAGGCCTTTGACAGAGTCGAATGGACCCATCTGTTCGAAATTCTAGCAGGTTTTGGCCTGGGGGAGACTTTTTGTAAGTGGATTAGATTACTTTACAAGGAATCATATGCAGAAATTTTAACAAATAATAATATCTCAAAAACCATCAAAAATAAATCGAGGGTGTAGACAAGGGGACCCTTTGTCCCCATTGCTGTTTATCATGGCTACTGAACCATTTGCAATTGCTGTAAGATCACATGACAATATTTCAGGTATAACTATAGGAGAGCGGGAGCAACGTCTGGCTTTGTACGCGGACGACGTGATTACGTTTCTCAAAAATACAAACACATTTATCCCTGCCGTTATACCTGATTCGGGAATTTGGTAAGACTGGTTCTAAGGCTATAAGATTAATAAATCAATTATGCTAATAAACCACAAAGAACAGGACACCATACCTACAATAGCTGCACAATTTAAAGTTGTTGATTGCTTCACTGATTTAGGCATTCAATTTGTACCGACGCTCAATAATATTGTAGCAGTGAATTATAGACCGGTTATGCAAGAAATCTCAAAATCTTTGGATAGAAGGGTGTCTTTACCAACGTCATTAGTAGGGAAAATAAACACTCTCACGATGAATGTGCTTCCTAAGCTGTTGCATTTGTTTCAGAATATACCACTGCCACCACCAAGAAAGCACACTTTTCATCAGGTTCCTATGGAATAATAGACGCACCAGGTTGCGTCGATCACTATTGCACTTGCTCCATGATAGAGGGGGGGCTTAAAATGTCCAAATCTGCTCTGGTATTATTGGGCTGCCCAGTTGAGAACGCTGATGTTCTATCGTACAGAAGAGGACGCTCCGCTGTGGAGAGAAATGGAAGATCAGGGACTGAATTTGCCTTTACCGTACTCAACTCATATTAACAAACTTAAAAAGAACACGATGGTTAGAAACATGATTAGCTTGTGGTACCAGGTTAGAAGATAGCTTAAAGAAAAAAAAAACAAACAAACAAACAAAAAAAACTGTCCTCCTTTTTTTAGTCCAATATGGGGAAACAAATCTTTCTCCCCAGGAAGAGGGGGTGGAGGATTTAAAATCTGGGCTGACCAGGGGCTACAAAAAATAGGAGATATTTACAATACAAAAGTCCTTTGAAGAAATCATTGTCAAATACAACGTAGTACGCAGCCAGTTCTTCAAATACTTACAACTGCGAAATTTCATTACAACACAACAAAACCAATCATTATCCAGCCCAGTGTTGTCTACAATAGAAGAAACCATGGTAAAGGATTGCCATGGGAGGGGCTTGATCTCCAAAATATATAACCTTCCGGTGGAAGAATCCCAAGAAACGTCAGTAAAAAGGCTGGAGGCATGGAGAGGAGATTTGCAGGAAAACATCAGTAAGGAGGAATGGAAGTGGTTAATGGTTACATATTTGACTCCACGTCAACTTAATAAATTCAACAGTGCCGTACCAGATGTTGGTAGAAAATGTGAAAAGGAAAACGGCACCCTTTTTCAGTGTTTTTGGCAATGTCCTCAAATAAAAAGGTTCCGGGAAGAAGCGAGATGGTACATTGAAGATATATTAACCATACAGATACTTTGCATTAAGTATATGCCCTACTATCTTCAACATAAGACGAAATCATGGCACATTTTTAGATATAGTCCTACAAAAGAGACACTGCATTAGCATGGAAGGAGGTGGATAGGCCGAAGACAGGTCAATGGATTTCAGAACTATCTACTTCTCTGCCCTTAGGAAAGATTACATATGTTATTAAGGGCAAGCTATCAACCTTTGAGAACATCTGGGGTCCCTTCATTCGTTTTCTAGAAAGAACTGACTTATCCCGTGTGGTGGAAGCACCTAGAGTTGATTCATAACGTAGCCCTGTGAAGCCCACCTGGATGAGATGTAGAGTAGTGGATACAGAATGATTTGGCATTGATCCAACATGACACAGTCCTCAAACAATCAATATCTGACATATTTGCTAGTATTATTATATATTTATTTTTATTATTATTATTTTAATTTTATTAATTTTGTTTATTATTTTACACGTATGCTTGTATATATGTGAATATATATGTTGGGGGGTGGGATATTGTTATGTTTTAGGGCGTGTTGTGTATGTTCAGATATGGTTGCCCTGCGCAGTGCATGATTGTTAAACTGGGTTAAAATGAATAAAGATATTGTTGAAAAAAATGAAGAAAAGGAAAAGAAAAAAAAAAAGTCACAGGACAGCTACAGAAATGATCTTATTGCCATAAGTTCACTCTGAAACTGATTCATGTGACCTGCTTTTCTGTACTTAGCCCGGGTTAGGCAGATTAATGAAATGTATTTCTTTTACCACAGGTTCATCGCTAGAGGATCTTCTTATCGCAGAGATTATCACGTTAACTTCGGCTTTTATTAGGAATATCTTGTGCAATAAGACTGTGGGGACTACATGGTAGAGTTTGAACGATAAATCACATAGCCGATATTATCAGCTGATATGAGACAACGGTAGTTAAATCAGTACTGGTGTTTTCAATGTGTGATAAATCATCATCGTCGTCGTCGTCATCTTCCGCTTGATCCGGGGTCGGGTCGCGGGGGGAAGCAGCCTAAGCAGTGAGGTCCAGACATCCCTCTCACCAGCCAAGCTCTTCCGGAGGGACACCGAGGCCTTCCCAAACCAGCCAAGAGACATAGTTCCTCCAGAGTGTTCTGGGTCGACCCCGGGGTCTCTTCCCGGTTGGACATGCCTGA
>JBCNYH010000001.1:53426575-53429075 GCA_039654325.1 Tandanus tandanus | reverse complement strand
GTGGGAATGGTTGTGTGTGTGTGTTGCCCTGCAAAGGCGTGGCGAGCTATTCAGGGAGTGCCCCGCCCTCGCCTAAAGTCGGCTGAGACGGGCGCCAGCCTCCCCGCGACCCTAATTAGGGATTAATTAGAAAATGAATGAATGGAATGAATGTTTGAATAAGATAGAATCAACTGCGATCAGGTAGAATAGAATAGAATAGAATAGAATAGAATAGAATAGAATAGAATAGAATAGAAATATTTTGCCACAGAAACCAAACCCAGCTGCTCACTTTTATCTGAAACAGAGCTGTTGCCCTCCACCACACTTTCCATTTTCCAAAGAAATATAAATGACCTGGAGGGGGGGAAGGTAAAGGGTTGACTCAGACTTAAGCCTCACTTATGTTACTTTTACATACATCATATGTCAAGGCATCCATTTCAAACACTGTCACTGTCACTGACTCAATACTGTACCTCCATATATCTGTACAATTGGTATGGATGTTAAGCAGCATATCCACAAGAGGGCATCGTAGAGCTAAAAGCTTCTAACGTCAACATATTCCTGTGGAATCTCTTCCCAGATGTTCTAATTGTCCCTGTGCCCAGAAATAGTAATATCATATAGATATTTAATATTTACAACTAATTCACATTAGCTCTCCCCAAAAATTTCTGCCACTTTTTTCATTTCCACCTCATTGGGGGCAGCCGTAGCCTAGTGGGGATGAAACCAAAAGGTTGCTGGTTCGATTCCCAAACCAGCAGGAGAAGGGGGGGGTGTGAGCTGCACCTTCCCTTCCTCCACCTTCATGACAGAAGTGCCCTTGAACAAGTTAGCTAACCCCCAACTGCTCCAGGTGCTGCAATGTGTGGTAGCCCACTGCTCTGAGTGTGTGTGTGCTCACTGTTTACGTGTGTGTACTCACTTTAGATGGGTTAAATGCAGAGGAAAAATTTCCCTTTTTGGATTAATACAGAATAGCAAAATCAAATCAAAATAATAATAAAAAAATCTCACTTGAACTATTGCCTGTTCTGCACCGATGAGTTCTGGTGGCTCTGTTTTGTCCATATCCATAAGCTTTCAGCAAACATGCACAACATACTATGTATTTAACACTGAGCATAAATGAGCCTTAGAGGTAAAGCATTGTTAGTGTTTTCTGTTATGATTTTACAAGTGCATGATGGTGTAGTGGTTAGCATGTCCACCTCACAGCAAGAAGGGCCTGGGTTCGATTCCCAGGCTCAGGCATTTCTGAATGGAGTTTGCATGTTCTTTCCATGTTTGCCTGGGTTTCCTCCAGGTACTCCGGTTTCCTCCCACAGTTCAAAGACATGCACATTAGGTTAATTGTCTGTCTCAGATTGACCCTAGGTGTAAGTTTATGTGTGGAAAGTTGTGTTTGTTGCCCTGCGATGGTCTGGTTAGCTGTTCAGGGTGCACCTTGCCTTCGCCCAAAGTTGGCTGAGATAGGCTCCAGCCCCCGTGACTCTAGGAGAATTGCCTACCCATTACACATGACCACCATCAACCAGGGAGGGATGTAAGCAAGCACATGTCCCGCCGTGACAAAAGATGCAGCCACAAACATCATTAACAAATGCACATTTGAGGGCAGCCTAAGGGAAAGCGCCATGCGCCACTTTGTACAAATGAGCTCACAGATGCCCATCATTGGCTGGCGATGGCTGTAAGTGATAGGGATGCAAGTGTACACTGTCTCTCCTGTGAGAGCTCAGCCAATTAGCTCCCAGATCCCCAGGTTGATAGTCAAGGACCATGTTGATGCACCACTTAGAAGACCAGGCTGTTTATGTTTACCAAAAATTAGCAGGAGACAAATACCAGGGAAAAAAAGTAAAAATGAATAAATAAACTAGAAAAGCACACGGAGGGCCTGCCTTGAATAAGAGGCCTTGTGCTCAGATGAGGAAGTATTAATAATTGGATTATTGTTGTGATAATTGGCCAAAAAGTTGAATGAAGAATCTCAAAGGAATGAGGTTAAACCATCGAACACAAACCTGGAAGTTACACTTCGGTATGGTTCGGACACAGCAACTCGGATGACGACATCATCCGTGCTAAGAAACCTTTGAAAATTCCCTGCATACAGACAATAATCTGGATCACTGCAAAAATTTTATCAATTGTTCCTTGTATCATTTCTGACTCATCCTGACAATTTCATCAAAATCTGTTCATAATTTTTTGAGCAATGTTGCTAACAGACAGACAGACAGACAGACAAACAAACAAACAAACAGACAAACTAACTAACGCCAGTGAAAACATAACCTCCTTGGTGGAGGTAATAAATAAAACTCAGACCAGGTTTAAATTTGTATGACTTATACACACATATGCATACATACAGAGAGAGAGAGAGAGAGAGAGAGAGAGAGAGAGAGAGAGAGAGAGAGAGAGAGAAAGCGAGAAAGAGAAAGAGAGAGAGAGAAAGAGAGAAAGAGTGAGAGAGAGAGAGAGAGAGAGAGAGAGAGAGAGA
>JBCNYH010000001.1:53393633-53415107 GCA_039654325.1 Tandanus tandanus | reverse complement strand
TATATATATATTTTTTTTTTAGATATTTTAACCATTACAAAGGCAGGTCAGGTGATCTCTGTACACTCTGAGCTGAAGTAAACAGCATGTAGCTAACAGCATGTAGCTAACAGCATGTAGCTAACAGCATCTGTTTGTAGCCTTCTCATTAAGAGTATGCTCCGTAAAGGTGCGTTTTTACACTCGTTCAAAGTTATTGTATATAATGAGATTTTAATGGTTTATTTTTCTGTTTTAAAGTGGGACAATGATAACATCACCTGCTCCAAGTGATCGTGACAAACCAGGAGTGTTCACTGTTTTGATTCCATCATTATCCACACAGGAAAATGTTATTTCTTTGTCTGATAGCAGACCGGTCTGCACAGTGGCGTAGTGGGTAGCATGTCCACCTCATAGAAAGAAAGTACTGGTTTCGCAGACCTATCATATCACACCGGTAAGTGTTGAATATACTACCACTTTTTTTTAATCACCAACTGCCAAGAGGATTAAGCAAAGTCTGTGCCAAGTAAAAATATCATTGTGAGACTAACTTCAAGTGGGATTTTATGAAATCTGAAATATATACTGCTAATAATAACAACTGTTATTAAACTAATAAAATGAAGAAGGGATTAAAAATGAAGAAAGGGATGAAAATACAGAATAAATGTATTTAGAGTGATCATGAAAGAGAAAAGCTGCCAAAGAGAGTCGCAAAAACAATCAATCAACAAATCAATCAATCAATCAATCAATCAATCAATCAATCAATCAAACAAACAAACAAACAATCAAACAGGAGATGTCCTGAAAATGTCCTGAAAAGGAAGTGGAATAAGGGTCACATATCTAGGGCTGACAGCAGCAAGTGGATATCTCCACAAAACGCCAAAATTGAGCTTTTGACCTAGTGTTTTTTTCCCTATCGCCTTCTACCTGCTCAATGAATACCAACCTCGTCACGTTCTCAGATACGTTAACATCCAGTAACAGCAAGAGTATGTCTCCAAATAGAGCGTTGCCATTGCATGCAACAAGATAGCAGGGTATATCAACTTCTTGAATATCAAAGTCGCGTTTTCATAGTTATTTCCCTTTCAGGATTCAAGATGGCTGACTGTGACAATCGTTGTGCTCTGGAGCACAGAAAAAAAGATGAAAATGACAAATCCGTAAGTAAATCTCATTTCATTTATTAATAAATCAATTGTATTGACTCAAGATCAAAAATGTTTTAGACTCAGATTTTGACTGTATATACCAATGTACCCTACATAGTAGAGTTCCTTGGTCTTGAGAAAAGCAATAAATGGAATCATGATGGGCAGTGGTGGCCCGGTGGTAGGGTGCTAGATTACTGATCCCAAGGTCGGGGGTTCAAGCCCCACTATCAACGGAATGTCACTGCTGTCCCCCCAGTGCAGCTAACAAATGCAGGCAATTGAGGGTTATCAAATGCAGGCGAGCCCTGCGATGGCCTGGCGAGCTGTCCACGGTGTACCCTGCCCTCGCCCAGAGTCGTCTGAGATGGGCGCCAGCGACCCTAATTAGGATTAAGCGCTTCAGAAAATGAATGAATGAATGGATGAATCATGATGTTCACTTCTTACAGCTGTTTGATATGATGAAAGGATTTTCTCAAAACGATGGAGAGTAGAGTTCCACTTGTTGCTGTCAGCCTTCGATATTCAAACTCGTCAGGGTGTACCCCACCTTCGCCCGGTCTCGGCTGACAAAGGCGCCGGCCTCCCTGCGACCCTAATAGGATTAAGCGGTTCAGCAAATAGATGGATGGATGGACGGATATTCGGATCGTTTTGCATCATGCAACTTAATAAAGGAACGAATGTAAAATGTGCATTATGTCTGTGCACATGGTTTCACAGTTCCACACAGTAAAGGCTGTGCAAACTTTCTGCACGGAATATAATTAAAACAAAGTTTTCTAGCTGAAATAAGAAAGAAAAACGTGTCCCTTACAAAGAAAACACCACGAATGAAGTGTGTCTGTATAGAATTCATTAGAATTAAACGGCAGATGACCATTTTATATCGCTAAGTAGAAATATTCATAGCTGTCCTGGAGTTTTTGTTCAAAATCCTTCTGTTCATGAGGACGAGAAGCGGACCTGCGGCTGCCTCTATTGTGTCACTGTGCTATTTTTATCGCCTGTGCGTGCGCGTGTGCGCGCGCGTGTGTGTGTGCGCGCGCATGGTCACCGTTAGCAGCAACACGTAACACAGGCTTCCTCCCAAACACCCTCATACTAACCTACTAAACAGTATGCCAAAAATATACGCCCCTTATAGGTTACCATGGTTACCGCACACGCGCACGCGCACGCACACACGCACACGCACACACCCGGGATAGGCTCATAGAGCGCACTGTTTAGTAGGGTAGAGTGCCGTTTGGGAAGTCATGCGCGTGCAGGGCGCAGCCGCGGGTCCGCTTATTTAACCAGGCGCGCGCGCAGAGAGCTGGACGGAGTAGTCGCGCGACCCGGAGAGAGGCGCAGCCACAGCATCAGCACTCCGGTAAGTGTGGAAACACATGGCTTTGGATAAAGATCATTTGAGGAATGACAGACAGGACAAGGAGCAGCACTGTCATGTCAGACAGCCTGGACTCGAACCCGAGTTTAATCCTTACCGCGCGCGTGCTTCAAACGTGGTGGATTATTACAAACGCAAACATCAACAACATTAAAGAAGGATTTAAGGCTTTAACCATAAAACAAATGCGCCTTTCTCTCTCTCAATGGGATTCTTTTATTTCCATTTGATGTCCAGACTCTCTTACGTAACTTCAAATGTGCTGCTTCTTTCATTTTAAAGGAACACCGACATCCTAGAACAGATGTGCTGTCTGTGTACCGAGCATCTCTTCCGTTTAGTTTCTGCAGGGGAAACGTCGCGCGCTATAAATAGCCTGGGCGCACGAGCGGACGCGCGGATCTAGCATGCGGCAGTTTGAGAAATCCCCATGATTACCAGTTTCTCGCTGTGGTTCAGTGCACAAACCTATTTAAAATGCAACCTGTAAATGTATTTAAAGCCCTGCATGCTCGGGTGGTTCTGGGATATTGTGGGTTGTGTGTATGGGCTTCATGCTGATCAGTGTAGTAGAGCCTCTTCTTAAAGACTCGGCAGTGGAGTAGAATGTGCAGAAGCAACACCCCTGTATGATTTGACATCATTTCTAAACTTCAGTGTAGCATTTTATTTTTTTATTTTATCAGCTTTACATATATATAAAAATGCAAAGTAGGCTTGAATAAAAGAATACTTAAGAGATGGTGTGCAACAGGTGTGTGTGTGTGTGTGTGTGTGTGTGTGTGTGTGTGTGTTATGTGATTGTCCTTTTTCATAAATTTGCATGAGGTGTAACTGCACTGACACTCAGGTTATAATAGCAGATTTGTGTTTTTTTTTTGAAAAAGGATAATGCTTGATATTTGTAAAGGAAACTGATTATAAACATGGATGCGTAGAGTGAGAAAATGGCTCTGTGTCCTCCAGTAATTGGAGCTGGCACTCTGAGGCTGATGCTGATGATGTATAATGATTTAAATAGATAGCACTGTTACAATAATGAAATATCTGTTTCTGTTAGCTAAACCAAACACGAAGTGGATTTGAATGAGCGTACCTTGCATAATCTTCTTAGGAATATGGTATGCGGTTATAATTTTTCCTAATTTCGCACTGACCATAACTGCACCCAATCTAGATCATAAGGAGGTCCACTGCTGACTGAGTTCAGAGAGCGTAATTTTAAAAAGACACTACATAAAAAAAGAAAGTTTTAAAAATTCTTTCACTCGTTTTCTGAGATGCTTTATCATTTATTAGGGTTGCAGGGAGACTGGAGCCTATCTCAGCCAACTCTGGGGAAAGGCAGGGTACACCCTGAACAGCTCACCAGTCCATCGCAGGGCCAATATATTGCATATTTCATATATTCATGTCATTTTCATATATTCATGTCAATCATTTTTCATCTCTTATACTGTAGTGAGCAAATGCAACGACATTTCGTTCTGTATACACCTGTATATCTGAATGACAAATAAAGCTAAGTCTAAGTCTAAGTCTAAGTCTAACATGCAAACTCCACACAGAAATGCTCTCACTGAGCCCAGGAATCGAACCCGGACATGCTAACCACGATGCCACAGTGCCGCCCATCTCTTATTGTGTAGGTCCTATATGTGTCACCAAATTGGCTCGAACCCATCAAAGGATGGACTCCACAAGACTTCCGAGGGTGTGCTGTGGTATCTGGCACCAAGCAGTTTGCAGCACATCCTTTAATTCCTGTAAGTTGCAAGATGGAGCCTGCATGGTTTGGACTTGTTTGTCCAGCACATCCAATAGATGGAGGATTTTCTCCAAACATTTCCTCAAACCAAACCTTTTTCCAGTATGATAGGCTGCATTATCCTACTGAGAGGCTTCTGCCATCAGGAAACACCGTCGCCATAAAGGGGTGTACTTGGTCTATAGAAATCTTTAGGTAGATAGTATGTGTCAAAGTAACATCCACATGAATTCTAGGAACCAAGGTTTGGTTTCACAGCAGAACATTGTCCAGAGCATCCCACTGCTTCAGTGGCTTGCATTCTGCGCATAGTCAATCCTGTTCCTCACAAAAGAGATGCACATACCCCCAGGTGTCAATATGATGAAAATGTGAAAGAAAATGTGATTCATTAGACCAGTCAACCTTCTTCCATTTCTCCATGGTCCAGGCAAAGATAAAGTTTCCTTGTCAAATCCACTCAGATCCTTACGCGTGCTCATTTTTCTGCTTTCAACACATCAGTTTTAAGATAATAAGCAATTAATGAATGAGGTGAAGTATAATATGGTGAATTATTCAGATTGAGTGTTTTGTTTTTTATTTCCTTCAAGTCTTAAGGAAAGAGTATCATAACCAGTGTGAATCAGCCGGAAGTGCTGTATGCTCTTCACCGCTAACGCCATTTCCGATTCATCCTAGACAAATTCCACGAAAAAATTGAACATAATATGGAATTCAATTGTTTGGTGGTAAGGATGTATTTTGTATTTTTGGGAAATAGACTTTTTAATTACACCAAATTCCACTTTATGGGCTTGTTGTGTGGAACACACTTCTAATCTCTTCTCGCTAGCTTTCTCTGGGAGGAGAGGGAGAGGAGGAACGTAAATAGTAAAAGAAAGATAGGCTACACCCTACTGACCCTACTGACCCTACTGTTGGGTAGTTGAACTTTGTGGCATTGTCTATGGTCGTTGCTACTGCATCACAACAACATAAATAGTAAGAAAATAAAATAAAGTTTTGACAGCTCAGGGTCACGGTGCTTAGCTGAAAATCGTACTAACTAACCAAGATGGCGGACAGGCTGAGCCGTCTGCCACGGGCCTAGCCTATCTACCTTACATGATATCTATGAGGAGGAACATTGGCATGTGCCAGTCGTACAATAATCATTCAACTGTCATGTCAATCATGTCAATGATTAATAAGCTCGTAAAATTATACCAAGAATTTGCCTGGATGGCTTTCCACCAATCAGAAACAAGGAAATATTTTGAATGAATAGCGATTAACGTTATTCATGTCACTTGTCACCACTCGTAATGCTTTTAATGTTATGGCTGATCAGCGTTTATATTTTTCAGTATTATTAACATGTTAGTACTACATGGGAATGGAGTACTCTGATTGGTTCCCTATTTTGGATAACAGACACTATGCTTGAATGAATTAATTTTTTAAAATAAACTATATTGTTTACTTTTCTTGTGTTCTTGTGTATTATATGGTATACACAGTGCACCTACATTTATATACTTATACATGTGTGTATTTGAACATTGGTTTGTATATATTTGAGATTTGTGAATGTGTGTGGATATGTGTGTGTATTTATTTCCCAGGCGTTGGTTTCCGAGCCTTGGACTCCCTGACGTGTCCCCTTGTATACATGGTGTTGACATGGGCTCACCTGAGCACCCAGGTAATAACTGCTTTATATATCCTTTATGTGGTTTAGTCCCTGTTATCATGAGCAGTCCTTTCAGGTGCACGGAATCTTTAGGGCCAGTATAAGTCAGCGTAGCAGGCTGCCGGAGGCCTCTCGTGGGCAGGCAGAGAGTGGAGGGATATATTTATACGCTGTTCTCCGCATGCCCGAGGCCCTCCTGCGCTTTTTGGCACAGGAAGGCGAGCAGATGGAGACCCTGCTGGCAGGTGGCTACTTTCATCAGACCAGCGCAGACATTCTCTCTCTCTCTCTCTCTCTCTCTCTCTCTCTCTCTCTCTCTCTCTCTCTCTCTCTCTTGCATTTTCACTCTCATGAATACCTGGCATGGGGTTGTACAACAGGTTTCATTTGAAATATTTTATTTAAGGATTTTTTTTTGTTTGTTTGGACTGATTTTATATTTATGTTTTGACTTGGTGTTCATACTGTAGCAGACTCAGTCAGTTTTGTAGCTGTGTGAACACTAACCATTATACAAAGGCAGGAAACTGATGATGAATAAGCTCTTATGAAGGATCTAGCTTGCTTCGTGTTATCATATAATAACACGGCCACAGTTCTGAAAAGGATTTGTCATGCAAATAATTACAACCTTATACAAACATATGCCTCTTTAAAAAAACAACAACAAAAAAACCCCAACATATTAGTAACACAATAATACACAGATCGTACGCCGCCAGGTCTCCATGTTTCTGTGTGGAGTTTGCATGTTCTGATCATGCTTTCGTGGGTTTCCTCTGGGTACTCCGGTTTCCTCCAACAGTCCAAAGACATGCACAATAGGCTAATTGGCTGTTCCAAATTGCCCCTAGGTGTGAGTGAATGGTTGTGTGTGTTGGTTCTGCAATGGTCTGGCGAGCTGTCCATAGTGCATCCCGAAGTTTTTTTTAGGTTCTCTCCATGCTTTTATGGGTTTCCTCCAGGTACCCTGGTTTCCTCCCACAGTCCAAAGACATTAGGCTAATTAGCTGTTCCAAACTGTTCCTAGTTGTGAGTGTGAGTGTCTGGCGAGCTGTTCAGGGTGTATATCGCCTTTGCCCAATGTTGGCTGAGTTAGGCACCTGCCCTAGTCGAGGTGAGATGAGACAGAGCGTTTTTGTCTTTACTGAACATCACATGCTCAGTGAGCTTGCTGATTGGCTATGGAACAGATGTGTTGATTCTTTTGGGGGCATTCACATGATGTTAATTTAGAATAAATGCAGAGTGTTAATACAAGAAAGGCTGAAAAAGACCAGAAGGTTGGCGTGTTAGGAAAAGGAGACACATTTTCCTCCGTGTTTGGATGGAAAATAAGGTCACTGTAGTGTTTCTGATTTACAGTAAGAGCACTTCACCTTCTTATCAACACTGGCTAAGGACATTATCCGTGCCATAATCCCCTTTTCCCTATTTGAGTTGCTACAGTATATTTTATTTTGAACAGAATCTGTTTTGAGTGGTATGGTAACGTAGTGGTTAGCACGTCTGCCTTGCAGCAAGAAGGTCCTTCAAGGGTTCGAGACTTGGATGTTTTTTTGTGGAGTTAGCATGTTGTCCCTGTGCTTCCGTGGGTTTCCTTCGGTATTCTGGTTTCCTCCCACAGGTCAAAGACATGCACATTAGGCTATGGCTGTTCCAAATTGCCCCTAGGTGTGAGTGTGAGTGTGAATGGTTGTGTGTGTGTGTTGCCCTGCAATGGTCTGGCGAGCTGTTCGATGTGTACCCCGCCTTTGCCTAGTGTTGGCTGAGATGGGCACCGGCCTCTCCACAACCCTAATAGTAGGATTAAACAGTTCAACAAAGGAGTGAGTGAACTGTTCACACTCACATCCACACCTAGGGGCAATTTGGAACAGCCAGTTAACTTAATGTGCATGTCTTTTGACTGTGGGAGGAAACCGGAGTACATGGAACCTCGAACCCAGGACCTTCTTGCGGTGAGGCGGACGTGCCAATCATTACGCCACCATGCCTTCCACTGTTGCGTTTTGTGGCCACTGTAGTAAAATGACTCGGCATGGTGGTGTAGTGGTTGGCATGTCCACCTCACAGCAAGAAGGTCCTGGGTTTGAGTCCCGGTGTCGGCGAGGGCGAGGGCATTTTAATTTGGAGTTTGCATGTTCTCCCTGTTATTGCATGGGTTTCCTCTGTGTACTTTGGTTTCTTCCCACAGTCCAATGACATGCACATTAGGCTAATTGGCCCCTAGATGTGAGTGTGTAAGTGTGTGTGTGTGTTGACCTTGCAATGGTCTGGTGAGCTGTTCAGGGTGTACCCCACCCTTTGCCCAGAGTCGGCTAAGATAGGCTCCAGCTTTCCTGTGAACCTAGTAGGACTAAGTTTAAAATGTATGCCTTGAATCATGTTAACAAATCCCAGATGTTCGAGTGTTCTAGCTTTATGATGTGTATGAATCTGACAATCTGATATTTAAAATTCATTCCACTCATGTCAAGCAGGGAAAATAAAATCACTTATTGACTATTTTAAGACAGAGTGTCATTCTGTGTGTGTGAAGGTTTTCAGCTTTAAGAACTTTTTACCATTTATGATGTAAGTCGTCTAAGGGGGCTAGAAGGGTGGAAACTCATTACATTCCTGACTTCATAGACAACACACACACACAAACACACACACACACACACACGCACACACACTCACATGCACACACCAATCTTTAAAACTAGGAAGGAACAAATCCCAGCAGACCTCCACCCAAAAGCTTCCTGCTTACAAGATACTAGGGTTTTGACGTCGAGTAATAGGACACTGCTTTGGATCCACTGTAGGAGCTTTAGCCTGATGTTTTTGTCCCACACAAAAATCACACACGGTAAAGAATTGATCAGCCATGAGGTGAGTTCAGTGGTCTTAGAACACATATGATGTATTCACTGGTGGCGGATTTAGTGCCGTTGCACTCACACACAGTTTTGGTGGTGTCAGATATATTTTTATCGACCTCTCAGACTGTAAGTGCTGCGGCTGCACTTATCTCATAATAGCAAAGAATTATGCTAATCCCACAATAAATGACAAATATGTGGTGAAAATAAGGAACCAGGTTGGTTAGTACTTCCACCTCACAGAAGGAAGATCCTGGGTTTGAGTCCCATGCTCGGTTTCAGTGTGGAGGTTGCATGTTCTCCTCGTGCATGTGTGGGTTTTCTCCGGGTACTCCGGTTTCCTCCACTAGTCCAAAGACATGCACATTAGGCTTATTGGCTGTTCCAAATTGCCCCAAGATGTGAGTGCGTGGGTGTGTTGGCCCTTTGGTGGACTTGCAAGCTGTTCAGGATGTTCCACTTCTTCATCCCCTGAGTCGGCTAAGATGGGCTCCAGCGTCTCCACAACCCCAGAAGGGTTAAGCGGTTCAGCAAATGAATGAATGAATGAATTTATGAATGAACTGATGAAATATAAAGACATCTTGCTAACGTGAAACATCCTAATGACCTTAATTTCACTTTGAAAAATGTTTCTGTTTCTATGGGATCCCATTTTTAGCACAAAGGCTGGATACGTAAGCAGAACGTAGTCATTTTCTGTAATCACCGCTCTGTCATTAGAGAGTCTTTACTGTATAGCCGCACAGTCGGTTATAAAAGTTTAACCAGGATATTATTAAGGTCAAATTGTACAGCTTGACTTATAATAATCGTAAAAGATCAACTAAGATCAGCCCAAATCAAATTTGGACACCAGAGGAAGATATTCCCCATGCACTATTGCCTGTTGGTCTAAAGGGGGCGCTGTTGATTAGAGAGAGAGAGAGAGAGAGACAGAGAGCAAGACAGTGTGTGTCAGTGTTGTGCTCGTCAGTGGTGATTGATTGGTGAAGGTTGCATTGGTTGGCCTGTATTTCTCCGAGCATTAAACCATGACAGACTGTGCTGAAGCTTGTCCAGATGTGCACGTGTGTGTGTGTGTGTGTGTGTGTGTTTCTCGTGTGTGAGGTGCTGGTTACACAAGATTGTTTTGTTTCACATCTCACATCTGGATTCTTTGAAGATTTTCAGATAACATATGGTATGATTTTATACACCTTATGTTAGCATTTTTAGTTAAATGTGAAGAAATCTAGACGACGCTCTAGATGTAGAGAGTCTCAGTAAGAATAAGTGATATTTTAATATAATTGAGAAACTTTAGTTTTTTTTTCATTTTCTGAACTGCTTTATCCTCTGTTAAGGTCCCTGGGAGGCTGCAGCTCAGATCATTGCAGGGCCTCCATACATGATCTATATCACTTATCCGTCAGGGTCACAGTGGAAGCTGGAGCCAATCCTGGGAGGCAGGGAGAATAGGCCAGTTGACCCAATGTGCATGTATTTGGTTGGTCAGAGGAAACCCACACAAGCACAGGGTGAACATGCAAACTACACACAGAAAGGCCCGTCAAACCTCGAGCCTTCCCGTTGTGATGCGACAGTGCTAAGCACTGAGCCACTGAACCATCATGCCACCCTACAACCAGACACATAAAAGCTCTTACCTCGCAAAACTTTGCAATGACTATGCTAAACCATAGCATGTCCGCCTCACAGCAAGGAGGTTCTGGGTTTGAGTTTGGTGTTTGGCGAGGATGTTTCTGTGTGGAGTTTGCATGTTCTCCCTGTCCTCGCGTGGGTTTCATCCGGGTACTCCGGTTGCCTCCCACAGTCCAAAAACACGCACATTAGGCTAATTAGCTGCTCCAAATTGCCCCTAGTGTGTTGCACCTGTGATGGACTGGTGAGCTGTTCAGGATGTACTGTGCCTTCGCCCAAAGTTGGCGGAGATAGGTTCCATCCTTCCCCAACCCTAATATGATTAGGCGGTTTGGCAAATGAATGAATGAATGTATGAATGTATGAATAAATGCTAACTCAGTCTATATTAGCTTAAGTCTAAATTGTTGGTCTGGATGTTGGCCTCAAGGGACAGGGATGGAGTGGATCTCCTGATCTCTACTATTGATTGTGGTATTCAAGAGGCAGCCCAGCTTGGTGAGGTGTCCAGTACAGCTCTCTAGATGTGTCATATGTATTACATGTAACGTACATGATGTTGTTCATTTAGCAATGTGGACTTTAAACACACACTTGAATGTTTTGCTCTTGAATGTGAAGTGGCTGGGATGAATATCAGCACCTTCAAGGTTTAAGGTCATACTTTACTTCTTGAAATAAAAAGAGTGGGATGCTTTCTTCAGGTCAGGGGAGAGACCTTGGACACAGTGGAGGAGGATTTTGGAATCTTATAAACGAGAGTGTGAGGCTGACAAATGGATCGGGTCAATGGGAACAGTGTTACAGTCTCTGTATCAGTCTGTGGGGGTGAAGCAGGAGATCAGTTGCTGGAAAAAAGCTCTCGGTGCACTATTCGCTCTAAAAACTAAAACTATGGTTTACTTAAATTCTTGGTGAAACATCCTGTGCTTAAAAATACCGAGACCATTTTAATGCTGTGAAATCTGATTTAATACACAATAAGAATTAAATGTAACGTTAAGAAATAAGTGTTACACGTTTCTCAGGGGAGCACTGTGGCGTAGTGGGTAGCACGTCCGCCTCACAGCAAGAGGGTCCTGGGTTCGAGTCCCAACTCTTCTGTGTGGAGTTTGCATGTTCTCCCTGTGCTTGCATTAGTTTCCTCTGGGTACTCCGGTTTCCTCTGACAATCCAAAGACATGCACGTTAGGCTAATTGGCTGTTCCAAATTGCTCCAGGTGGGGATGGTTGTGTGTGTTGTCCAGGGTGTGCCCCGCCTTTGCCCAGAGTCGACTGAGGTAGGCTCCAGCCCCCCTGTGACAATAATAAGATAAAACAGTTCTGCAAATGGATGGATGGATGAATATTTTGATAGAAATTTACCAAAAGCATTCCAGTTAACTTCAAAATATTCTTTTTTAATCAAATGTTAATGTCTTTTGATGATCAATAACTGGATTTTTAGGCATTTATACTGCGTATTCATAATAGGGTTGTGTGGAGGCAGGCGTCTATCCCAGCCGACATTGGGCGAAGGCGGGGTGCACCCTGAACAACTCGCCAGACCATTGCAGGGCAACACACAACCACATCAAGGGGGAAAATTTGAAACAGCCAGTTAGCCTAATGTGCATGTCTTTAGACCGTGAAAGGAAACTGGAGTACCCAGAGGAAACCCACACAAGCACGGGGAGAACATGCAAACTTCACACAGAAACGCCCGAGCCCGGGACTCGAATCCAGGACATTCTTGCTGTGAGGTGGACGTGCTAACCACTACACCACCATGCCGCCAGTACGACTTTTTATTATTATGATATTCTCATTCTGAAGCTCATAGGCTGATGAAGAAGGAGTAATGAAACTTGTGAGATTCTGTACCAAGGGGAAAGAAGAAGTACGTAGACTGCAGGGGAGACTATGCTGGAAAATAAACCACATTTGGTCAAACTTTGAGCTTTCCAGCTCATTTTCATTGTTTGGGGACCTTACTATGATGTCGCCTGGTCCGCTCTCAGTAGAGCTGTATGTAGGACCGAGCCAGGACCTTCTCCAGAGATTAGATCTCACAGTTGGCTTGGGAGTGTATCAGGATATCCCAGAAGAAGCTGGAATGTTTGGCTGAGGAGAGAGAAATGTGTAATGACCTCGTCTGCCTGCTGCCTGCTGGTAAACAAACAAATGAATGAATGAATGAGTGAAAGAGTGAATGAGTGAATGAATGAATGAGAAGGGTAGGAATGCAGCAAAAAAAATAAAGCAGAGTAATTTTTTTCTGGAAATTTGAAAAGCATTGGAAGGAAGAAAGCTTCCGCTAAAGTGCAGATACTTCAAAACCAGGCTTAAATATAGTCACACTGTAATTGTACAGCCGTCTGCCAAGCCACAACTGACAACCGAAACACATCCTTCCTCAAAGCTCAGAGAATTAAATGGCCTTTATACAAACTTGCACTTTTTTATAAGCATGTGTTTACTGAGTTTTAACAATTTATGAAAATACATTTTGATACATTTATCAAAGCATATAACAGTCAAACTATAAAAGAATCCACTCCCCCCTACCCCAAAGGAAAAATAAATAGTTAATGAAAAGACAGAACTATAAACAAAACAAAACTGGGTAACGACATTAGTAATCATACCCATCTTAGCATCACATGGTTAAGGACCCTTCACCTATAAGTTATCAGAGCTTCTTCAACTTCACAGTTCTTTAAGAATGCAAGAAAGGGATTCCAGATCTCTTTGAATTTGGCTGATTTCTTTTTCACTGTGTATGTTAACTTTTCGAGGACAAGGCATGTTGATAGTTCTTTTAGCCAGCGACCAATCGAAGGCCCCTTGACATCTTTCCAGCAAAGAGAAATCAAGCGTCTAGCTTGTACTAAACATAAGTCAGTAATTTGCTTTTCTTTGCTGCTTAGTGTAGTTCTTTGATACAAATTAAGAACACAAAGTGTAGGACAGTCGGGTACTGGATTCAA
Source organism: Tandanus tandanus (assembly GCA_039654325.1). Lineage (NCBI taxonomy): Eukaryota > Metazoa > Chordata > Actinopteri > Siluriformes > Plotosidae > Tandanus > Tandanus tandanus. The sequence goes on along the minus strand of JBCNYH010000001.1, from coordinate 53,401,640 downwards.
GGTCATCTGAGAAATGCATTTTATAACTTAATTCCAGAACTTTTGTATCTCAGGACGGTCCCACAGACGATGAAATAAGGTGTCCTTTTTGACATTGCATTTAACACAGGTATCAGGAATATCTGGATTCCTCTAATTCAGTCTATACAGAGTAATATAAGTTCTCATAATACAATTATATTGAATCAGTCTGAGACGGGTATTTATTGTTAGGAGTTGAGCTTTCGAGCACACCTCCCTCCAGTCCTCCTCAGAAATATATTTTTGCAAGTCATTTACCCATTGAGTTTTCCTATGCTCAGTGGAGTCTTTATGATTTTTTACCTGTATGTTATAGAGTAGGGATATCTGACCCTTGCCAGTACAATTATTTACTAAGTTTTCTAATATGGACAGAGTGGGTTGTACATAGGAGTGCGTCTGTGCATAAACAAAACTCCTTAACTGTAGATATTTAAATAAGTGTGTCCCAGGTATATCATATTCATTTCTAAGTTCTTCAAATGTTATATAGATCCATAACTTTACAGATGCCCTTTGTTGCCCACATTTTAAAACCTTTGGTCTTTTCTACCAGGAGAGAAGTTATTGTCACCCATATTGGTGAAAAGCCTGAAAACAAAGTAGCTTCACCAAGAAATGACTATACATTGTGCCAGACATTAATTGGGTTTCTCACAAAGGGGTTATCAGTAAATCGCATACATTTTTTGACAGATGCAGAGTATAAACAAGTGTCAAGTCGCAGGCCTTTGGTGCAAATATTTTCAGTTTGTACCCATGGTAAGTAAGGTTCAGGCGAAAACCAGTTCATTGCAGCTCTAATTTGAGCAGCCCAGAAATACCATTGTAAATTGGGTAACTGTAATCCTCCTCTCTCATATGGCAGGTAAAGAAGTGATAGTCTCAGCCTTGACCTTCAGTTACTCCAAATAAACTTTGTAAATAGTTACTTCATTTTTGAGAACTGTGGTGGTGGTGGTGGGAGAAAAGGGATCGATCGTCCTAATAGAGAGACTGGCATTGATGGCCGACTATTCATGGATTCAGTTACTGTGGAAATCATAGGATCACAGTTACAGGATGCTAAATCTTTAATGGTTGGGGTAATGGTTATACCAAGATATTTAAATCCGTTTACTTTATTATGGAAAGGGTGGTTTATCACTGGATTTATTTGCTCCCGCTTATTCAAAAACGTGATAGAGGATTTTGTTTCGTTTACTTTAAAGCCTGAAAATTTTCTGAATGTGTCAATTAAGTTAGTCAGGTTAAGAATTGAGTTCTTTAGATTTGTTAGAAGTAAAAGGGTGTCACCAGCACACATTACAATTCGATGTTCAATGTCCGATACTTTCAGACCTGAAATTGAGGAGTGTGACCTCACCTCTATCGCCAATGGTTCCATTGCCAAAACGAATAGCATTGGCGAGAGAGGGCACCCCTGACGGGTACCCCTTGTGAGTTTGAAAGGAGGTGATTTTAAATAGTTGGTGGAGACCTCTGCCATTGGGTCAGTATAAAGTGTCTCTATCCATTTTCGAAAATATTCACCAAAGCCAAAGCGAGATAGCACATCAAATAAATAGCTCCACTCTGTCGAATGCTTTTTCAGCTTCTAAAGACAGATTGGCAGTGTCAGGGGTTCCCCCCTCGCATGTATCAAATTTAACACCCGTCTGACATTACGGAAGGCTTGATGGTTTGTCACAAAACCATTCTGATCTGGATTGATCACAGTTGGAAGCACCGGTTCCAGTCTTCTAGCCAATACTTTAGCGATAATCCTGGCATCTGTGTTAAGCAGTGAAATGGGTTTATACGATGTGCAATTGGTAGGGTACTAATTGGGTTTCAAAATTAGTGTTATCAGCGCACTCCTCAGGGAATCTGGGAGACGACCCTGTTGAAAGGCCTCCTCATACATAGCTAAAAGAGGTTTAATTAATTTAACTTTAAATATCTAATCAACTGGTAGACCATCAGGGCCTGCGGCTCTACCTCCTCTCATATCGGTAATAGCGTCAACGATTTCTGAGGCATCTAGTTTCCTATCCATAAGTGCTTTAAAGTCGTCTGGTGTGGACGGAATATAAAGATCGTCCAGGAATTCAGATTGTGTTTCCAAATTTTCTGAGGATCCGGCAGTATATAATATTTTATAGTAAATGGAAAAGGTATCATTAATTTACTGAGGGTCTGTTGTTATTGCTCCACTCTGAATTTGAACTGCAGTAATTTCCCTGTCTGCATCCAATTTCTGTATGAGTCAGATTAAACTACTAATGTTCTGCTTTCGATGTGGACAATTCCTCATATTGGGCTTTAAGTAGCGTTAATTCTTGTTTTGCTTTTGTAAAGCCATCCAAAAACATCTCACTTTCCAGTTGTCTTTTTTTGTGGTCAAGCTCATTGATTTTTAATTTGAGTTTGTTTGATTTTGAACTGGTGTAAGATATGATCATGCCTCTGATGTACGCCTTAAAGGATTCCCATCTGACAATAGTAGAGGTCTCGTCCGTATTTGTAATAAAGAACAACTCGATTTGTGCCTCTACAAATTGTAGGAAATTCGAATCGGAAAGCCATCTGGGATGAAATCTCCATCTAAAGGTGCCTTTAACTACCCCTTGGGCTCTATATACAAGAGAGGTAGGAGAGTGGTCTGACAGTAGTATGCTGTTATAATTACATTTTCTCACAGAGGAGAACATAGTACTGGAGATCAGGAAATAATCTATACGTGAGCATGATTTAAATTACAGGAGAATTCTAGTTTATCTGAGTTTAATCACCTCCAGGGATCACACAAGTTCAAATCTTTTACATACCGTAACAGCTTCTTCTTACTTTGTATATGAGAGGGGTCCACCCCAGTTGACTGGTCCAATTTAGGGTCTAAAGTGCAATTAAAATCACCTGCTATAAGAGCCTTCCCTGGGAGAGAGGAAATTAACAGAAATAAATTTTCAAAGAATTTGGGATTGTCATCGTTTGGGGCATATATGTTAATCATGTTTATCTTTTCATTTATCAGTGTACCCTGGACAATCAGGGACCTACCCCCTATGTCATGGATGATGTTGTCCACTTTAAAGGGTACCGATTTATGAATCAGGATCATCACCCCGTGGGTGTGTGATAAGTAGGAGGCTGAAATTACTTGCTCTGGCCATCTTCTTTTTACCTTTATCACTTTATCTGACAGTAAATGGGCTTCTTGGAGATATACAACTGATAATTTAATTTGTTTTACCCTACTGAGTACTTGCTTCATTTTAGCCAGTTTCACCAAACCTCTAACGTTCCAGGATGTAAACGTCAAATTTACATTAGAAGACATAAAATAAAATCAAGTATGAACCCTTTCAACCAGGGCATATATGTAACAGGAAGGAATGATGTAAACTGTAATCTCGTTCTTGAAACAATTGGAGGGCGGGCTGGCTCAGGGGCGGGCTGGCCATAGGGAGGTTCGGGAGGTTTCCCGAGCGGCCGGTCTGTTCCAGGTCGGTGGCCGGAACGTTTTTTTTTTGCTTTGATTTGGGTTTTATTTTTTTAACCAAAATGCAGCCGCAGTTGACCGCAGCAGCCTGCCCTTGCAGCCTCAGGTAGCAAGCACAGACTGGGTCAATGATCTACCGTATTGGTCCAAATACACGACCCTGATTACAAGACGAACCCCCCCTTTTCAAGACTCGTTTTTTGGAAAAAAAACATGTTGTCTGTTTACTCTGAGTGATCTGTAAGCTCAAGAATGAATGAATATTCCTTCGGAGAAGAAGAACCCGTGATCAAAGTACACAGTTTTGTCCGGTGTTCCCCACTCGCCACATCTCCATGCACACGAGCGGCTGCCAGCGACACCGGGTGCCGGCGGGCGAACGCGATAAACACGACAATAACATATACAAACGTCAGCGCACCCAATGTGTTGTAGCGACGCCACACTGGCGTTTCCTGTGATGACGTCGCCGTGATCGCGATCACTTCAAACATTCATTCATTCAAACGCCGGCCGGCAAACAACTGTGGCCACAGAACGTTGAGGATGACATCACGGCTACTGCCAATTTGAGCAGATCCTTGTTTCTACTCAAATGTGATTGGCTCAGCCGCTCAGTCAATCATTAAACCGTTGTTTTTCTGTTAAAAAAAGCAAAAAGAAAGAAAGAAAAAAGAAAGAAAGAATGAAAAAAAGAAATAGGAACGGAATGTCTAAAAGAAAGAAGCCATTAAAAGAGATGGGTGGAGCAGAAAAGCTGAGGGCAAAAAAGAAAAAAAGGTTAGCTCAGGATGCAGCCAAATGTGCCAAATTGACGGACCCAGCTGGAGGAGAGCGGATCCAAAGACGTGGTTCAGGTGGCTCTACCTGAAATAAAGATCAGGAATAAGTGGAGTGCAGAGGATCAGTACAGGGTCAAGGTGCACAGTATTATTTTGGACACTGAGAGCATTCAGACTCGCTTTTCAGCAAATGGAGCTGTATATGATGATTTTGCATGCCTTGACCCAAGAAACTTTGTTACGCTAAGACACAGGGGGCTTCCACCTGAATCACTTCAACAGCTCATTAAGTGCCTCCTTAAGTTTGATGACAGAGCCACACCTGGAAGGTCGAAGGCTGAGCTCTGTAGTCTTACCAGCCACTGGGAGAGACTTAAGTTGCCCCATTTGGAGTCATACACCGTCTGGTTTGATGACAGTAAGTACTCATACACCGTAAGTTTGATGACAGAGCCACACCTGGAAGGCCGAAGGCTGAGCTCTGTAGTCTTACCAGCCACTGGGAGAGACTTAAGTTGCCCCATTTGGAGTCATACACCGTCTGGACTGCAGAAGAGACAGAAAAGGGGGAGAACATGGAGCAATTTGTGTTTATCACATACTCTCCAAATACAACCTATTGACTGATGCCTATCATGTTATCAGATAAACCTATGAAGTTTGTCAAGAACAGACTGAGGACCACCCTGACACAGGAGCATCTTGAGGCATTTATTCTAATGTCTACAGAAAAAGAGACCCTGATGACGTTAGACAATGCTAGCATCTTTCACTTTTTCCTCGAGTCGGTCGGTCTTATTCTGAGCCTTTTTCTGGTGGCCCGAGGTGGTTTTAGATTGTTTGGTCGACATGTCTTAGATTACAGAAACACTTAACTTTAGTTTGATAAAGGAGTACGTTCACTTTTAACTCAGGATAATTAAATTTAGCCGATTCCTACAGAGAGCCAAAAAAAATGCAACGCTCAGCTCCGCGCCATAGCCACTCCCCACAAACTTGCAATTTGTTAATGCGGCAATTTTGTGTTGCATCTTTTCAAGCCTTTCTGACATGGTCTGAGTGATTGGATGTAAATAGATCTCTGGTGCATTTACCGTGAATGCAGTATGGCGAATGCAGGGTACACCCTGAACACTTTCCCACGCCATTGCTGGGCAACACACACAACCATGCACACTCATACACACCCCTAAGGGCAATTTGGAACAGCCAGTTAGCCTAATGTGCATGTATTTGGACTGTGGGAGGAAACCGGAGTACCTGGAAGACATGCAAACTCCACACAGGAATGCCCTCGCAGAGTCCAGGACCTTCTTGCTGTGAGGTGGACGTTCTAACCACTACGCCACTGTGCCACCCCATCCTGAACCTCTGTTTGTAAAATGTGTGTGGGGACCATTCATATTAATGCTTATATGTTTTTCTGCATAAAGTAGCAACATATATTCATCATTTTCATTCATTTGCAGAACTGCTTGATCCTGTAGGGTCACGGGAAGGCTGAAGCCTATGTCAGCCGACTTTGGGTGAAGGCGTTGTACACCCTGAGCAGCTCACTAGTCCATTGCAGGGCCAACACACACACAAGCATTCACACTCACATCTAGGGGCCAATTAGCCTAATGTATATGTTTTTGGACTGTGGGAGGAAGCCAGTGTACCCAGAGGAAACCCATGCAAGCATGAGGAGAACATGCAGAGTCCACAAAGAAATGTCCTTACTGAGCCCGGGACTTGAACCCAGGACCTTCTTGCTATGTGACAGACATGCTAACCACTATGCCACCGTGCCACCCTATGCTTCTTTAACCTTGGGGAAATTTTTCTGGCAGGGACAGGCTTGTGCTGATGACCTATTTTTGCAGCAGCAGTGTCTGTTTTGTCTGGAGAGGAAAACCTCGGTAGCAGAAGGCCTTTGTGTGTGTGTGTGTGTGTGTGTGTGTGTGCGGTATTGTCCATTGGATGAGGCTGTATCTGGGGAACTCCCTGTGATAAAAAACAAAACAAAACATAAAACCACAAAGTCGTGATGCCACTTTGACCAACAATAGCAGCAGAGTAAACCTGTTGCTTGCTGGAGTTTCTCTTGGGAATATGTGCCGCCTCTGCTGCACACACACACACACACACACACACACACACACAGCTTTTCCTTTCTTTAAGTCGTCCAGCAGACTTCTGACGTCTGCATAATTGGCCTTTTTCCAAAAAAGTCTTCTGGAAATCTTTCTCCTGGTTTCATAGCCCTGTCGAGCAATTGAATTGTAGTGTTGAGAATTGAAGTGTTCGCTGTGCTGTTGTGGCGTGGATAGCTCAGTGGATCTCTGAGCAATAAGACACTAATTAATACACACAAAGACATCCTTTCAGTGCTGGATCTTTGCAAGATTACCAAGCCACAGTGATTTATGTGGGTTTAAGTGTCCTGTCATGGTGGTGGTGTGTGTGTTTTGTTTCATCTCTCTGTTTATCCGAGACTGTAGTAAATAAAGTTCGGGCACTGCTTGATGGAAACATGCTATTTACTGAAAGTGGAGGAAACACACATTCCCAAGGTGCGGCAAAGGTTTTTCCTCCGACCACAAACTGCCTGTTCATTTTTAGCAGGCTATTTTTGTAGCATTTTATCCATTACAGGAGATGGACCAGGTTGGGACATTTGAAAATGGATCGTCAAGTTAAGAAGCGAGCCCATGTCTGATGATGCAAGCTTTTAAACATAGAAGCACATTCAGTCCATGTTACAGCTTAAAGACTGCAGTTTGTAATGTTTAAAAGTGTTTTAATGTATTAATCATTCATTCTTTTGTTTGCTGAACCACTTTATCCTACTAGGGTCACGGGGAGGCTGGAGCCTATCTCAGCCAAGTCTTTGCAAAAATTTGCCAGTCCATCGCAGAGCAAACACACACAACCATTCCTACGCACATTCACATCTAGCGATAATTTGGAACAACCAATTAGCCTAATGTGAATGTCTTTGGACTGTAGGATAAAACTGGTGTACCTGGAGGAAACCTATACAAGCACAGGGAGAACATGCAGACTCCACGCAGAAACGCCATCGCTGAGCCCGGGATTCAAACCCTGGACCTTCTTGCTGTGAGGTGGACGTGCTAACCACTACACTACCGTGCCTCCTATGTACTACGTTGCATAGTAATAAAACATGTCGAGATTCACATGAAGTGGTTTTTGGTTGGGCAGTGGTGGCTCGGTGATTAAGGTGCTGGCTTACCAACCCAAAGGTCCGGGGTTCAAGCCCCCATCACTGAGTTGTAACTGCTGTCCCCCCAGTGCAGCTAACTGGGCCAGCCATGTCTCTCACTGTCTGTGGTGAGAGGCATGTAAAAGAACCATTGCTGTCGTTCGTAAAGAGTACGCCATTGGGTTGCCGTCAGCGTGTTTCTGCTCTGCGATGGCCTGGCGAGCTGTCCAGGGTGTATTTTCACCCTCGCATCTCGGCTGAGTTGGGCGCCAGCCTCCCTGTGACACTAATTAGGATTAAGCGGTTCAGAAAATGAATGAATGAATGAATAGTTTTTAGTTTATTTTATGCTTTTGTTAGATTTTTTATGGACTGGAAATTAGCCCCGCCTCCTGCCTGGAACAGAGCTGTTGAACTTCGCCTTCTCTTTATAATAATACAGTTCTCAGGGTTGTGTGTAGTTTCAGCAGAAGTGTTGGGGAAGGGGAATGACCATCAGATTTATATATATA
>JBCNYH010000001.1:53381475-53393533 GCA_039654325.1 Tandanus tandanus | reverse complement strand
TGTTTATAATACTGAACTGAACTGCATCATTACATCATTATAGAATTGTTGTACTGTATATATATATATATATATATTTTTTTTAGAAGATGCAATCGGAGTTAACCTTGCAGGCAGAAGAGGGTGCTAAATGTACAGACTGCTCCTTTAAATAACAAGTTAGTTCTGATTGATATAGCTTTGATTCAGTGACCCTGGTCTAAAACTTTATGTTAACTTTTTACTTCTCTTTTTCAAGTTATTTTTCTTTGTTCTACTCAAGTCATTTTGGTTTTTAAGAGTCTTGCTGGTGGATATGATGGCTATTTGACAGTAAGGTACTGATCCAATCGAAAGAGGCCGTAGAAGCCTTGCATCTTATAAAGAAACAAGTTTACAACATCAGACATTCCAGACACCGATGCATTAAACTGCTTGAATTTAAAGCCCTGGGCTCCAGCTGAATGGAGCTGGATGTGATGTCTTTTTTTCCAGGCAGGAGTGCTTCAGGTTTTGTTTGCCTTAGCCTCCGTACCACTAAAGGAGTTGTATGTAATTTAGAGAGCCCTCTGCTGGCTGTGAGGTGAAATGCAGCTCAAATAAAAATCATTGCCAGGACTTTATCCTTTACCCCAAAACCCTAATTCCTTGCCTGGACCTAGATATGTCTTGTGAATTTGTTACCTTTTTTGGAAAATGGGTGGAGCTGAGCAGCTCTGTTAAGGATGGGGCGGAGCTTGAATTCAATGGAGGCTTTGTAGTTACAAGATTATTACAGGCGTCAAAGAAGCGTTTAAGAATTGCACATGAAATCTTCAACAAGATGGATAATTGAAACGGAAAGAGAACAGCTAGAAAAAAAAACCCCAAATGGAATGAAAGAAAAGAGTGGCATATTTATTAGTGCTCATAATAAACAGAAACAGAAATGCTGATTAAATAAGAGATGCCCCAGCATTTGAAGATAGGCCTGTCAGAGAAGAAAGCAGGGGAAAAAAGAGGTATTTAAGTGCAAATAAAGGAGAAAGATAAGGGAAGACTGAGAGGAGGAGATAAAGAGGAACCAGGGAGCTGGGGAGAAGGATGAAGGCAGACAGCTGTGTTTTTGTGTTGCTATTTTAAGCGTCTAGCCGCTGCTCCACTCCCCTGGTTTGGCCCAGCCTATTTCTGTCCTGGGCCGGCCCTGCTGCTATTCTTGCCACCTGGGAGCGAGAGAGAGAGAACTGCTGCACATTCACATAGTGATGATAGGAAGAGCAAGAGACAGAGGACGTGGGAGACAGATAGATTTGTGGAGATCGAGAGACAGTCAAGAGTGTTTCAGGCAACGCTTCAGGTTGAATCTCAGAAGCTGGGAAAAAAGGAGCACAAAACAGTGCAACAGTGCAATCATTTTTCTCCTCGTCACTCAGTCGGTCAGCTGAAAGACTTGGAACAGACTGGCCTTTTTTAAAAAAGATTGAATAAGGACAGGAGGAGAGAAAGGGATACGAGTGTCCCTACTGTGACACTGGTGTGATTTGGTGAGGATTGGTTGCTGGGGTACAGGACTCGCCTTGGCATTCAGTATGCTGCAGACTATTTATGAGAGTGAGTCCCGCATCCCTGCCGAGTGGCTCAGGAACCTCCTGGATACACACAGCATCTCCAGTGGTGTGGTGGGCTCATGTACCTCTCTCTCTCTCTCTCTCTCTCTCTCTCTCTCTCTCTCTCTCTCTCTCTCTCTCTCTCTCTCTCTTTCTTACTCTGTTTCTCTCTTGCTCTCTTTCTCTCTCTCTCTCTTCCTCTCTCTCTCCCTCTCTCTCTTTCTCTCTGTGTGTCTCTCTCTGTCTGTCTGTCTGTCTCTCTCTCTGTGTCTGTCTCTCTCTGTCTCTCTCTCTCTCTTTTGCACACACTGTAGGTCTATATTTTTCTGCTCTATATTTTTCTGCTCTATATTTATCTTTTTCTCTCTGTATGACTCTTTCTGTCTTTCACTTCCTCTCAGCTGCTTCATCTCTTTCTTCATGAGCTCTTCTCATATTTTTTCTCCCTCACTCAGTGGTGTGACTGCATAGGTGGCACAGGGTGGAGCGCCACCCCAGTGGCCACCCCGGCTTAAGACTAATTCTATTTCTGAGAGGTTTATAACTTTTATAACTTGTGTAATTCATGCAGAGCTGGAAATGTAAAGAACATATCAAATATACTGCAAATGCAACCTGTTTCTATACATAATTCAGTCATGCAGTCCCGCCCAACCCCTTCCACCCCGCCCCCCATGCTTTGCCACCCCGTATCTACAAACATGTCTAGTTTGTACTTTGTGCTGTTTCTCAGTTTTAGTGTGCAGGGGTTGTAGTGTGTCTGTGAGTCTTTGTGCTGGTGTTAGGAAGGATGCTGTAAGTGGAAGTGTGTGTTTGTTTCTGTTTGTGCTTTTTGCCTGAAGTATTGTCTCAGTGCAGTTTATTTAAGAGCATGTTTGTCTGTGTAAGTTTTAGAGCTGTTTTTAGTATGCACATCTCTGTGCATTGTTATGAAATCTTTAAGGGTGTGTGTGTGTGTGTGTGTGTGTGTGTGTGTGTGTGTGTGTGTGTGTGTGTGTGTGTGTGTATAGTTGAAGTGACTGATATGACAATGTGATATTGATATTATGACGAATTACATCATAAGGCTTTACATAGTAACACTGTACTTCCATTACGTCTACATCTAACACGACTCCGCTGTTACTCAAATTATCACTAATAACATTTATTTATAGTCCAAAATCCCACAACACTTTAAAGAGACCTATAAAAGATTAAACAGATTCAACAGTCTATGTTCATGATAAAACGTGTGACTTTATTCATTGTATGTTTATGAAAATAACTACAAATAATGAAAAATGTAGCTGTTGAAAAAAAACACCACAATAACATCAAGTAGCTAAAGCTAAATTTTTTTTGGGGGGAGGATTCCTCCCATTTTTCTCCCCCTAATTTTCATCATATCCAATTCCTATCTGTCAAATATTGCCTCCTCATCACATATGACCGCCTCCAACCAGGGAGTGACGTTAGCATGCACATGCCCCCTTTCGTGACACGCGATGCTGCCACCTGCATCTTTTACGCCCCTTTGTATTAATGACAACACATACGCACATGATTGGCTGATGATTGCTGTGAATGACAGGGAGCTGAGCTTGGCCAGTTAGCTCCCATGGACTCCCGGTCACAGATGGCCGCAGCATCACCCTGGATTCGAACCTGTGGTTGATATTCGTGCACCTTGTCGATGTGCCACTCGGGAGCCCTGAGCTGAATAATCTGGATCTATAAACAGCTAGTTGATAGGATAACAAGTATATACACTTAGATACACACTTCTTCATGGTTTTTTGGGGTTCTTTCGATACCTCTTAACTTCTGAAATGTTGTATCCGAAGCTCTTTCTAATAGAGAACCACTCAGTGTTGGGTTCTACGTAGAACCTTGAAGTCAAGGATACAGAGAGGAAGGAGATACATAAATGAACGTGTAATCTGATAAACCAAACAAAAGCATGAGCACGGACATGAACGTAAACATGACCTCGAGGCATAAAACGAACTCCAGCACGGGAGAGGCAAGATACAAGCAAAACTAGAAAAGACACATAACCACCTGAACATAAATAGTGGAACTGGGATTGTGTATGATGTGTAACAGGTATGCATGATCAGGAATCTAGTGAACGTGATAGAGGCCGTGTCTCAATTTGCATATACTTGAGTACTTACACTTGCTATTTTGAGGCCTTATGTGTGTATAAATCGACAACTAGGGCAGCATGCAGTGCAATATGAGTACCTGGATGGTGCACACAAAACGGTGCACAACACCACATGCTTTTGGGTACGTAACTAAAATGGAGGGACCACCAACCTGTTTTAAGACAGATGGAGGACGTCGACAGCAACATAATTACTCCATCATGTTAAATATCCATGCAGATGCCCCTGAGTTGCACATCGACAAGGTGTGCGAATATCAACCTGGAGATCACCGGTTTGAACCCAGGTTGATGCCACAGCCATCCGTGACTGGGAGTCCATGGTGGCTAATTGGCTGAGCTCTCACGGGTGGGAGGGATGGCATACATTTACTTCCCTGTCACTCACAGTGATCAGCAGCCAATCAGGGGTGTCTGTGATGTCATTCGTACAAGAGGACGGATGGCGCTTTCCCTCCGAGTGTGTTAGGTCGCCTCCAAATACACATGTGCAGCAGTTCGTAAAGAGGCGGGTGGCAGCATCACATATGCATGCTTACGCCCCTCCCTGGGTGGTGGTGGTCGTGTGATAGGGCAATACCCGATGGGTGGGAATTGGATACGACTAAATTAGGCGAGAAAATGGGGGAAATATATGTATTAATATATATATCCGTGCAGACAAGAGAGGAAAATTAAAAACTTTTTAACGAGGTGAACATTTGCAATTGCGGTCAAATGTTGTGATCGTCGTTTCTGGCAAGTGCACAGCTTGTAATGCCAAAATTCACACGCTACACAATTAAAGGAAATCGGTTGCCCTAATGAGCGCACCAACCACTCCTTATTCAACTGCAACATGCACTTACCAGAGAGAAGTACCTTAGTGCACATTCGTAGACCGCAGTGCATTCTGGGACGTGTAGTCCTGAAGTGCAGTTCAATACTGTTTTCAAGACAGACATGACACACCAAAGGTTTCCTAACAGGTCAGTGAACCTTAGTGGTTCTAGTTTTATTTTATTTCCTCCAAGGAGGTTGTGTTTTATTTAGACAAGAAAGGCTCCATTGGGGCGGCATGGCTATGTAATCGTTAGCATGCCCGTGTGTGTGTGTGTGTGTGTGTGTGTGTGTGTGTGTGCGTGTGTGTTGCCCTGCGATGATCTGGTGAGCTGTTCAGGGTGTTCTCTTCGCTCCGTGTCGGCTTTGATGGGCACCAGCCTCTCCGCGACCCTAGTAGGGTTAACGGGTTTGGGAAATGAGTGTGAGTGAGAGAGTAAGACAACTCAATTAGATGTTGGAGATGATCGGGATCAAATTCTGGTTTCAGGATTTTTTTTAAAGGATTCTTTATCTTAGAGAGAGAGAGAGAGAAAATGATTTTCTGGAGGTGTTGCATTACAGCAGTTCCAGCAGGGGGTGCTGTGTACTTTGTTATTTTTTTTTGGCTTGGTGGAGGTTTGTGCTCTCGTTTTCAAAATTTCTTTGTAAATATCAATTAAAATTTTTAACATTATTTCTGTACTTTTTTTAATAATACCATTATATATCATGACCTGCAAAAAAAATCTTTAATATGATGAAAGGTATGATTTGTTTTCCTTCATCTGTCTGTATTTTTTTCACTACAGCCTTTATAGTATCCTAACTTTTAATAAAAAATCTTTTTCTTGTCTTCTTTCGATTCTCCCCTCCCCCCCCAAAAAAGAAAGAAAAAAGATAGTCACTTACAGCTGGATGCAGAGTACACACTTAATCTGCTCAGGCCTAAATTAGAAACAATCCTTGGAGAACTAGTCATAGGAAATACTGACACAGGGCCAGAATTCTGATCATTAAAAACGAAACTATTGCTGCTTTCCCATTAGGATCCATTTTTATCCTGAAGATCTTTAAAAGTGTTGTTATTCTGAAATGGATTCCTATCCCTGAGGTTCTGCACACGGCTCCGTGGATCACTGGATACCACAGGTCCATAACACCAAGAAGGTTCTGGGTTAGACTCTTACAGTCCACCTGAGCCTTTCCTGTGTGGGGAATGTCCATGCTCTCTCTGTGCTTGTGTGGGTTCCTTCAGGATGCTCCAGTTTCCTCCCACAGTCCATGCACATTAGGTAATCTGGCTACTCTACATTGCCCCATGCATGATTCTTTGTGTCTGCGTTAGCCCTGCAGTAGCCTGATGACCTCTTCAGGGTGTACTCCTCCTCTCACCCGAAGTCAGCTGGGCTTCCCTCATGACCCTGACAGATAAGGGTTATAGATAATGGATGGATTTATATATAATTGCAAGTCTCAGGTGTATGACATTATAAATAATTCTAGAGAGGGATTTGTTTAAGCGCTCTCATGTGACTTCCAGTATGAGCATGTCAGCTCAAAAATGTCAGCCAGCGTTTCCATTTTTAGCCTGGTCTGTTTTATAACTCTGGGATTCTGTTTATTCGAGCTCTATCTCTGTTTCTCATCCGTTCTGACTCACTCTGGCCACTGAGGGACATTTCAGAGTTGAGCAGCATGAGTCAGTGCTTATAGCCGTTTAGAAGTCTATAGGCGCTGAGCTGAACGCCGCTCGCTACAGAAGGCGTAAGGAAAGCAGGCTGGAGTGGAAATAATGCATGCTGCTCGGTGCTGATGAATAAAAGATAGAGGTCGAGTATTTTTCAGGCACCCGTCAGCTACGCTGAGCAAAACAGCCACCTACATGTCTAGGTTTTTGCATTTATTCATATGATGGGCGCTTTTATTTTTATCTGAAGTGACTTACAGCTGACAGATGAGGGCCGGGGGAACCAAGGAGTCAAGCCTGGGATTTGAAAAGCATTCAGAAAAGATTCAGATGTTGATTTTGGCTAAAATCTTTACATTCTTCAGTGATGGAAACAATAAGGCTGTCAGAACAAATCGCACTGTTTTAAAAAAATTCTTTATTTTTTGTTGAATACTTTTTATTTTGCTGGAAGGCAAAAATTCCTGTTTGAATGTTTAAGATCCAGTATACTACATTTCACATAACACAAGTCTGTCGTCACGGTACATTTGCACACTGTCAGGTGGAAAGGTCTCATAAATTCACATCACGTGTTGTTTTTGGTGTTATGTAATGATGTATGAATCTAATTAACCACTAATTACATTTAAAACCAAACAAAGGATTATTGCATGTAAAACGTGTACAGTACTCTGTGTAGGCTGCCTAGAGTGTAATTAGTAAGACGTTTTGTTCTAGATTTAGCCTAATGGTGTTAGTGAGGCTTAAAAACAAAAACTCTGATGTAGAAGGTGAAATGCGAAATGTAAAATCAGAATAAATGACATGGGAATGATGTTAATTTGTAAAAATATACACACTATGAATAACTAAGAGTAAAAATCTAAAGTAATATTACTTCATAATTTTATTCAGAGATAGAGTAAAATAGGCTGGCATGGTGGTGTAGTGGTTAGCACGTCCACCTCACAGCAAGACGGTCCTGGGTTCGAGTCCTGAGCTCGGCAAAGGTATGGAGTTTGCATGCTTTCACCGTGCTTGCATGGGTTTCCTCCAGGTACACTGGTTTCCTCCGACACTGCAAAGACATGCATATTAAGCAATTTGCAGTTCCACATGAATGGGTGTGTGTGTAATAAATAATCATTTTTTCTTAATAATTTATTACGTTTTAATTTATTTAATTAATTTGAGTTTTTATTGCAAATTTTTAAGGAAATCTTAATTTTAAAGTAACTCTGTTGAACACTTAAGAATGGAGGTAACAGTGTGTAGCTTAAAAGGGTACTAATGCCTGTAACTGGTGGGTACCCTACTGAGAGACAGTCGTGTAACCTTCAGTGCCAGATTACTTTTGGTCTTTATCAAATTTTTAAGACCTGACTCACATGTCAGCGATCTTGTCCAAAAGTCCAAACAAATTTTATTTCGAAGGGAATTACGTAAATTTGAACTGGAATTGACATATTTTCAGAAATAGTCGGTCGACTTTGAGGTAAATGATCCGTATTTGCAGTCTTGGTGAAAAAGCTTGGTGTGAAATTACAATTAATAGATATTATTATTAGATATTCGAAAGTTTTCAAAGAGACATAATGGCGGTATTTTCGACTAAAACCAACCGAAAACGACGTTGCACTCTTTCGCGGCTATATTGCTTACGTGTGAGTCAGGGTTAAGTAACTAATAACTAAGTAGCTCTTGGGCTATGTGGCAGTGATGACTCAGTGGTTAAGGCTCTGGCTTATTGATGCGAAGGTCAGGGTTTCAAGCCCTAGTACTACCGAGCCCCCGCTGTTGGGCCCTTGAGCAAGGCCCTTAACACTCAGCTGCACATTTATATAAGAAAAAAAGAGTAAGTCGCTCTGGATAAGAGTGTCTGCCAAATATTGTAAATGCTATGCATTTTGCCCACCGTTCTTTTGCAACTCTTCGGATAACTGCAGGGACCCTCAGGACGGAAATAGAACATCTCTTTAAGAGAACAACTCTTTAAGAGAACAACTCTTTAAGAACATCACTGTACTTCTGAGGGAACGGTTTTCGAAAGTGTACCTGGGTGTACAGATATATTCTTGTCTTGTCTTGAAAGTGAAGATAAAATGCTAATAGCTTTTTTTTTTTTACCAGTTTAATTTGAACCCCTCCCCCCCAAAAAAAACCCTTGGGGATTTATTTTTCAAGCTGCCAAGATGAGTGCAAAATGTGCCAAGCTGAATCTACTACTCCATTTCTGTAGTCATGCGCCAGTTTATATCTGATTATCCTTCTTTCATGGCGCTTTTGTAGCGTTGCAGGCCTGATTTTGGCCCCTGGCGCGTGTTAAAGACTAGCGTGACGGGCATGCTGTTTACCTCCCTAAGCCTCACAGGATCGGAGCACGAGGCCAGCTCAATGTTCTGGCTCCTTGGCGCTTGGGTGCGGCTATTCCTGGCCTCGTTATTTTGGGCTTAAGGCATTAGGGTGCTAAGATTAGCCTCGGTTATCATTCTGTCTGAGTTAACTCCTAATAAAACCACCCACCGGAAAGGCTTTATTTATAAACCCTCACTCTTTGTGCTGTTGCACATGGCACTATTTTTTTTTTTCCACAGAACACCACCTTCATCCATCTGACAGTTGTAGTGTTCATTGTTGTAGAATATAGAAGTGGTATGCAGGTTATAGCTCCTCAGTGCAGGCAGTCGTAGTAGCTGTGCTAGTCTATAGCTGTTGTTGTGATTGGAGCAGATGTTGAGGTCTATTAGTAGAAATTAACACGCTGGTCAGTGTCGTGCTTCTGTTTTGGTGTCCGCTGCTTTTTTGAGTGTGTATTTTCAGGGTGAGAGGCCCCAGGAGTCAGACTGACTAGCAACAACTTCACACACACACTTTTACTTCGGTCATGGTTGCGTTCGGAGTCAAATACACTTGGCTGTGAGTCAGTTACTGACAACGGATCCAGAACTGTATGTGTAGTGAATTTACAAAGGTGTGTGTGTGTGTGTGTGTGTCTGTGTGTGTGTGTGTGTGTGTGTGTGTGTGGTTTTGCATTCATATTTTTCCAAGCATGATAGCAAATCTGTATATTTCATTGTGTATGCAGGCCTGTGGGTGTATTTTCTAAAAAAAAAAAGAAAAGCAAGTGTGAATAACGAAATCTATTCACTGCAGTGTTGTGTGTATGGAGGCGTTGAGTGCTAAAAGCTGTCTCACACAACAGATTAAGGCCATGTGTACAACATGGCTTTATATATTAGGGCCCGAGTCCAGATCACTCTCGCACACAGACACCGACGCCTGCATTCCCACACATGCCAGCCAGCCGTGCCTTTTTCTACCGTTTTGTTCACGCGTGTAAAAATAGTCGAACCGCGTCTCAAACATGACAGTCACATGCCTTTCTGTCTTTAGATTGAGCTTTAAAAAGAGTTCTGTCACTGGTCAGAATGTCTTCATGTGTTTTTCGCCTCGGAGAGGTTCGCATAGTATTGGTGAGAGCGAGATATTTTTTGCAGATTCGCCCCGATGCCCTTAAAAGTATTTACGCCCTTTTCTTGCATGTGACATGTTGAAAACAGAACAAGGTGTTCACAAGCCTATAGATTATAGACGTATAAACTACGCTCTGGGAAAAAGAGACTCGTGTGCCTTACCATGTCAATGAGGCGGTATCCTTACCTTAGAATTTAAAAAAATATATATTTGGTATGTATTGAAATGGGTATATAGTGTAAAAACAGACTTAACCCTTAAACAGGCAACATGCACCAGGAGATGCTACAGATTTTCACACTGTTTATTACCTTAATAAGGCAATGTATACCAGGAGATACAACTCCTAAAATCCAAAATATACAATATATTTAAAAATAATAATGAGTATGTCTTACTTGGATCTTAAATAGAAGAATTCATTCATTCATTCATTTTCTGAACTGCTTATTCCTAATTAGGGCCGCGGGGAGGCTGGCGCCCATCTCAGCCGACTCTGGGCGAGGGCGGGGTACACCCTGGACAGCTCGCCAGGCCATCGCAGTAAATAGAAGAATAATTATTATAATAATATTTCTTTTTACAATTTATTTCCCACTTGTGCCTGTTTAAGGGTTAAGGTACAACTGTAGTTTTAAGAGTAAAGATTTATTGTAAAATGATACCGCATGAATATTTGAAAGTAAAAGATACAGGGCTAGTAGAGTATACATTTTTTTTTGCACATCTGTGCTTTCACCTCTGAAATTCCAGGCTGATGATGGAACATCTGACACAGTGTGACTCATTGGGACTTTTTCATTTTCCTATTATTTTGCAGACACTTGCAAAATAGTTGGGGTTTGCTGGAGACTGCTCTTCTACATCTCTTCCAGCCGCAAATAATCACTTAGCTCAAGATTTAAAGGTACAGTGTGTAACATTTTAAAGGATCTATTAGCAGAAATTAAGCATATTATCCATAAATAAGTTTTCATTCATCTATAATTATTTAAAAAAATAAAACAGTCATTGGGTTTTCAGAAATGTAGAATAAGGGTGTACTCACATGTAAGCAATATAGCCGTGAAATAGGGCGAAATAGTGCAACTTTTTGCTGCCTGAAAAAATGCGTCCTCTCATCGAAAACCTTCAATATAGATTGAAGGAGAGATTATGTGGGAAATCCAAGTTGAACTAGTTATTCCAGGAAAGGTAAATAAAAACATACAGCAATAGATTACTGCATAGCCCATATATATTTCCCATATGTCCCCTGTAATACATCCCAAAGAATCAGATTCTGGCGCAAATGGAACAGATCTGAGATGTGCGTTCCTCTGTCTGTTGTGAAAAGCAGCTTGAGCAGTAAGTACACTGACACCGGAACAACCATTTATATTTTTATAATATGTGTGTGAGATGGCAAGAGGCACGTTGTGTGTAGGAAATATGCAGATTTTTTTTTTTTTGGAAAACGACAGTATAAATGGATGCGCACACGAATCCTGCCGGCCGCCTCTTTATAGAAGGAGCGGATTCGCGTGACCTGTGCATCATTTTGCGGGGGGTTTTTTTGTAAAAAAGGGGCTGATTCGGCGTGATGTGTCATAATTTCATGAGTTTTTCTTTGTCAAAAGGGGCGGATTCGCGTGACGTGCAAAAATCAGTTGCTTGGGCCGTTCAAAAACAAGCAAAAAGGACCGAACTGCTTCCGAAGCTGTCCACTCGTATTCGAGCCACTCTGAATTCGCACCAAATTTTGAGCAGGTCCAAAACTTTTTCCAAGACCGAGAAAACGGACCATTTACCTCAAATTCGACCGACTACTTCCGAATATATACTCAATTACCCTCGAACTAAAATTTTCTTGTACATTCGGCCGTGATTGCTTACATGTAAGCTGTATATATCTACATGGGGTCCCCTCTCATGGAGGCAGCCATCTTGATTCTACAGTACCCCAGAACCATATAGGCTTTAAAGGGGAGGAGTCAGGAATAAAATTCCTGTTGATTGCAATCTGAAAGCTCACTTCTAGATGATGCTAGCTAGCACTAAATTTTACACACTATACCTTTAATATGAGCAATGGATACTTAAATGCATTTATAAAACACAAAACAACTATCCTGAAATCTCAGAATTTACTGCACAGTATGTCTTAATATGTCTCTCTCTCTCTTTTGGTGGGCTGCATCTCTCTCTCTCTCCCTCTCTCTCTCTCTCTCCCCCTCTCTCTCTTAAGGTGGCCTTTGTGTTTTTTTCCGTCTCTCTCTCTCTCTCTCTCTCTCTCTCTCTCTCTCTCTCTCTCTCTATCTCTCTCTCTCTCTATCTCTCTCTCCTTTTTGTCGGGGTGTCTATCTATCTCTCTCTCTCTTTTTCTTTCTCTCTCTCTCTTTTTCTCTCTCCCTTTTT
>JBCNYH010000001.1:53358907-53373044 GCA_039654325.1 Tandanus tandanus | reverse complement strand
CGATGGACTAGCGTCCCATCCAGGAGGAGTTGAACTCCTAGTCGCTTCACGCTACAGAAACCGGGAATAAGCACCGGGCTGATGAGCCGCTAGGCTTGGGTGTAAAAGCCCAACAGACTTGCCTTACCTCACATGACGGACACACTACATAGTCTAAAAATACACTGTTAGTTAACAGAATTTTAAAACTGTGAATTTGTTGGTGGTGGCACGGTGGCGTAGTCGTTGGCATGACTGCCTCACAGCAAGAAGGTCCTGGGTTTGAGTCCCTGGCTCGGAGAGGGTGTTTCAGGGTGGAGTTTGCATGGGTGGGTTTTCTCCGGGTACTCCAGTTTTCTCCGACAGTCCAAAGACATGCACATTAGGCTGTTTCAAATTGCCCCTAGGTGTGAGTGTGAATGTTTGTGTGTATGTTGGCCCTGTGATGGTATGGTGAGCTGTTCAGGGTGTACTCTGCCTTCGCCCAATGTTGGCAGAGATGAACAATCTACAGTTTTTGCAAAAAGATTTTATAAATTGTCTGAAAGCTGCTTTAATACCTGTATTTTATGTATATTTAGTTAATCAAGCAATTTTCATTATATTTTACTAATTTTACTAATTATATTTTACTAATTTTACTAATTACTTTGATCCAGAATTTGATGTTACATGATTGCGACAAGAATTTTGTCCAGCCTAGAATGAATATGTTTGTCTTTTATTAGCGGTAAAAAGTATAAATAAATATACAATTTCCTGTCGCTTTCACAAAACAATCTGTATACTTGTAGGATTAATGTAAGTCATAATTGATGAAAATCGTTAATAGGTTGGTGAGATATGGACTTTTATACATGAATGTCCACATGTGCGACAAGACTTTTGTCAATGACTGTATATACTCATGGATAAAAAGCACAACACATGCACAAAAGTGATTTATTTCAAGCTACCAGCCAACTAGACTAATTCATATCTATTACAACTATCACACTATTAGTTCAAATAAATCTCTGCTATCATCATGTCCTTAACTGTGGCCCTACTGGCTAAATGTCACGGACTCCATGATGGTCCACAGGACCCCATTTTAAGAACCATGAGACTAGAATGGCACGAGAGTGTAATGTAAGCTGGAGACAGAAGCTTAATACTGAAGAAGCACAAACATCAGGATCACATCTTCATATTACTTCGCACACCTTCTACACTCTATCTGTGATGTGGCATCCGTCCTGCAGGATGTTTTTACTACCAGAAGGTGGCACTGTTTATACATTTGTCTTAATTTTAGTCTAGGTTAAATGATCATTCATGTTATTTCCCTGGGGCAGTGGAGAGGAGATTTCGCTCTTAATAACACATTGCATGTTTTTTAATGCAGGTCTGGATCTTTTTCCTTCAGGTGCTATGGCCAGCACAGAGGTGCGACAAAAACTGCACGATTTCCTCCTGAATAAATCTGCTAAAGACACACCGTCGGCTGGTCACCCACTCAACCAGCGTGCCAAACTCTGGTACATGTACGTGATGCTTCATTAATATCATCATAAGCACCTTTGTTTCATGATTTTTTAGCATCATGTTTGGAATATTAGTTTAATCTCAAAAGGATATAATGAAAATCGAATGAGATCTATATCACATGACTAAGCATGGAGAAGGAAAGGCTTGAAAGTGTCTAAGAGGATTTTTACCAAACACCAACCATAGTTGATCAGATGGTGCCTGATGATGATTATTATTCATTTTTTTTCCACTGTACCTATCAAATAATTGAAGTTTATTTGGCTTCAAATCTTTTTTCTTTCTTTTTTTTTGTGCAAATGTGCTCATACTGTAAATATGCACCTCAAACCGCAACCAGTTCTTCAGTGATGTCACGGCGAGTTGGTGTGATTTACTGTAATCTATAAAAATGAGGGGGGGGGGACTTCACTCGGTAGCAGAACGCTATTACTGGAAATAAGGAAGCCAGGATGACGACGTCGACTACAACGATGACGACGATGATGATGATGAAGATGACGATGATGTAATTCCACTTAGAACCTAAAAATGGAAATGAAAATATTGGCATGTATTTACAAAAGAGGTTTTGGGTGAGAAATCTGAAAACAGTGGAAAGCAAGCACGCCCTCGTCTACATCACTCATTCAACTCCTTTAACATGGTAATGATGCGGTGTACAAAGACTTTAGGAAGTGAAAATATCTGAAAATAGGCAAACTGATGGGGTATTTCCTATTTTTAAGCTTACAATAAACCAAATTTATAATTATTAAACATATTCCCAGACATTTTTCTTATATCAGACCTTTTTTCCAGTGCGATATTAATTTTTCCTGATTATGTTTGAACCCTGTGTGTATCACTGAAGACGAATCATTAATCCAGTTATTTGTCTTTTTTTTTAGCACCAGCCAGCACATGTCCATGGAGCAGAAGTCTCCTCCTTTAGGAGAAATGCCTCCTACATTTAAATCCCCTCTGCCCTCTGGCCTGGACACCAGGGAGGAGGACTTCCCCCTCAGGAAGACGGGTAGGTCACAGTGCAGAGGTCGTCAGTAGAAATAATGCTGCCGTGAATAACCAGTTAACAACGAAAATCTGAGAGAGAGATCTATCCAGGCTGGGATATTGTGGGATGTTTAAGTAAAATGTAGTGCTTGATGTCAAAGAAGGGACATGTTGCCTAATTCAGTGTCTCAAAACCCTATGAAGACCCAGATACATTTCATTGTATTATTCCGACGCCTCTACATCCTCCTGTCACGTCACATAGTTACAGTACAAGTCCTCAAACTTTTTACAACTCAGTATAGCCGTGAATAAACCCCTTGTCACATACGTCTTATGACAGGAATACATAGGACAGGTCCATGGGAGAAAATTGGGTAAATACCTAAGTGTGTGTGTTATGAAACTCACCTGTTGTGTGACAGACAATGCCGCCGTAGTCGCTTGTCATGGAGTTTTGTACATATTCAAAAATATTTTTCATCTCGTTGGTAATTCTCAATGTCCGGGCCATTTCCTAGGCCTGCTGTGCGATGCCCCACGACGTCCAGCAACTGTGTTACAACAGACATACAATTTTTTCCTGATGCGTTCACAATCGTATGGTTTTCTTACAATATTCCTGTGATTGCCCATGGGATTGTTAAACCCATGGGACTTCCTTACATACGTAGTGGTTAGCACGTTCTCCTCACAGTAAGAAGCTCCTGGGTCTGAGTCCAGGGCTCGGCAAGGGCGTTTCTTTGTGGAGTTTGCATGTTGTCTCCATGCACATTAGGCTAATTCGCTGTTCCACATTGCCCTTAGATGTGAGTGTGAGTGTGAACGGTTGGGTGAAATCGGGTAAGCTTTTCAGGGTGTACCCCGCCTTTGCCCGGTGTCGGCTGAGATAGGCTCCAGCTTCCTCGCAACCCTAGTAGGAATAAGCGGTTCAGCAAATGAGTAAGTGAGTGAGTGAGTTCCTTATATACCCACGTGTTATGTACAACATTTGTACAGTTGACGGTATTAGGATGAGCGACAGTGTTAGGTATGAACCTTGTGTAATGTACATATGGGGCAGTCGTAGTTTAACCGCGTATCCCAGGAATATCATACGAGTCTTGCAACAATAGTAAGATAGTATCGTGTCTGAACGTAGTACAATTTGACTTACAGACCTGAACTATTTTCCCCTCAATAAACACTCAACACATATTTTATGTATGAATGTAACTATGCAGCTTTCAAATCCACCTCACCTGCTCAAGTTTAAAATGCAGTTTGTTTGTGAAAGGGATTTTAATTAGGAGCTAAAGTGAGATTTCAGTAACTTGATTTGCTTTTTTACTTCCATCTCGGTGACAATTCAGCATTATCCTCCTCACTCTCAGTAAATAATTCTACTCACTCACTCACTCATTTGTCGGTTAATCCTCTTAAGGTTGCAGGGAGGCTGGAGCCTATCTCAGCCAACACTGGAAGAAGGTGAGGTACACCCTGAACAGCCCACCAGACCATCGCAAGGCCAACACACACACCAGCACACCCAGGGGCAATTTAGAACAGCTGTGCATATTTTTGGACTGTGGGAAGTAAACCAGAGTACCTGAAGAAAACCCACATAAGCACAGGGAGAACAGGCAAACTCCATACAGAAATGTCCAAGCCTGGGACTCGAACCCAGGACCTTTTTGCTGTGAGGCGGACGTGCTAATCACTACGCCTCATTAGTCATTAGGTGTACATATAAAGGTCTAGAAATGAAAAAATGGACTCAATCAGGTGACAAACAGATAGAATGATTTCATTTCCTGGAATCGTTGTCGTCTCGTGATGTCAGACAGGTGTTAAGGGGATGAGTGTGAGAGCGGAGTCCTCAACCTCATTAAACGCGTGTCATTGGGGCTTGGCACTGGCGACGTTGCCTAAATGTTAGCAGATGAGCCTGTGCAATATTTAATCACTGAGGTCAGAGGGCAGTAGTGCATGTCACGGAGCCCGTAGCCCTACGGCCACAGTTAATGAGGCTTGGTAGTGGCCCTGTTTACCTTCAGGGTCAGCCTGGTGATACTGGTTGCCTGTGTCCCCGAACACCGCTCCAGGGTATCCAGCACAAACTTTTGCAAACAATTACCCATATTAGAGGTTAAAGGTACTGGGTCCGAGCCTTGCTGCTAGTTTGGCCCCTAATCAGGGCGAAAAAGGGGCAAGTGCACTGGATATGGGCTAAACCTCCTAGGTGGAGGGCAGAGGGGAGCTAGCTTTAGGCCGTGCGATTTTATCGTCGCTCTGATGAGGACCGCTATACCACCTAGACTTAGTTATTTATGCAGAGGATGTTTAATATAGGTATTTGACCTTTCACCTTTTTCCTAATGCCTTCCCCTTGTCCTGAGGACGCTATAATTTTTTCTACCGCATCATGCCATGACGTTGTTTTTTTAGTTTCCAATTAATTTTTAATGAACACAGGCTGTCTCATAATAAATAAAAGCTAAAAATTTGTTTTTAGATTTTATATTATTAAGATTTTATTAAGGCATTATATTTTGTTATATTAAATTCCAGTGACATTTTGCTCAGCGAGAGAAACAACGCAGCTATATTATGTAAAATGATATGAAATTATATAAATGCTGTATTTCTTTAGTAAAGCATTGGGAAGGAAATAAAGGCACCCTAAAATGATATTACTAGAATATAACGTTCAGTACATTTTTGGCGGCACGGTGGCGCAGTGATTAGCAGGTCTGCCTCACAGCAAAAAGGTCCTGGGTTCGAGTCTCAGGCTTGGGCGTTTCTGTGTGGAGTTTGTGTGTTCTCCCTGTGCTTGCGTGGGTTTCCTCTGGGCACTCCGGTTTCCCCCTACAGTCTAAAGACATGCACATTAGGCTAAATGGCTGTTCCATATTGACCCTAGGTGTGGGTGTGAATGGTTGTGTGAGTGTTGCCCTGTGATGATCTGGCGAGTTGTTCAGGGAGCATCCCGCCTTCACCCAGTGCCGGCTGAGACAGGCACCAGCCTCCCCGCGACCCTATTAGGATTAAGCGGTTCAGCAAATGAGTGAGTGAGAGTGAGTATAATGTCCAATACATTACAGTCAGTTGCAAAAGTTTGATTATGCTTAGAACAAAATAAACAAAACAAAAAAAAGGAATCAATGAAAGCAATTTTAAGTCTGTTAGGTTTAAACTGTAAACCTGGACTTGAATGGTAAGGCTGAACTTCATCTCCCTTTCTGAATGTAATTCCCTAATAACTCTTGTAATGATGTGTTTAATACTGTATTATGTAGTGGTTAGCATGTCTGCCTCACAACAAGAAGGCCCCGGGTTTGACTCCTGGGCGCGGGCGTTTCTGTGTGGAGTTTGCTTACTTGAGCTTGTGTGGGTTTTTATCCGGGTACTTTGGTTACCTCCCACAGTCCGAAGACATGCATATTAGGCTAACTGGCTGTTCCAAATTGGCCAGAGGTGTGAATGTGAGTGTGAACGGTTGTGTGTGTGTGTGTGTGTTGCCCTGTAGTGATCTGGTGAGCTGTTCAAGGTGTATCCCGCCTTTGCCCAGTGTCAGCTGAGATAGGCTCCAGCCTCCCCGCGACCCTAGTACGATTAAGAGGTTTGACAGAGGTTGTGCGCGTGAGTAAGTAGTGTATTATGGCATAAACAAACATTTATAAATGATATGTTGTTATAGCAACATTTATGGTTTCCTACTCAGAAACTATGTGGAGTGCAAACAGTTACACATTACAGCCAGTAACCATGGCATCATAAAAGCACTTAAACGTTTACTGTAACATCAATATGTTTTTCAATGTTGTTAATCCATAGTGTCGTATCACCCAGCCCTATTAATACCTGAAAGAGGAGGTCTGATTCAAGTTTTGCCGGGAACTCTTATCTGACTCAGCTAATTTATCGGAAGAATGACTAGCTTTGGCCGAATATTTTGGAGCTGACAGCCACAATGTCAACCCTACACTTTTGTCCAATCCCATTTCAAAGCCTCGTTTGCTATGAAAGGCTACACTCAGGCTGTGGGTGTGATCATACCAAGATCCTTTACAGTGCAGCTTCAAAAATAGGTCTGGTTTTCTTCCACACACTGATTTTTTATTTTATTTTTTTCCAGAATTTCCAGTTCAGCCAAAAAAAAAAGAAAAAAAGAAAAAAAAAATTAGGCAGAGGGTCGTGTGGCTTATAGGCAGGAACAGTGCAACTATCCAGGGGGTCATTTCCTGCACTGCATCTGAGACATGCATGCAGCTCTGGCCCCCTTACCTTTCATCCTCCCTCTATAACTCAGGTAACAGCTTTTTAAGGGGCCGGCTGCTCACATTAGGAGATACAAAAACAACAGGAACGAAACAGAGAGGGAAAAAAACGAGAAGAAAAGAAAAACAGTCTTTTTTCCTTTTTATTTTTTTTAGACTGCTGAATAATTTGTCTACGCTGACAAGACGGTCTGCAGGACCACTTCCTGCAGCTCCGATTTCAAGCAATAGATCAGAAATAGAAAAGATAGAGACAGCACGGCCAATTAAAACACAAAACACTTCCTTGGGGTGCTATGTGCCTGCTTTTTACGAGGGCAATCAAATTCCCATAGGAGGCTCGCTGTTGAGCTTGCCGTGTGTAACACATTCAAAACATGAGCACTCTGCATGCATGATGTATGCGAAGCCGGGAAGATAGAGAATGTGTGGAAGCAAGTCGGTATCTATAACTTGGAATGTGTGCGTTTTCATGAGGAACTCCTCCCCCACTTCCTGCCTGTCCTGCTCTGATTCTGGCTGGCAGGGGGTGAGGTGGCTGAAGAGGGGGAAACTGGGTGGAGGGAGGATCATAAAGGTAGCGTTTGTTCTCTGCCCTACTCGAGACCTTTCGTGGATGAGTGATTGACAGGTCAGAGGGATAGGCGGGGCACTGGGAGATGCGAGGTTACTGGGACGGATGTGTTTGTTTAAGGAGAGGTGACAGCAGGAGAAGGTGAACTGCTCTGCCTAAGCCCTGTGTGCCACACTCTCTTTGTATAAAGGCTGCATTATTAGCTCAAAATAAGTTTTTTCTTTCTCCAGTACAATGCTTGAAAAATGAAAGAGTCAAGAAACATGTCCCTCTTTCAAATAATCAGGTAGCACTCTTCAAGCTAATTTAGTGCATCTCCATGTCATATAGGTTTCCTCCAGGTTTCCTAGTTTCCTCCTACCCTTTAAAACATGCATGTATATGGACTAGCTAACTCCATTTGCTCCAGAGTACAAAGGTACAAAGGAGTGTGTGTGCAGGGTCCCCTTCAATGGACTGCTGTCCCATTTGAGGTGTCCCAGTTCCTTGGTTCCTGGTGCTCCCAGTATAACGTCCAGGATAAAGTGTTTACTGGGAATGCATTTAATGAAAAAAAAAATTCTTTAGATTAAATTAATTCAATGAGAAGATGGTATTTATTTATGTACTTTAACATTCATTCATTCATTTATTAATTTCTCGAACCACTTTATCCTACTGGGGTCATGGGGAGGTTGGATCCTATCTCAGCTGACTCTGGGTGAAGGCAGGGTGCACCCTGAATAGCTCGCCAGTCTATTCTCTCACAGTCACAGTCACCTTGAGGCAATTTGGTCATTTAGTCTAATGTGCATGTCTTCAGACTGTCGGAGGAAACCGGAGTACCTGGAGGAAACCCGCGCAAGCACAGGGAGAACATGCAAACTCCACACAGAAACACCCTCGCCAAGTCTGGGACTCAAACCAAGGACCTTCTTGCTGTTAGGCAGACATGCTAACTACTACCAGAAATTGTTATTACATATTGTTACCTAGCCCAGAGCACCAAAAAGTCAGCCACATGAAAAAAAAGATTTTAATTGTCTAGCTGATTTTCTAATACTTTTAAGTGATCATTGATTACAGCTTAAAGTTATGAAAAGTACAAAGTTTAAACTGTTGTAAATATTATAAAAATGTATTCACATTTATGATTGCAAAAAAGCATTTTTTTTCCCAAACCTTTCATTTATTTTTTAAGAACATGTTTTAAAGGAGATGATCGTCCGCTTCTACAAAATAGTGGGAAACATTGGTCAAGATGTCATTAGCGAGCGCAGGCTAATCTGACAGAATAGATAGGATTTCTGAAAGAAATTATGTGATATTAGAAGTCATACATTTCCTTTAAGTCACTTAATGATAATGAGGCAATGAACAGGATTTCTACAATTTTTTCCCCCTAAACAGTTGTATTTGTGCACATTCATCAGCATTACTAATATTGCTAGCTGAATAGCAAGCTAACAAAGCTAACCTGACAGAAAATTTAAAAGAAATGAATAGCCATAATTTCCCCCTTTGTGATGGCAGGTTAACTTTATTTCTAAGAAGAAGTCAAATTCAGTAACTTTGACTTGAAATAATTCATAATGAAGATTTTTGTCATAAGTAGACATTGCTCACACCAGCTAACTGTCCTGCTGCTGCTGCCAAAACAAACATTCACCTGTAAGTTATTCAGGAATGTTCATTATGTTTAACACCAATGTATATAAGTAAGCTAATATAAGCTAATCAACTTTCTGAGAGGATTCCAAGTTATAATATTAATATTCAATATTGTTTGATGCAACACTTGGTAGCAAACATGGGCTAACTTGACAGGATTTCTGAAAAGACATATTCTTAAATGTTCATAATCTTCACTGTCATGGTTGCTAGTTGGCTAACAGTATACAGCATGCTTATATAAATATATTTTTATAATAATAATAATAATATTTATTTTTTTTATTGCTAACATTAGCAAGCTAGCTAACTAGCCTGGGTTAGTGAGGCAGGATTTATGAGAGGGTTCCTAAGACATAAGTGTTTCTCAGTCTTAACTACTGATCTTAGCTAGATGGATTTGAAGACATGATATCAATTTTTATATTGTTTATGACTAAGACTAGCTGGCTAGGAAACATGGGCTAGTCTGACAGAATGTCGGAGCGGACGCCTAAAAAATATTCATAAATATTTCAAATCTTTAGAGCTAATGCTAGCTGGACGGCTAAATAGGATGCCGTGCCAGAACATGATTTCAAGTAATCATCTCATCGTCCTTACTACTAATGCTAGGTCTAAGCTAACCTCATAGAAAATGTCTTTGAATATAGGAAGGAAAGATGGATAAAAAGAAGAGAGAGTGAAAAAGAATAAAAGTTTGAAGCACAAACCAAACAAACAAAAAAAGTTTGAAGGCTTTACCAAACTCAAGGTCTTTGTACTCAAGCACTTAACGTTTATGTGCAACCGCTGAAGAGAAGCTAAAAAAAGCTACACAGGTGCATGTGGGTATATAATAGGTCTCTCCGTTTGGTCCGTGCATGCCCAGGAGCCCAGAATTCTCTTATGTTTGTGTAAGGAAGCTTGAAAAATGCCCTTTAATGACGCAGGCTAATGTAAACACCTTGGCTAGGTCGTTGTATTTTTCCACTGAATTAAAAACATGTAAATCCTTCCCGCTAATTGTTACGCAAATATTTTTTGTAGTATTTTTCTAATAGCCCTTATTCATCATGTGTCAGTAAAATCCGTATAACAATATTTTGCCATAGCAAAGGCTCGTTCTCAAGCTTACAGCATTACACTTATTATTATAATTTTTTTATATCAAGTGTTTTTAATCAGTTGTAACATTCTCTCCTGGGTAATAAGACCAGCTAATGGTCGTTCATTTAATGAGCATCAGATCTACAGAGACTGGATTTTACAGTGGCAGTAAATCTGCCTGGCTGGCGTTGCTTTGATTTGAGATTGATGATGTCGGAGTGAAATGTGAATGAACGCTAAAGTCAAACACTCATTCAGACAGAAATGGCATGTGCTCTCAGGCTTCTTTTACTTGTTTTTGTGAATGAAACCGAGGAGCAAGATGTAGATGTAAGTGGAGCGTATATATTTTCATGAATTTAAATTCATAGCAGTGATACAGAATGATGTGAAAGGGTGTTTGAGTAACTGTGAGTCAGTGTGTATACAGTACATGTCATATCCTCTATCATCTACATATCTAATGAATGCCCACATCCCACAGTGGGTGAGTAAAACACGTTATAATCACGGCATTTTTTGATGCCCACCCACTGGCATGGATAAAGGTGGCGTCTTTGAGACTCTCATTCTGCATGCCTCGTGCTGATTCAATAGAATAAACTCAACTCAATAGGAGGTCATGGAGTGGAACTGGGGGCACGGTGCTGTGACGAAAAGTGAAGGTGGGGGGATTCCCTTCGTCCAGGCAGCCAACACATACAAACACACACTGGACACACACATGGCATCTGTGTGTTAGTTTAACCACTGCTACTGTAGAGGGACTGTGGTTGCCTGGCCGGCAGGTAGCGGACTTTTTCACTTAAAGCTCTGTTGCTCTGGACTAATCTACACCAGATGAGGCAGCGAAATGATCCCCACTATTTCAACTTCATTACAGCTGGGATGTGTCCCAGTGAGGCCTGTGAGCTCTCATATAACTCTCACACTTAGCTGAGGTTATGTACCTGTATTTGATTCATTGCACAGGGCATTTATATGGATGACTGTCTTATTTAGATGTAGAGATAAAAAGTAAAGATTTGGACTGAATTTGCAGTTTTCGAGTGTAATGAATATCAGGGACACTTTAAATGGACAATTTAGTGAGAAAATAAAATGTACACAATTTCCTGCTTAGCCCAGTTGCTTCCATTTTCCACTTTAGTTCTTTTAACAGTAGACATTGTCACAAGCGGCTAGATGATCTTTACTGAAATACATTGTAGTCTCTATTAAAAACATATGAGGGATTTCGCTGCAAAATGAGATAAACACCAATTTCCTTGTTTCGTACAATTTAATGTTATTCATGACATAACATATCTTCATAACATAAATAAAAAATTTGTATGCAAAATGCAATTTATTGTTGTTTTCTTGTAATTAGTAACATCTTATCACAGCACAGTAAACTTCATATAATTTAGGAAAAGTAACTTTTCTTAAATCTGGCAAATACGATGAATCTCATTTTTTAGTGAGACCCTTCATAGCGGAGCTCCTGTGTGGAGCACCATAGTCAGGGAATTTGGCTTGGATGGTTGTTTCGTGTCTGTCCGGTGACAGGAAACTCAGTAAGACTGGTTGTTATGTATCACTGACTTCCATGATGATGGGCATGAAACCCAAAAATAAAAGCTCATACACCACCGCTCAGACTCATGCAGAATAAAAGACACACAGTCTAACCCAGGTAAGCAGATAGTCATGAGTATATAAATGTTCGTGGAGCAAACACAGAAATCAGAAGCTTGACAGAACATTAACTCGTTAAACAGACACTTAAACTAACAAAAGAGGTGATAGAAAATGCAAACGGAAATCAGCGAGTAAAAAAGGACAGGCGGTGAAAAGCAATAAAGAATGGAGAAAATGAATAGAGACATCAATCGGTGCCTAAATCTATATATTACATCTCATTCTGTCTTATCCATCTCTCTTTTTGTCTCAGCGTCTGAGCCTAATTTGAAGGTGCGCTCGCGCCTGAAGCAGAAGGTTTCAGAGAGGAGAAGTGGCCCTATCCAGCGCCGCAGAGATGGCAGTGTGCTCGTCACGCCACCTAAGAAACGCCCGCTGGAGCTCAGTGGTGAGGGGCACCAGAAAACATCTCACTGATACACCAAACATGGGCTAGCATACATAAACATGACTTTACGGAGAGCACGGGAACCACTTCATCATGCTGTTCATTAATAAAAATATTAAGATGAAGATCATTTCAGTATTAAATCCTCGCTGTGCATAGGTAACTCAACTCTGAATACAGCACACACATCTCCTAGACTCCTTAAGCATAGTCAGTGCAATGGTCGAAGAAGGCTAAATTATTAAAGCATATTCTTTATCTTTCCTTTGATTAGTTTAACAAATCAGAGCAAGCTAGCATTGATTTATAGCACTGGTGTTAGCATCTAGTCTTAAGGATTTTATTAAGAATTCAACTTCAACCTCTGGGGGACCTTTAAGTGAAGCATCACATCCCTGATACGACACACAATCAGCTAACTAAATATCATACAACTTGTTTGCTAAATGCTAAGACAACACTATATGTGATCACTGTTAATTTATGTTTTGAATTTAAGAAAAGTTAATTTATGGAACATTTTGAGTATTTATCTAGTGTACCCTAAAAGGAATTGGCATTCGTTTGCAGAGAAACGCTACGTGGAAGAGGCTAACAGTAGCCAGTTATCATCTTTCCAATATGCGACATAATAAATAACTAGCATATGAAGTGGTTTAGATATTTCCCATTGTACCACACATTATTTAAATACTTGATTCTGATTGGTCAATTACAGCATTCAGTGGTCATTGCTTTATTTGCTATGAAACACATAATCTGTGGTAGCCATGTAATAAGCAAGAGGTACATGAACCAGTAAGTATTGTGAAATAAACCCCGTCAGGTGGATACAGGACTTCTTTGCTGTGTGTCTGCATCCTGATCCCCCTGTCAGTGTTTATTTTGTGATAATGACTAGCTTGTTGTATATTATCCCATATATAATAAAATTATAAACTGATCCATGCTTTCCCCAGTGCAGCTAACTGGGTTATCAAACTGCCCTCTCCCAGAGTCAGCTGAGATGGGCGCCAGCCTCCCCGCGACCCTAATTAGGATTAATGGATTTCAGAAAATGGATGAATGAATAAATGATCCATGCTTTAGTATGGTTACGTTTTATGAACTTTTTCTCTTGGAGCCTGGATTATAGAAGTTTGAGAACTAAATTGTTGTTATTTTCTCCTGTTCCTCTTCACACAGACTCCTCAGCCAATGACAGCTCTCCTAGCTCTGGGCCCAGCTCTCCCATTGGCTTATGCAGTACTGAGAATGGCACACACTACCAGGCTGGCTCCGCCCAAATTGAGGTACTGACTATAGAGTAAAACCTGGCCGGACGGTACTGTCAGTGTGTTCTTGCAACACCAGCTTGCGTGCTTTGCTACTGTAAACTATAAGCTCAACACCACAGGTTAAGCCCCATGATGCTGTAGCACGCAATGTGTTGTTTATGTGTGTTGGCCTGAGGCTGAGCGCTCAGCTAACGATCCATTGTTTTGGAGACTTTGTGAAAGTGCGTTGAAACATTGAGTGTGTCCTCATAACTGTACTGTTTAACACACAGCATCATAAACAACACTATTAAACACTCATTCTGCTTCTCAGTGTGATTACATCAGATCCCACAGCACAGGCAACTGCTTTTCTTCTCTCTCCCTCTCTCTCTCTCTCTCTGTCTCTCTCTCTCTCTCTCTCTCTCTCTCTCTCTCTCTCTCTCAATCTCTCCTTCTCTGCATCTCTCTCTCTCAGTCACTCTCTTTCTCTCTCACTCTGTCTCTCTGTTCATCTCTCTGTCTCTCTCTGTCTCTCCATCTCTCTCTCTCTTTCTCACTCTCTTTCTATCTCTCCCTCTCTCTCTCTCTCTCTCTCTCTCTCTCTCTCTCTCTCTCTCTCTCTCTCACTCTCTCTCTCCCTCTCTCTCTCTCTCTCTCTCTCTCTCCCACACACCCTCTCTCTCTCTTTCTCCCTCCCCCCCCCCCCCTCTTTCTCTCCTCTCAATCAAACACA
>JBCNYH010000001.1:53338938-53349138 GCA_039654325.1 Tandanus tandanus | reverse complement strand
CACACACCAGTGTTTTCTCCTCCCCCTCCCCCCTCCCCTTCCATCTTTTTCTCTTTCCTTACTGCCCTGCCTTGTTTGGGTGTTTGCTTCCGCTTGCCCTCTGACCTGGAGGCTTTCGTGCTTTCGAGCGCAAATAGGGAGAGAGAGTTTTGGGTTTCAGGGTGCGCTCTTTATCGCCTCATTCATCACAGCCTGATAAAACCATAAGGAAATTGGGTCCTGTAACTGCCCCTCATAAATATGCGCTGCCAGGTTTTACATTTCAGGTTAGCCACTTGTTATGCAACTCGTGTGCATGCATGAATGCTTTGAACTTGTTTTATGCTTGAACTTCATTTTTTTTTTGTTACCAGACATAATGTACTTTAACAGCAGGATTTCAGAGCACACATGATTCTAAACATTTTTTATTGTGAAGTGACTGAATTGTTCACAGACCAGCTGTATAGTCTATTCAGAGCACATTTCATGACATACTGTCAGTAAAAAACATGCACTACTGATATGTCCTAAATATTAAAAATCAGCCCATTAAATTGCAGTTCAGTATATCCGATAGTCAAAAATATATAAGGCACACTTTCAGCTATAATATATACGTAGTGATCTGTTATAATTATCAGTTATATGCTGGAGGCGAGGTGGACGTTGCCATTTTAGTTAAACGTAAAGAATATTAATTAGTTGTAATTCATAAAAATTTTATTAATTTGTCAAACCTTAATTCTACTAGGATCGCAGGAAGTCTATCTCAGCCAACTTGGCACCCTGAAGAGCTCGCCATTCTATCACACGGCCACACAACCATTCACACTTACACTCACACCTAGGGGCAATTTGTAACAGAAAATTAGCCTAATGCGCATGTCTTTGGACTGTGGGAGGAAACCGGAGCACTCTGAGGAAATCCAACTCCATACATAACTGCCGCCATCGAGCCTGGGACTCGAACCGTTTATCTTACTGTGAGGTGGACGTACTAACCACTACATCACCGTAACGTGTACATACAGTACAAGGCAAACGTTTGGACACACTTTCAAATTCAGTTTGAATAACTGGTACTCTGGTATGAAATTCTCCATTACTCTCCTCATGATCATTTCAGTGGTTTAGTATAACCACACAGTCCCACTGATCTCTCTCTCTCTCTCTCTCTCTCTCTCTCTCTCTCTCTCTCTCTCTCTCTCTCTCTCTCTCTCTCTCTCTCTCTGTGTTTGTTCTCCTGCAGCCTGCAGCATCAGTAAAGGAGCGAACAGGTGAGGCGAGCTCGGTGTCTGCCGCCTCACGTGAGCCGAAGGTGAACACTAGTCATCAAGCTCTTCTGCAACACCTGTTACTGAAAGAGCAGACCAGACAGCAGAAGATAATCTCATCTGGTAAGTCATCATCATAAAATCTTAACCTGGCACTCAGTAGGCGAACACTATTCAGCACTACGCAGTTCATGCTTATTATTCAATGCATGACATTCAGGAAATGACTATAATTCTGACTATAATGCTGGCTGCAAATCCGATCACACATTTACATTAATAAGCTCATTCATGTAAATGTGTGATCGGATTTGCAGCCAGCATTATAGTCAGAGGTGCTGTAAAAAAAAAAGTATCAACACCTTCCGACTAATCAGATTTAAGAATATAAGAGCACTGTGGTAGAAAAGCACAATAGTAAAATCATGGTTGTATTACACTTAAACCTAACTGATATTTTAGTACCATAGTAGAGTCATGTTAGGTTGATGGTTTAAAGTTTGGTAACCATAGTTACACTTCAGGTATCATAGTAAAACCAGAGTTTGGAAAGAATAGGCTCGTTCTTAGTCTCTCCTCTTCTCTTTCTCTTTGTCCGCTGCCAGGCAGTGTCTCGGTTCTCCCCCAGTCTCCTCTGGTGATGAAGGAGCGTTCAGGAGGTGGCTCTCGGTCCAGGCTGCCTCGGCACCGACCTCTTAACCGGACCCAGTCGGCGCCGCTTCCCCAGAGCACTCTGGCCCAACTTGTCCTGCAGCAGCAACACCACAACTTTGTGGAGAAACAGAAGCAATACCACCAGCAGGTCCACATCAACCAGGTACCTCAGTCAGCGCTAACACTGGTACCTCACTCAGACCACAGTCTTTTTATACATTGCTTGGAATCGAGTGTGTGAGGTCTGGAAAAGCACTAATGCTGCGGTACTGTAGCTCGTCATGACTGGAGTGTGACAGTCTGGAGTGACACCATGAGTTAGCCTGGGACATTTTATAATGCCACATGCCTGTGGGTTACCACAGGGAATTTCGTAAGGAAAACAAAGCAAGAGCCTGGTAGGAACATGCATACATATGTATATACGTGACCTGAATAGTGAATAGAAGATTATACATTGTGATTATAGGGTTTAAGGGTAGATTTTAAGTTCAAGCGGTAAACCAGATCTGAATACTCACCTATAGGTGCATAGAAGCTCCTCCCTGAAGCAGTTCCTTCTGGGAAGCCAATAGGGGCGTTACTGGTAGGGGTTGGGAGTATGCTTTTTTATTTTTTATGACAGTCATAAAAATCCTCATCCATGGGTGGTAAACATAATACACATACATAGCTCATAATGTACATTTAAACACTAATTGCACTCTAATGAGGATACTTGTCTTATTTTTAAATGTTTTCTAACATTTTATCGACTACCAGCTGTTACAGTGGTACAGAAATAGGACTAGCCAATCAGAATCATGCATTTTCCCCCAGTAGACCTGCTTTTATAAGACTATTTCTTCCATATTATTAGCATGGTTACAGCTTCTTGGTAACACAATAAGTCATATTGTTGTTAAGTCTTTTGTCTTATTGTTTTAAAAAGAGAAAAAAGAGGCTGGTGAGGGAGTGACTGATTATAGTGGTATAAAATGAAATGTAATAACTATGTAAACACTAATAATAACTTTTTACAATTGTTCAAATCATGCAGTGATATTATTTTGCATCATTTCTCACCCTCCTGAGAACAATTCATGGCTACATCGCTGTTAAACTAGATTTAGTTTAACTTCGTGCTGTGTTGCTCGCAGATGAGGTGCATTAGAGGAAGTCACATGATTCACTCACTCAGTCACACACTCATTTGCCAAGTCGCTTAATCCTCCGATGGTTGCGGGGAGGCTGGAGCCTATCTTAGCTGACAGCTCGCCTACCCAGACCATCCCAGAGCCTACACACACACAACCATTCGCACTCACAGTCACACCTAGGGGCAAATTGGAACAGACAGTTAGTCTGATGTGGATGTTTTTGGACTGTGGGAGTAAACTGGAGTACCCGGAGGAAACCCACGCAAGCACAGGGAGAACATGCAAACTCCACACAGAAACGCCCGAGCTCTGGACTTGAACCCAGGACCTTCTTGCTGTGAGCCGGACGTACTAACCACTACGCCACCGTGTTGCCCTCACATTTTCTGTAATCTCTGACTTGTTTAACAATTTAAAATAAAATTTAAAAAGTTTTTCAGTCATCAATAATCAAAATATGGGGTATTATTCTCTCTATACCCACTGGATATGAGCAATCGTGTGCTCTGATTGGATAATCTACTACTAGGATATCACCACATATGCCATTAGCAAGTACGTCATTGCAGGAAAAAAGAAAATTGAAGATGTCGCGCCTCATGCTAAATTAATTGCTAATGCTAGCTGGCTAGCTCTTCTGTTCATTCTAGATGTATTCCATGAAAAGTAATAAAATTTGAAATGAAAGTATTTAATGTTAAGAATGTATTTTTAATTCAAGAATTAGATGTTTTTTTCTAGAATTAGTCTCCGCTCCTCGATTCTTCCATTAAGTATTTGATGATTCATTTGGATTAGTTTTGAGCTTGTAGAATAACTGGTAAATGTACCGCCAGCCATCATGATCACAGTGAATGAGCAGATCCATCATTCTCAATAGCGTGCTTGATAGACTGTTATACTTAGCTAATGGTCTGTTATAAAGAAAGAACATATTGCTGAGTACCATATATATCCAATCAGAAATGAGTATTCAAATGAGCCGTGTAATAAACCCGGATAAGTAAATTTTACTATTTCATTATCTAGCCAGAATTATCAATGAAGGGTTATCAATAATTTAGCTTAGCATATGTATTTAGCTAATAGCTTCATAAAATAAGGTATAAATATCAGTATTAAATAAGCTAGATAACTTAACTTGAACTGTTAGTTAGCTTAGCTCAGCACCGTCATTTGTTAGTGATCTTCAGGGGTTCAAAGGGATTGCATTTAGATAATCATGTGCGTCAAAGTCTATTTACTTTTCATTGGAAAAAGGAATTCTAAGGTAGAGTGTGTCGTACTGAGCATCACTTTACACATTACACATGACTAACAACATTTACAGAACCACCAACCATTTACGGAAATAAGGTGTTCAGTGGACACCTTATTTCCGTAAATGGTTGTGAAATTCTATGAGTGTTTGCGTGTGTATGTGTGTGTAGAAGGTGAGTTAACGAGCCCTCAGGTTGATTGGCTCCTGATGGCCTTTTTATAGGAGCTGCAGGCTCTTAAAGGGACGTCGAATTAAAGGCCCCTCGCTGCTGCCCAAACGAGACAGGAAGTGGATAAATCCTAGCAGGATGTTTACACTGGGGCCGCACTAACAGGGTCTTACCTTTCTTCCCCTCCTCCTCTTCTTCTTTCTTCTTTCTTTTTGTCCATAATTTCTCCCACCCCCTCTTTTTCATACCTTTCCATTCTCTTGCTCCCTTCTTGTCTTCTTGCTCTCATTTCATTAATGCGCCATTCTCAGCTTCTTTCTCCCTGTCTTTTTCTCTTGATCTATGCCCAACTCATCAGTTTTATTCTCATGAAACACTCCCCCCTCCCCCCACCATATTGAGCATGGTACCTCAGTTTCATTTCCTGAAGGCCTGAGAGAAAAGCTGCCAACACTCTTATACTATACATGTTTAATTTATCTTCTCTTGTAAAATGAGCACGAGCAGCTGAATTCCACCGTCTCATTTGCCCCAGGATCATGTTAAAAGCATTCAGTCTTTCTGAAATACAACCAGCCTAAATGATGAAAACCACCAAAAAACCCACTGAAACTTATATTTATTTATATGAAATGAAATGAGGTTTGCAAAATGTTGAAGTGAATAAGTTTAAACCCTGGTGAAGTTTAATGTTGAAGTTTACATTGAATCTGATTCATGAGTAATGCAATTTTTACAAATTATTCTATTTGAATGTAAAGGTAAAAACTACACATAACTAAAGTGCATCTTTTTTGTTGTTTCTTTAACTACTCTACAGTAATAATGAGGTTAAACAACTTTATTAGTCTATACTCTATAGGGCGGCACGGTGGTGTAGTGGTTAGCACGTCTGCTTCGCAGCAAGAAGGTCCTGGGTTTGAGTCCCAGACTTGGGCGTTTCTGTGTGGAGCTTGAATGTTGCGTGGGTTTCCTTTGGGTACCCTGTTTTCCTCCCACAGTCTAAAGATATGCACATTAGGCTACTTGGCTGGTACCAATTGCCCCTAGGTGTGATCTGTGTGTGTGTATGTGTGTGTTTCGGCCCTGTGATGGTCTGGTGAGCTGTTCAGGGTGTGCCCAGTGTCGGCTGAGATAGGCTCCAGCCTTGCCGCAACCCTAGTATGATTAAGCAGTTTGGCGAATGAATGAGTGAGAGTGAGTTTTTGGGCCCAATATAGAGCAGATGGAAATGGAAACATGGGCGTTTTGAAATCTTGTTGGGCTGAACAGTTTTTAAGATTGAGTTTGTGTCACAAACCCCTAACAAATTTAAAATAGGAATCCAATTCATGTCTCGTATCCTTCGTAAACCAAATTTCCATCGAACTAAAATAATTATGTCTTATTTAATGACACCATTCATGATATTTACACCATGACTCCGCCCCTTTAATATTAATGAGCCTAGAATTTTGCACAACCCTAAAAACACACAAAAGATCACAACAAAAAAATGTAGCAACTTTTTTGGCAACTAAATTAGGTTAAAAATCGCAAAACAACTCCTTTAAGGTTTTTATTTGTTTGCATTTTTCACACAAATAGACAGGATGTAAAATAATGAAGAGATGGTGGATGACAGTAGTGACTGACTTGTTTTGATTTTTTGACAGAGATAGAAAGGGTTTGCAAAATTAAAAAAAAAAGATTAATTTGTTTATTTACAGGACTTAAAACAGATCTTTATTTTCCTAGTTCTGTGTGTGTGTGTGTGTGTGTGTGTGTGTGTGTGTGTGTGTGTGTGTGTGTGTGTGTTAAGGAGGAAGAAACCTGTACTTAATCCTAATCTGTACTGTGTGTAGATGCTGTCACAGTCTATCGAGCAGTTGAGGAATCCCACCGCTCACCTGGAGGAGGACGAGGAGACAAGAGGCCTGGAGCTCACGATGCCCCCTGCTGGAGTCATCAGGAGCCACAGCAGCTGCAACAGCAGCATTCATTTAGAAAGCAGCAGTCGCAGTGATACCCCCAGTGCCTCAGCCAGTGTAATCAGGGTGAAAGAAGAACCGCTGGATCCCGAGAGCAGGATGGAGGAAGGAGGAAGTGATGAAGGTGTATTAGGAAGAAGGGATGAGAGAAAAGAGAGAGGAGAGGAACCGATGAAGGAGGTCAAGTCTGAACAGAATGTAGAGAATATGACCGAGACGGACGTCTGAGAAAGATGAAGAAAAGAAGAAGAAAGACTGAGAGAGAGAGAGAGAGAGAGAGAGTCAGAAAGAAGGATAGACAGAGAGAATGAATACCGTAAAATGTTTCAGAGAAAGGAAGAATGAAGAGAAAGAGAAAGAGACGACTGAATTTAGGAGTGGAGGAACGTAAAAGCACCTTTTCGTCTCAGTACCGAGCGCTCCCTTTACTCTTTTCCCTGCGCTTCTCATCACCCCCTTTCTTGTCTTTCCATTCTTTCCCTATTGATCTAATCTGGAGATATTTATGTTCAGTACCACTGACAGTGTTATCCCAGGCAATAGAAAGGGTTCTAAATATAATATTGAAGGTATGATCAGCAGTGTAAAGGAAAAATAACATTTCCACAACATATACAGAGAACATGATGTAAAATATTTTGGATTTAAATGCACTTCATACAGTTTAGTACAAAGGCAACATTATTGGTAATTTATTCACTCACTCACTCACTCACTCACTCACTCACTCACTCACTCACTCACTCACTCTCACTCATTTGCCGAACAGCTTAATCCTATTATTATTTTCACGGGGAGGATGAAGCCTATCTCAGCTGACACTGGGCAAAGGTGGGCTACACCCCGACAGCTCACTAGACCATCGCAGCGGCGTAATAATTTATTATTAATGAATTATCTTGTCTAGGGTTGTGAGGAAGCTTGTGCCAACCCCACCTGACTCTGGGCGTGAGGTGGGGTACACCATGAACAGCTCGCCGATCAATTGCAAGGCCATTCACACCTAGGGGCAATCCAGAATAGCAACTCAGCCTAATGTGTGTGGTTTTTGTACTGTGGGAGAAAACCAGTGTACCCTCCCACGCAAGCATGGAGAGAACATGCAAACGCCACACAAAAACAGCCTCACCCTGTGGGGCTCGAAATCAGGACCTTCTTGCTCTGAGGCGGAAGTGCTGACCACTACGCCACCGTGCCTCTATTAGTGGTAACATTTTTCTTTATTTAATTACCAAGAATAGTTTCACAATCAAGAATTTCCTAAACACAGATGTTTATTAAAATGTATATTATAGTATTATAATTCAGCACTGAAATGTTTTCAGATGAAAACTAGCCTTGCTTTTCAAAAAAACAAAACAAAAAACAACAAAACAAACAAAAACAAAACAAAAAACAAACAAACCTGAAGTTTACAACATAAATAGAATTAGGAATGCATCACATAGGGGCACAATCTGAAATAAATATGTCTGTAATGTATGCAGTATGTAATGCACATCCACTAATTAACTGAAATATTCAACATATTTAGGAATTTCCATTTTTCCAAGGATTCTGGTTCGGGAATGGTAGTAATACAATTCCAGCTTACAATTAACATTTTCACAGTGTTGCTACAACGTTGCACAAAGGTTGCAATAACGTTATTTGTAGACTTCCAAAAATGTTGTTAAAATGTAACAGTAATATCAGTTTGTAATGACTGAGTGCATGCGTGCTATGGTTTCCTATCAGTACCTGCGTGATTCACAGAGAAGGAAACCCTAGTACGGATATGCACAGTCCTTGTCCCACGCTAGATGGTACAGCACTTCTTGATGTGTATGACAAAACAACATTGTGCTTAAAAGTCGTGTACATGTTTTCACTAAACATTATGGTTTAACATTGTCAGAATGTTCAGATAACGTTTTGTGCAACCAAGCACATTATGAGCTTTATGCAATGTTGTGGTAATGTTGCACAACGTTGTGCGTTAGCTGGGATGTCATGATTTCGCTTTAGTTGGTTTTGTGGTGTTGACTGTGGTTAGGAACCAATGTGAATGAAGAATGTGTCTACCACATTACTCCAAAACCTCCTCCAAGTGTTCACTTGAGTTGAGATCACTTG
The DNA here is from genome assembly GCA_039654325.1 of Tandanus tandanus. Lineage (NCBI taxonomy): Eukaryota > Metazoa > Chordata > Actinopteri > Siluriformes > Plotosidae > Tandanus > Tandanus tandanus. The sequence goes on along the minus strand of JBCNYH010000001.1, from coordinate 53,340,574 downwards.
AGTTGAGTGTGGAGTCAACTCGAGCCACATTTAAATCAACAGACTTTGAGCTAAAGTGCTGTATTAAAGGATTAAACTACACACAATTAAACAAAAACGGATTATTAAAAATGTACTAAGCACTATCCCTCACACTGAAAAGCAGTGGAGAAAAAGGTGGGTCTTAAGATGTGTTTTAAAAATTGAGGGAGAAGGCCTGATCTGGAGAGAAAGATCATTCCAAAGCCTCTGGCAACAACTGAGAGAGTGCTATCTCCTCTAGACTTCAGCCGAGACCTCTAAGAGAAGTTGTTGTCTGGATGACCTCAGTGCTCTCCGTGTCAAGTAGGGATGAAAAAGGTTGCATTGACTCGCTTACGGTGAAGGCGGTAGCGTATGATTTACATCATATTCATCCTCATCAAATTATTCGGTGAGCGCTCGTGCCCTGTGGACGTGGGGCGGAGTCATCCTGGAAGAGATCACTCCCATCAGGATAAACAAGTTAGAAAGAAGAACTTTGTATCGATTTGTAGTGATGTGTTTCTCTAAGATGAGAAGTTAAGCCAAGTCATGGCACTGAAAAAGAACAAACTAGCTAGCTAGGTCGTCCGCCAGGACACTCCAGGACTGATTTCACAGATCCTCGCCAGATTTCACGATCTTGCATAATCGCTTTCGGCTCCTTTTTGTTTTCCATCCCAGTGTAGCAGGGTGTCAGTGTATGTGTTTTTTTCTTCTGCCATCAGATGGAGTTCATAGAACGATTTTGGTTGGCCACTTCATCATTCTGTAATACACACTGACAGAGAATAAAGCTTTTAAGATGATGTTTGTGCATAATAAGAGCGTGCCAAGCTGTTGTTAGTTTTATTATCCTTAATTAGTTTCTCCTCCACCCTCCCTCATATCCATGTGCATGATGAAACATTTCTTCTGTTTGCTGACACATGTCAAAAAACATTAGACCAACCCATAAGCAATGTTTGACCCTGGTGGATCTTGGAGCGTAATGTTTCTGACTTTCCATGTGTTGGTGTGTGTTTTCTGCCTCATCAACAGTCTTGTTCAAATCATTGGCGAAATGCGAGATAATAAATGCGAGATAGTAGAATTACCTTGCAAGTGTGATCTAAAGCTGCGTCCACACAGGAAGTGATGAGCAACAAGTGACCATGTGAAGTCACTGAAAGCCAGTGAAATGAACTTTCATGCGATGCAATTTAAGCGATGACTAATCAGAGCTTAAGGATATTGTTGATTGACAGATGCCGTCAAAACATTTGGGAGTAACAGTGAACACGAGTTTAACGTCGACATTAACATGGAAGAGCAGCTGATTATTGCCGTGTCTAAATATTATGTGCTTTATAACTGCACACAGAAATTTTACAAGGCTAATAACCAGAAACACACATTTCTGAAACGGTTGGCATTTCCTGTGAGTATAGATTTATATACATTTAACTCTAGCAGGTTCATGATGCACAAGGGTCTCCATTCTATACTTCCATTCTATCTCAGCCAACACTGGGCGAGAGAGGGGTGCACCTAGAACAGCTAACCAGACCATTGCAGGGCAATATACACACACACACACACACACACACACACACACACACACACACACACACACACACACACACACACACACACA
>JBCNYH010000001.1:53321208-53332118 GCA_039654325.1 Tandanus tandanus | reverse complement strand
GGATACCTGTTGTTCAACCTATCTCGTTCGTGTCTGTCCTGCATTTGGGTCTGTCAGTTCTTGGTACCAGCGTAACAGTAAGTTTGGAGTTAGAACTTTTTTAAAAGGTAAAAGTCATATTTCTTGCACTTATGCAAAAAACAAAAACAAAACAAAACAAAACAAAAAACCCCCAAAAACAAACAAACAAAAAAATTCCAGGAGGGATGAAGTTTGCCATTAACTCTTCTTTGATCAAAATATTAAACAGAACCATTTAATACCACGGTCATGATTTTAAACAACTTACAGGACCCTTTTCAGGTTTAAACCCATTAAACTACTTCAGTCGGATTAGACATTGCTACTTGTTGCTTTTCTGTAAAGTCGGTGGTCTGATATGATCCATTTGCTGCCATATTGCTCTTTTACTCCTTGGAAAATAATGTGGTCAGCCCTCTATTTAACAGTACACTTCCACATTTAGCCAAGAAACCCATGGGCTCTCCGCAAATGAAGGTGAACCCTGGCTGTAAAGAGCTTAGGAAGCATTTCAGAACCGAGGGATTAGCCTCACCTCAATTAGGTAGTGGGAATAGGAATTATCCCTACCTCAATTAGCGAGTTTTTCCCTTCTCCCTTTGGATTATGGTATTCACCTTCAGCCTCCGAGGGGTTTCTCGTTTGCTCAGATGATAGCCAAGGCGGGGGTCCACCTTCAGCACACTTTAGCAGCTGTGAAAGCAAAAGCGTCTTTCCACAAACCACTGCTCAAAGCTGACACGGTGAAAGAGTCTCAGTAGAACCAGCTCTGATTATGAGCATCATGAAATATAGTGTACATGTACTGCATTTTATTTTATTTTCTAGAAATTTCTGGAAAATGGGAATTGTGGTAACAGCAAACACTTCCTGTGCCATCTGGGCTGTTTCTCCAATACAGTTCAGGAAATTATAGTGGAAAAAACATCCAAGTGCCAAAAATTGCTTTGACATAGGATTAAAGGAGCTGTGTCACGATGTTCACTTGAATTCGCTTGCGCCAAAGTCAAGTAATTATGCAATGAATATCCAAAATACAAAATAAACTCTGTAGGTGGCACGGTGGCGTAGTAACTAGTACATCCGCCTAACAGCAAGAAGGTCCTGGGTTCAATTCCCAGGCTTTGGTGTTCCTGTGTGGTGTTTGCATGTTCTCCCTATGCTTGTGTGGGTTTCCTCTGGGTACTCTGATTTACTCCGACAGTCCAAAGACATGCATATCAGGCTAATTGGATGTTCCAAATTGCCCCATGGTGAATGGTGTGTGTGTGTGTGTGTTGCCCTGCATTGGTCTGGCGAGCTGTTCAGGGTGTACCTCGCCTCCATCCAGATTTGGCTGAGATAGGCACCAGCCTCTCCGCGACCATAATAGTAGGATTAAGCGGTTCAGCAAATGAGTGAGTGAGTGTGATGAGTAGTCTGTGTTTGTTAAATAAGCTTTCAACTTGCAAATCAAAAAGGAACCTGCCATGGAAGCAGATGGAAATGGATTGCAACAAGGATTTTCTGAAATTTTATTGGACCAAACAGTTTTCATAGATTAAAAATCCCTTTACAAACTCCTATCATCGCCATGTCGCAAGGGGGCTGTGGGTTGTTGTGATTTTTTTTTGCAAGATGGCAGGCACCACCCCACCATCCATCACACCCTAACCCCCTCACCGCTGCGGTTCAATATCCAATATTCGCAGCTAACCCCTATATCTAGAGGCCGTTCGGCCATCCACCATCTGCCAATGCGCTGGGCCTCTGCAGCTTGCCCATGGGAAGTTATCCAATACCCAGAGCGAATTTATTGCACAAACCAAATTAATGTCTGTTTTCCTTTATGATCTATCTATAGAAATGAGTATGCCTTCTCTGATAACCCCATTGAAGTTATTGAGACTATTTTTTTCCAAGAACCATAACGCTGTCCCTTTAAGACAAAATCAAGATTCTTTTCGGGATAATTTTCTCCAACTAAAGCTCTGTAGCTGTAGCACTGGCTGCAGGGCTCATCCAGTTTCAAATCAAGTGTTATCATCTCTACGGCAAAACGTACACAGGGGGTATATGGTGAACGCTCCATGTAGTGGTTCCCCTGGCTACAAAAGTCATAAAGCACCTGTTGCGAGCTCAGTAATAAGCTGCAGGCCTTGCTGGATTCCTGCTTGACTTCACCCTGTCACAGTTTCCCTTTAACAATACACTTCCACATGAAGTCAATGGGAGTCAGGGTGTGGATGGAGAGTTATGGTCTTAGCAAGTACAGAGAGATACGGTCTATAAACATTGCAGGGAGAATGTCTCCCCTACAGGGCATATAATCATGACAGACTGACTGTGTCCAATTTATATGCACATAGCAGTAACCCCCTGATCAGTCTTAAAATACCGGGATGCCAGGATGTTAAACAAATAAAACATCTATCCCTATTAATGCTCTGACACTGAGGTGACACTGAGGTCTGCTCCAATTAAGGCTGAGTTTATTATTCTCGATTTTCTACTGACACAAATGAGGAAAAGGGGGAAAAGCGCAGCAGCAGAAGCAAAAAAAGGCATTCTTTCAGTATGAGCTCAGCTGCGGTGAGACCTCAGTGTAAAAGATAATATATTTGTGTTGAGTAACGTGTGAAATATGGACGGCGCTGCTGAACAGAGAAAAAGAGACTCATCGTGTGTGTGTGTGTGTGTGTGTGTGTGTGTGTGTGTGTGTGTGTGTGTGGGAGGCCCATATAAAACTGCTTCTACAAGGATGTAAGTCATAAAATACCTAAATATGTAAAACGTCATATGAAATGAGATGCACTGGAAGATGTTGCTCAAGTGATATCATTCAGGCTATAAAAGAATATGTGTCCACCAAGAGGGATTTTAGGAGAGGGATATGAAAGATTAAATCTTTGTAGCAATTGCTAATAATTGTTAATAAAAGCCTTGAGGTAACAGGTTTAGGATTAAGCTCAGGGTCTTTAGTGCCTTATTGACCTTAATTACTGGTGTCTGTTAGAATTATTTAACCATTATTAGTACTGTCTGGGATCTGAATGAAGGAAACTCAGTCCTGTATCAAACACGGGTAAACTTTACATCCACCTGTCATCACGGCTGTTATTATTACCATGCTATTAGCAGTCTTCAGATGTTTAAACACACTATGATATGACTTACACGTGGGACAGTCTGAGGAATCTGGTTTATTATCCTTCTTTTCAACGTCCCACTGCTGAGTTAAAAAAAATCTAGTGTGTGCAGGCGTTCGAGTATGAAACGGTAATGGCTCGTGGTTGTTATTCTTTCCGTGCATGGTTACCGCACGGGCGGTGTGGGACAACGCTGGCAGGCCAGGCAGGAGAAAGACTCAAAGCGTGAATGTAAGAAAAGGACCACCTCTGACTAGCAAACAGAGGAGCTGGCCTGATGATGACTTCAACCGAGCTATTTATTTCCGCGCGCAGTCTCCTGCCCAGTTCCCGAAGGCCACGCGCTGATGTTATCCTGAGACCTGGCCAAACGGCAAGCTTGCATGGTGCCGTCCGATTGTTCTTGCCGCCAAAATGGCTTATGGCAGGCAAGAGACTATAAAACGTGGCTTTTGTTCCGTTATATTGCTTTCAACAGCGATGCGGAAAATTAAGTTACACAGAGGATGACGTAAGAACCGGTGTGCGACTGTTTCTTACTTTCAAACACTAAGTAAAGTGATCAAAATACGACCACACGAACCCCAGTTTACTGAATACAACATGTACGGTGTCAAACATTCATTGCTTTTTTTGTCCCTAACTGCTTAATCCTATCAGAGTCACAAGGAGGCTGGAGCCTATCTCAGCTGACTCTGATCGAAGACGGGGAACACCCTGAACAGCATGCCAATCCATCGTGGGGCCAACACACAAGCAACCACTCACAATTACACTCACACCAAGGGGCAATTGGGAACAGCCAATTAGCCTAATGTGCATTTCATTGTGCATGTGTGAGGGAGGAAACTGGAGTACCCAGAGGAAACCCATGCAATCATGGGGACAGCATGCAAATTTCACACAGGAACGCCCTCACCGAGCCCAGACCTCAAACCCAGAACCTTCTTGCTGTGAGGTGGATGAGCATGTCAAACCTCACTCATTCGTGCACTCATTTGCTGAGCCATTTAATCCCACTAGGGTCACAGGGAGGCTGGTGCCTATCTCAGCTGAATCTGGGCAAAAGCAAGGAACAACCAGAACGACTCACCAGTCCATCGCAGGGCCAACGCACAAACAATCAATCACACTTGAACTCACACCAAGGGGCAAACTGGAACAGCCAGTTAGTCTTATGTGCATGTTTATGGACTGTGGGAGGAAACCGGAGTACCCAGAGGAAATTTTTTTATGAAATTTGAAATATATTTTAAAGGCCACATCACAGACGAATCGTGTGCAATAAAAATCTCCAACATGATCCAGCTGTTTAATCAACATTAATAAAAGGGGAAAATGACAAAAATATCTATGCTAATGAGCTGATTAGCCTACTCAGAAGGAATTTTACAAAATGATCCTCCTCCACACAAACACCTCATTTATAGTGAGATGAATGAGCCCAGACCGGGCCGGGTTTATGAACCTGTCAGCATGATGGCTCACATTGTCCATACTGTTATCTCAGTACCTTCTTAAGGGGTTCTAAGGGGTTCGATCCTCCCTCTCCAGTGAAAGTAGATAAGGCCTGAGGTTCAAGGAGGGGCAGTAAGAGATGTGGGAGTACATCTATCATATCTGTTGGAGTTCAAAGGGAGCTGCTTTATCTCCACCAAGATGAGTATTGGCAGGGCTGGAGGTGAGAACCTTAAAGACCTGCGTCCCATTGGGGCAGAGCACTGAGCCATCTGCACATACCCCCTTATTCAAAAACTTAAAAACATTTACTACTGGCTCTCCTGTGACAGTTTTACTGGGTCTGTCTGAGCTCACTGGGTCCAAGTGGATATATAACCGCTAAGTGATAATCATCAAAAGAGATGCTCAAGCCAAATTAAATCCATTGTGAAATGTAGCAGACTCAGCCATTAGCACAGAGCTGCCACCACTACAATAAAGAAAACATAAATATATTTAATATTAATCCAGGATATTATTGATCTTTTATTATTATTGGTCCATATGTGAGATTTGTACACCATGTTGCTGCAAAATAATAGCATTGCCTCATTAAAAAAAAAAAAAGTTAGGATTGGGGGTAAATAAGCACAGACTTACAGAAGAAGTGTTTAGGTCACACTTTTATTTCTAGCTAAAGGATATAAGTATATTATAATTACTAGTCATTTTCTGGCGCATTTCTTTTTTGAAATATTGGCTTTTCATAGGATATCTAATAAAAAAATACTCAAACTATATTTGGTACTTGCACTACAACGATGCAGAATTTAATAAATAATACATCAAATAAAACTTGATGCATACATTGGATTTTTTAACTATCATTTTTAAAAAATTTTAGCAAATAATATGAAGAAGCTAGAACTTGGAAACAAGCAGGTACTTCAGGTACAACAGTTATAACCAACCGCTGTATAATGCTTGATTCTGATTGGCCAGGTGTTGATGAAATAACAGTTATTTGCCAGAGGCAAGGTGGATGTTGCAAAATAGTCTGTAGACTATTCAATTCAGTTACATTTGCCGAGCCTGAAGCGAATAATACTTTTAGTGCATTAAACTCCGAAAACCCCCCAAAACAAAGCAAAACAAAACAAAACAAAACAAAACAAAACAAAAACACCAAATTCTAATTTTTTTTAAATATGCCATTAGAACATCAGCACTGGACAATACTAACATCTCAAAATATTTTTTCCCCCATCATACGTAGATCACAGATCTACACATTTTATTCCATACAGTCACCCCATAATGCTATGATTTCCCTGGCTCATTGGACCAATCAGAGTCAGCCATGGCTGTGATGTAATCCAACATCCATCTTCTCATGTTTCTGAGTGAGATTAATGATTACCACATGGAAACCTAAGTGAAATGTGTTCTGTAAAAGTGTGAGGTTATGCTCAATCAAAACTTTAGTATATATTACATGGAAACAGAAGGAAAGTAAACTAAAATGAGAATTTATGGGTTATTTTTCATTTTAAGGTGTGACAGTGACTGTAATTGTTGTTTTTATATAGCAATATTCACTCAGGATCATTTTTTAAATTCCCAGACAGTGGATCCATCAGACTGCACTATTCCCATGTACTGTATACTAATTTTCTATACCAGCATACACTATAAATGTATCAAATACTTTACATTCTTTTATTTATATTACAAAATGTCCTATATACTTTGATAAATTGCTATGCCATAAGATCAAATGTGTGAGGGAAGTGTAAAAACACTTTGATATGAGATGCTATACAAAAATAATCAGTGTCAGGGTGGTAAGAGTAACTCTACTTTGCTTCAGTTTGTTTCACATTGCACCCCCCCCCCCCCATCCATTAATAATAAATCTATAATATAGTTCACAACAATAAAGTAGTATTTATAATTTATTTGAAAGTAAATTACCATTATTAATATGTCCAAATAGGAATTGAAGCATCAAGTATTTTTTTGTATTTGTGTATATTTCCCCCCAAATGAACTCTAGATATACAGTAGTAAAGTTGCTACATGTTTTGTATATACAATATACAAACATTACTTTTAATTACTATATTATTACTTATTAACTACTATGCAGTTACTGTACTGTAAAATAAACTGATAATTTGCCAAATTAGATTGATGGGTTCTGATCAAACCTCCTTATAATTTATTACCAAATCATTTAAAATCATTTAAAATATGTAAACAGAAATTATATCTATTAGCACAAGCTCAAACAATATGTTTTTTCCTGCATACCAAGATCTTTTAGTCCTCAGCCATTATTAAAACCCACCCTCATGATAGGAATTTAACTACTGAATTTCAGTATGTCAAGACCTCTCTATATAAATGTTTTGTTGATCAGAGAGGTCAGAGGTGAAAGGTCATAGTGGTTTAGAATGAAGCAAGAAGGCAACAGTATCTCAAATAACTACTCTATAAAAGTGTGGTATGCAGAAAAACATCTCAAAACACATAAAGCCTGTATCTCACTGAGAGGTAAACACTGACGAATGTTGTGAGTTTTGGCTTCGGCAACTTTTCTGATGAATGTTGGAGAAAAGCAGGGTTTGTCTCCGTCATTAGATCTTTTGTGCCAATTATCAATATTCGCACAAATGTTTGCAAAAGTGTTTGCGAAAGTGTTTGTGAGTAGGCTGGCGAACATTAACGACTGTTAGCAAATGTTAGCAACAGTGTTTGCAACAATTAGCAACTATTTCCCACACTTTTGATTCTGGGAATGTTTAGCACCTTTTTCCATCTGCTGGTAAAATACCAGGCGAATCTTCGAATTAAACTACCCTGGTCTCCCTGCTTTTGCTTAATCATATTGAAACTGGTTGGGTATTTTTCTTATCCCCTGCATTGTCTTCAGTACTTGGTGAATGAAAAATAGCTGTAGCGACACGTTTTCAAACACTTGCAAACATTTGCAACTGTTTATGGAAAATAGAATTTTCTTGCCACAAAGGAATTTTGAGCATGTTCAAATTTTCTTTGCAGCAAGAAAAAACTATTTGCGACCCTAAAAAAATGTTTGCAAACTGTTTGGAACTTTTTATGAACGTTAACAAAACCCAAAATTTTGTACATTCGTTAGCATTTGCTGCTTCTTGAGATACTAGCAAGTTTACCAAGAGAGAACTCCAAACAGAACTCCAATGAAAGGTATTTATTTATTTATTTATTTATTTATTTATTTATTTATTTATTTATTTATTTATTTATTTATTTCGAGTCTGTAACTGATCAAGATCATAGAAAGTGCCCAGCTCATAAACCCTCCTGAAGTTCAGGTGGTCCAGTTTTCATCTGGTTCTGATGAACTAAACACAAACTACTGCGCCGCTTGTACCATTCAAACAATATGTCTCATTAGAAATGATGGTCAGATATGATTCCCTAACTGAGTTTATTCCAAGAACTGAAGGGTCATACAGCTCTAAAGCCGGAGTCTCAATCTCATGGTACTGGTAATATATGTAACAATTATTTGCCAAAAGTAAGGTGGATATCTCTGGACTGTTCCCAAGCTGGTATAGCTGATTATTCATCAATATTCATTTACAGGTACATTTTACATTTACAGCATTTGCCAGATGCTCTTAGCCAGAGCAACTTACAATTATCATTTTTATACAAATGAGCAACTTGAGGGTTAAGGGCCTTGCTCAAGGGCCCAACAGTGGCGATAGTGAGGATTGAACCACTGACCTTTGGATCAGTAGCCCATCGCCTTAAACCACTAAGCCACCACCGCCCTACCTATAATACGTACAGGTCCTGTACGTATTATTATATTATATCCTTTTGAGACCACACTGTCCTCACACAAGGACTACATTGTGTGCATGTCCGTGTAAAATCCTCGTATGAAGGCAATTGGGTCTTACTCTATCCCAAACTTCTTTCTGTTTGAAGACATACTGTATATGTAATGCAAGAAGGTCCTGGGTTTTATTCCCGTGCTCGGCAAGGGCGTTTCTGTGTGGAGTTTGCATGTTCTCCCCGTGCTTATGTGGGTTCCCTCCGGGTACTCCGGGTTTCCTCCCACAGTCCAAAGACAGGCACATTAGGCTAACTGGCTGTTCCAAATTGCCCCTAATAGTGAGTGTGAGTGTGAATGGTTGTGTTGTGCGATGGACTGGTGAGCTGTTCAGGGTGTAACCCGCCTTCGCCCAGAGCTTCAGAGGGTGTGGTGAACATCTTTGTCACGTGGCTTAGAGTTTAGACCATCTCAGGGGTTTTGTTAAGTTAGCAGTCCTAATATTATCCCCAGGTAAAGTACATATAATAAGATAGCGTGCGATCTGAGTGCATCAGAAAATAAAGACATCTCTTGGAGTTAAACTGATGAAACGTCTGGCTCTGATGGTATTTACCACTGCGTGATGAATACCAGCGTGTGGTAGAGAATCCTTCTTATTATTAATTGAAGCTGACTTCAGGGTGTGTGTCTTTTTCAATACTACTGCCACAGTGAGATCATCTAGGTCATGGTCCCCTCTATTTTGTTCCAATTTTCCAGGGGAGATGAATTACATGATTATGATTTATGCAAACAGAACTGTATTGTTAAAAAAAAAAAAAATGTTTTGAGTGTATTGGAGTGCGTTGTTTATCTGACAATGTGAAACATTTGTATTAGTCGTCTATGTGGAAAGATATAAAGTTCTGTTTTCAAGTGTACATGCATTCTGTTATAAAAGAGGACTTGAGTGCAAAAAAGTAAACATGCTGTAATTTAATAATAAGTCCGAAAAAACTGAAGGGAATCTAATTATGGGCGTATCTTTAAGAATCTACACTGCTTTTCCTTTATAATCCTTTCATGTTTTGCCTCACTGAGGGGCTAACCTAAAAAAAAATAAAATAGGTAAAGATAAAGTATTTTGCAGAGGAGTGAGACTAAAGAGGTTATGCTTAACCCAGTATTTAACATAAATATCCCTGAGCAAGTTTTGAAAGAGAATTATCTCCATTTTTCTCTCTTCCTCTCTGACATGCTGATATCAGTGATCTTCATGCACCTTGGTGACCCACTGAAAAGATGCCTAATATCCAGAACTACATCTTGCCATGAAAGTCTTTCTTTTCAGCTTTATCTGTGTGGATAGACTTCCAGCCTTGCACATCTGTAAGGCATTACCCAAACTGCCCCCCTCCCCCCCTTCTACCCCTACTCACACACCTAGAGGTTGTGCAGTTGGTCAGCAAAGGGGCAGCTGCTGTGAGCTCGGGGTCAAGCTGGCCTGTGCTGTTAGACACAGGGGACATGGCTTCAGGGAGTTGAGGGGTGTTTTTGGACAGGAGGAGGTTAACCTTTACTTCCTCTTGGGTCTGAAGAATTATTTAAGGGCTCTGAAATAGGGCCATGTAGCAGTGAGGATGTTCAATAGATTCATAAGATTGATCAGCTGAGAGAAAGAATTAATGAAGGTTATGTTTGAGCAGTTTGGCGGCACACTGGCGCAGTGATTAGCACATCCGTCTCACAGAAAGAAAGTCTTGGGTTCAAGTCCTGGTCTTGGGTGTTTCTGTGTGGACGTTGCATGTTCTCCCCGTGCTTGCATGGGTTTTCTCCGGTTTCCTCACACAGTCCAAAGACATGCACATTAGGCTAATTGGCGGATCCAAATTGCCCCTAGGTGTAAATGAGTATGAATGGTTGTGTGTATGTTGGCACTGCAATGGTCTGGTAAGCTGTTCAGGGTGTACCCTACCTTTGCCCAGTGTCGCTTAAGATAGGCACCAGCCTCCCCGTGACCCTAGTAGGATTAAGCAGATCGGCAAATGAGTGAGTAAATATTTGAGCTGTTGTGTGATTGGGAGGTACTTTAGTCAAGCAAATAGAAGCTACAGTAGAAAGAAGCAATGGTACCCTGCAGGCAAAGTTTCGACTGTATTTTAAATAGCTTTAACTATAGTAGGGTCCGTAAAATCTCAAAAAACAAACAAACAAACAAACAAAATAAATAAATAAATATTAATAAATTATTAAATAAAATAAATAATCTGGGATACACAATTGGAAATATGCTAAAAGCTTTAGAGTACTGAGACTGTTCAACAATCTGCACTACTAATAAGTCCCTAAGTAAATTTTCTAGACCATATAGTGGGGCAAAAAAGTATTTAGTCAGCCACCAATTGTGCAGGTTCTCCCACTTTAAAGATGAGAGAAGTCTCCAATTTTCATCACAGGTACACTTCAACTATGAGAGACAGAATGGGGGGAAAGAATCCAGGAAATCACATTGT
>JBCNYH010000001.1:53309142-53320321 GCA_039654325.1 Tandanus tandanus | reverse complement strand
GTATACCTGTGATGAAAATTGGAGACCTCTCTCATCTTTTAAGTGGGAGAACTTGCACAATTGGTGGCTAACTAAATACTTTTTTGCCCCACTGTAAATACTATATAAGCCAATTTGTTATATTGACCATGTTAAGTGCTTTGCACAAAAGGTCCTATGGCTAATTGCTAAACAAGTGTTCACACGACACTCTGATGGACTTTCTCTATAATAGTTCATACATTATTGCACAAACTTGTGGACTCCCCGCCAAATCGAATGCACACTGCCCCAAAGACCCACTTTTTACCCAAGTAGCTGTTGGTAATATAGTCTGTAATGAAAATGTGTGTATTAACTTAGAAAAGAATGAAAATAGAACCACCCTGTGATCGATGGGCAGCCTGCCCAGTGCGTACCATGCCTCTTGCCCAAAGTCAACTGGGATTGGCACCCCCTAGCAACCCCTCCATGGGAGCCTGACATTTTCATTAGTACTCTCAGACTTTTGGACTCCATTATCTACTAACATCTACATACTGAGAAGAAGATACCCCCTCAGTCTCCCAGAAGTCTCTCAGTGGTGTGCTGTTATAAGAAATGAACCGACAATGGAGTAGTGTGACATGGCCTGACGCAAAACAGAATTACCATTACCACCCCAATGCTGATCCTTTTTTAATAAAAAACATGTTCTTGAATTCTTTTATTTCACTTACACTCCACCTATTTATCAATCCTTCTTTCTTCTTAAATAAGCTTTAGAAATGAAACTTTCTTTCTTTTTAGCATTCTGTTAATCCTTTAAATCCAATTAGAGTGGCATTCGATATTGTGGAAAAAAAGAAAAAACAAGTTCCTGCTATTACTTATGCTATAGCAGCTTTTTTTTGCTCTTTGGTGAAATCAGATGAAAATGCTTGTCAGCTTGTCATGAAAGCATGCAATTATATGTCTTGGAGAATAATAGTGTGCAATTTGACAAAAATATCATTTCATACAGTGCTTGAGGACATTTCTGTGACGAGCTATATGCATCAAAATAGATAACTTAGCTAAAAACTATCAGCAAAACAGTACTAGCATATTTAAAGTGTAAATAAAATCAATTTAAAAATAATTTTGATGAAAGTTTCATTTAATGCCCACAAAAATAAAACTGTAACAATAAAAAGGAAATAAATAAAACAGACCTGCAAGAAAATACATCCAATCAACTTCCATCCGGTTTCATTTATTTTGTAATAATTAAAAACAACATTTAATAATTAAAGTATACAGAAAAGTGTATTGTGGTACCACTTATTACTATATAAATATTATATTGTGGGGCAGCACAGTGGTGTAGTGGTAAACACATCTGCCTCAAAGCAAGAAGGTCTCGAGTTTGAGTCCCTGTCTCGGCAAGGAAGTTTCTGTGTGGAGTTTGCATGTTCTCTTCATGCTTGTGTGGGTTTCCTCCAGGTACTCTGGTTTCCTCCAACAATACAAAGATATGCTCAATAGGCTGATTGGCTGTTTCAAATTGCCCCTAGGTGTGAGTGCGTGTTGGCGAAGATGTACCCCGCCTTTGCCCAGAGTCAGCTGAGGCTCCAGGCTCCCGCAACCATGGACCATTGAATATTGTATTATCCTATCACTTAGCCCTTCCTGAGACACCTTCCAAAAGGGATGAATCACTATATCAACACTGTAATTTGTCACTACAAAGAAGCCAACACTTGCAGAGCTGTTATAGAAAATGACTGAACACTTCTGCTCTATCAGAATTAAGAAATTCAACAGAACTGATGTTAAATAGTTGCTACAAGCACAACAGTAAGTGGACACCAACCAATTAAACCCATAGTAGAGTCTTCTCCAAAATGGTGTCAAATTATTCAGAATGTCATTGCATGTTGCAGCATTAAGATTTCCCTTTACTCAAACTCATTCATTTATTCATTTTCTAAGCCGTTTAATCCTAATTAGGGTCAAGGGGAGGCTGGCGACCATCTCAGCTGACTCTGGGCGAGGGTACACCCTGGACAGCTAGCCAGATCATTGCAGGGGCAAAACACATACAACCATTCACACTCACACGCATACCTAGGGGTGATTTAAAACAGCCAATAAGCCTGCTGTGCATGTTTTTGGACTGTAGAAGGAAACCGGGGTACACAGAGGAAACCCACGCAAGCACAGGGAGAGCATGCAAACTCCACCCAGAAACACCCAAGCCCAGAAATCGAACCCAGGACTTCTTGCTGTGAGGAGGACGTGCTAACCACTGCACCACTTCAATCAAGTGAACATACACTAAATTGAACCACTTACAGCATGGAAATGGCCCATGCATACAGTGCAAAGTGTATAAAGTTATGGCCTGTCAAGGTTGGAGTGGAAGACTTTAAGGTTGCCCTGATCTCAACCCCACTGAATACCATTGGGGTAAGTGCAGGTCTTACTTTGCACCAGGCCTCATCCTCAGTACACAATTTTTTTGTACCACTGAGGCTGAATGAGCACAAATTGGGCAGCACGGTGGTGTAGTGGTTAGCATGTCCACCTCACAGCAAGAAGGTCCTGGGTTTGCATCCTGGGCTTGGGCATTTTTGTGTGGAGTTTGCATATTCTCCCCATGTTTGCGTGGATTTCCTCTGGGTACTCGGGTTTCCTCCCACAGTCCAAAAACATGCACAGTAGGTTAATTTGCTCTTCAAAATTACCCCTAGGTGTGAGCGTGAAGTTGTGTGTGTTGGCCCTGCAATGGTCTGGCAAGCAATTCGTGGTGTACCTCGCCTTCGTCCGGTGTCGGCTGAGATAGGCTCCAGCCTCCCTGGAACCCTAGTAGGATTAATGGTTCAGCAAATGAGAGAGTGAGTGAGTGAGTGAGTGAGTGGGTAAGCACACATTCCAACAACCCCACTGTAAAATCTAGTAGAAAACCTTCGAGGTAGGACTTGCAATAAAGATCTTGCATTAAAATTTATATCCAAAGTAGAAATCCCTGTGTTTTTCTTACTTCGTGGACTGAGAATCGCACATCAATTTACGGTTCCGTGCGTAATCAATGGTGTCCACGCCAATTATATACGGACCCGACCCATTTTTCCTGTGAGGGGTGAGGATCCATTTTACGACGTTCACTGTACAATTGAGTGACCTCCTAAAGTGTATTTATTTCACACATAGTCAAGCAGTAATTAATTTATTCTCCAAAAACAAATGGTATGAATTTCGTGTTACATACGGGGGGCGGCACGGTGGCACGGTGTTTGGCATGTCCGCCTCACAGCAAGAAGACCTGGGTTCGATTCCTGGAGCCCGGGAAGTTTCTGTGTGGAATTTGCATGCTCTTGCTGTGCTTGCATGGACTTCATCCAGGTACTCTGGTTTCCTCCCACAGCCCAAAAACATGCACAGTAGGTTAATTTGCTCTTCAAAATTACCCCTAGGTGTGAGCGTGAAGTTGTGTGTGTTGGCCCTGCAATGGTCTGGCAAGCAATTCGTGGTGTACCTCGCCTTCGTCCGGTGTCGGCTGAGATAGGCTCCAGCCTCCCTGGAACCCTAGTAGGATTAATGGTTCAGCAAATGAGAGAGTGAGTGAGTGAGTGAGTGAGTGGGTAAGCACACATTCCAACAACCCCACTGTAAAATCTAGTAGAAAACCTTCGAGGTAGGACTTGCAATAAAGATCTTGCATTAAAATTTATATCCAAAGTAGAAATCCCTGTGTTTTTCTTACTTCGTGGACTGAGAATCGCACATCAATTTACGGTTCCGTGCGTAATCAATGGTGTCCACGCCAATTATATACGGACCCGACCCATTTTTCCTGTGAGGGGTGAGGATCCATTTTACGACGTTCACTGTACAATTGAGTGACCTCCTAAAGTGTATTTATTTCACACATAGTCAAGCAGTAATTAATTTATTCTCCAAAAACAAATGGTATGAATTTCGTGTTACATACGGGGGGCGGCACGGTGGCACGGTGTTTGGCATGTCCGCCTCACAGCAAGAAGACCTGGGTTCGATTCCTGGAGCCCGGGAAGTTTCTGTGTGGAATTTGCATGCTCTTGCTGTGCTTGCATGGACTTCATCCAGGTACTCTGGTTTCCTCCCACAGCCCAAAAACATGCACAGTAGGCTAACTGGCTGTTCCAAATCACCCCTAGATGTGAGTGTGAGTGTAAATGGTTGTATGTGTGTTGGCCCTGCGATGGCCTGGCGAGCTGTTCAGGGTGCACCCTGCCCTCACCCAGAGTCGTCTGAGATGGGCACCAGCCCCCCTCAACCCTAATTAGAATTTAATGAATGAATGGATGAATGTTACATATGGATTTATTCCTGTTTGTTACTAATAAAAGTGCAGTTATGTGCATGAAGTAGTTCTCTCACTGTCTTAATAACAATAGTTCATGAGTTTACTGTCGATCTAGAGGGAAGTAAGCTGGACTACATTAAAATTTGGGGATTGTGAATGTCACACTTTATGGTGTCAGTTTCAGAGAATGAACCAAATGCAATGCAACTACAATGTCGGAGAATTAAATTGGTCACACAGATAATCATATAATCACACTATAAACCTGATGTACAATATAAACCTTTATAAAGTTAAAATCTAAAATTAGGTGTAACACTGAATGTGTGTAGAAGTTTTAGGCCAGGTGTAGATTGGGATTCGCATGGCTTGTTTTAGACACAATTATTCTACACACTGTGAGCCAGAAATCTTGATTACACCATTTAGGGTGTTTAAATGATAATTCTGTAATTCCTGTAGTTGAAACAGGCTGTGTGTGTGTGTGTGTGTGTGTGTGTGTGTGTGTGTGTGTGAGTTCATAATGGTTTCGCAACAGAACAAATGTACATCTGCCTGATGTATTCTGTGAAGAGAAAATCCTGACCATGACACAGATGTTTAGTTCTTATTTATTTAAAAGGTTTATACTGTTTATATTATTTCTATTAGTGATCGCAGCGATGTCACTGCTGTGGTGGAATTTCTGGAATTTTCCTGAAGACTTCTGTGTTTGTAAGTGCTGTGGTTTTAATCAGAAATCCGATCCGCTCTTCTAATCAGCGCATTGATTTCCCTCCCACTAACACAGGTCAAACGTTCCAGATCTGCTTACACACGCAGCCGCAAATCGAACCCTGCAGAACAAATCCCTTCTGTGTGTCGGAGCCGAGAAGGAGGTATTAAAATGCAGCTCTTCCTCGAGCACTTCAACAGTCTTCTCATCAAGACGTTGAGCGGGGACAGGACGGCTTCGGTTGCTTTTGCAGTCTAGCGTTTGATTAGCGGAAAGCTTGTTCGCTTTTTTTTTCCCCCAACATGTGCTAGATTAAGCTTCGGCCCTTTAGTTGTGGTTGGGGTAGACAGGGCAATTTTGTGGTTATGCAAAGCCTGTGTCTAGAAATCACCAATGTTGATGGTGAAGAGTCTTGCTCTACATGCACAGAGGCCCAAGTTTATGCCATATTCATCAATGCCTAATTAGCAATGAATTATGGGAGCTTTGTGAGATTTCTGTAGAGTTGCCATCATATCTATGCAAGGATACAAAAAAATCAGCCACCATCCCAAAAAATAACCCCACCCCGAAATGTTTCTGGAAAAGTTGTGTAATGGAGATTCAGTACTGTATCTAACAGCCATGACTGATTAAAATCGTCACCGGGGAAGTGTTTTTGTGTCTGACTCTAAGCTTGAAATCATTTGAGGAATGTATCAAATTGCGATTGTTATTACCTCCGTTGCTATTGTCACATTTCAACCCATTTTTATCACGATATACTTCACAACTCACCCATTTAAATCCATCAGGACACCTTTATGTTTCAACACATTAATCAGTCATCTACAAACCTGCTATAATTTACCGGTCTTATCTCTGTAACCGAAGCAACTCCCAAATTCAGTTTGTTCCAGAACAGCAGAAAGAGATGGATGATCCAAACCAGGAAGGAAAAGGAGTGAGGTAGAGGAGAAAGATTTCAGGATTTCAGGATAGCTTAACCCTCCATGATGAACTGGTTAATTAAAGCTTGTGTGCCAAAACAGAAATTTAAACCTGGTCGGCTCCAGCTGAGCAAGGAATTAAATTAGGAGCTGAAATTCCTCCAAGAGGTATAAGCCTTGAAGAAAAAATCAAGAGGACCTTTTTTTTTAACTGGTATGAAAAAGAGAACAAGAAAGTATAGCTATTTGCTAATCAGCACCTTAGCAAATAATATCATGGCAAGCTGTGCATGTAGAGCCAAGTTTGTATGTTTAAACAGTATTTTAATATAATGTGAAGACCAATACACTTAGGGATGTGCTGTTAGAGGAAATTAATAATTCCTGGGATGATGTGATGTGATGCCATGTATAATGGATTAATTTCTTTAGAACAACACCAATACAGCATGGGGAAAACATGCAAACTCCACACAGAAACACCCTTTTGCTGTGAGGCATACGTGCTAAGCACTATGCCACCTTGCCTCCCTGAAGTAACAACATGTGAATAATGTCTTGTTAATAATGAGTTACTATGGCAACTATAATGTATTAAGATGAGTTTAATGATATAAACTCTGATAAACTCTGTGATTATAGAAAATTACTCAATACCTTTATTGACCAATCAGATCTGAGAATTCAGCAGGATTGTGGTATAAACCTTTGCCACCAGAATTCTCACTAAATAGACCTGGGAGCCAGCCAGCTGCAATGAAATTGTCTGGCTGCTTCGTGGAGTGGCTGGCTAGCTGATTAGCCAGTCATAGTAGAAGAGATAACTGGCTATGATAAAACACGGCTGGCTATTAGTGGCTAAAGTTAGAAACATGAGAAGGATATGTAATTTGGCTGCATACACAAAATTGTACATACTCTAAATAATGTAAAAACAAATCCTGTAATGGATTTATATAATCATGGCATGTATTAAGACATTAATTGTGATTTGTCTGTAATAACAATCTTATATCCAATAGCCACACGCACACACACATGATGTAGGAATGCATACACATATTTAAAATTAACCTTAGATTTGTTTAACAACGGTTTCAAGGCTTTGAGCACGGACAGACCAGGTAACCATGTATAGTTTCAGCAGGCAGCATATTACTTAGTAATAACAACAATATTTATAATTCAGGATAACTAAGTTTGACTGTATAGTAAATGGCTTCGTATTAGGTTATAACTGTTAGAGGGGTAATTGAAGAATGACCATGTGTAATAATGTACATATTTAACCACATTCCTGATAGTTTTAAATACATTTAGAACTTGGAGAACATCCTTATATGCTCCAAGGTTACTGAAGTGATCACCCACCAGTCACGGAAGTTTATACTTTTGTTGCTGAAACTCCCGAGGCTCTTCTGTTGGGGAGATTATCTGCTTACTTTTATGCACAAAGGTATTTAAAGGACCGGCGGCATAGACATAAACACAAGGCCTGCCTGTATTCAGAACATGCTGCCATCTTACCAGAGACTATTTCGCTTGTTGGAGCAAGTTGAGACACAAAACTTTACACCCATCTTATTGGAATGGTAATATGGCGGCCACCAAAGGCACATCATGCGAGGGTCTTGTCCGCTCTTTATTTCTGTTCATATCGGTGTTCAACAGCTATATCAGCCAATTTATATCGGTGGTGATAATATGCTAAAGATTTTTGATCAGTGGCAGCTGGCTTTTCCAACAAATAGGAGATATCAGCAGCTATAAGAGACGGTGCACAGGTCTATCACTAAATAAGATGCACAAATGAGTGTAAGTAAAATATTAATGTTAAAAAGCAGAGGTATTGGAACTTTACAGGACATTTACACTTCCAAAAGAACAAAGCATTTAAGGACAGAACAGAAAGATGAAGAGTAAATATTATTTTCCAGAAGTAGCTCGGTGGGTGAGTCAGACTAAGGCAGAGGTCTTTTTGGGGGGTTTAAGCAGAGAGGTGGCAGGGCTGTGGGACGCTGTGTGTTTTTTGTCCTGGTTATTTCTACTGGCATTTTTACTCTAATCCTGTAGGATTTGGGTTTGTTTCATGTGGATATGGGAGACCGGGGGACTGGAGCAGAAATGGAAAAACTCTCCACGCTAAAGCAACAGGGGAAAGAAAAGAGCAACATTATCAACTCTTCCCTGCTGCTGCTGCTGCTGCAAAAAAAAAAAACAATGTATGTAAACCCATAGCATTTACTAAAGTGGTATTTCTGGAATTGAGTGCTGATGTGTGGTGTTTATATGCTACAGAGGGCCTGCTCTTGATTATTCACCACGGCTGCTGGAAACCCCCGCCCAGCCACCTGATTCACATCGGAAACCAGCATAAATCTCCACTTAGAAAAAATATTACACACTATAAAACACATAAATCACAAAAACTGGGAGCTACAGCACTTGAGTCTGTTTACGTATACTCTAAGAAAGGTCATGTGACTTTCACATGTAAATAATCACATGAGTTACACTTGTGGGTGCTTTTCACTGTGAGTGATTTGTTTTTCACATGATTTATTAGACGTAATTCCTTTATTCCTTTATCATATGTGAAATAAAAGTTATTTTTGCTTTTTTTATTTTTCTCTCATGATTAATGTATTTTCACGTGATTCCCCCATATTAATTAATTAATGTACTTATTGTGCAGCGATTTTATAGATTGTTTCTTATAGGAAGTGATCATACATTATTACATGTATATTTTTAAGGTATAACACACTGAAATCTAGTTTTCACATATTTTCCACATGTGCACTCATATTGCTCATATGAAATGGATTTGGTTTTTCCATAAGGAATTTCTTTTAAAGGAATAGGCCTTGCTTTAATCTCTGTTTCTCTCGTGTTCATGATTCCCTGTTCTAAATATAGCCCATGGATCTGATTCGTATCAGAGACTGAAGAATGAGTTTGGAGCTCTGGAGTTGGACTCGTTACAATGCCGTGCTCTTCTGGGCCCAGGAAAGCCTTGAAAGAAGAGAAGACCATCTCTTAACAGCACTGTCATCAACTCCCAACCATCAAAAAGCCCCCATGGAGTGTGTTGTACGTCAGTTCTGGGAGGCAAGTCAAATTGCTTGGTTTTGCTCTGCTTAGAAAGGGATCGGCAGAAATTGCCAACAGATTGCCTGCGCGCCTGCTCCTTTCACTTTACACAACATGCCTTGCATTCAATCTCCGTGTCTGCATCCCTCACCTCCGGCTTTTACACTTCAACGAGTAAATCTACACCCTGTCCAAAGATCAGAGGAAAAAAGCAGATATGTTAAAAATTCAAGGGATTATATGAATAATATAAACGAGGCAACGGTGGGGTACACCCTGAGCAGCTTGCTAGACCATCACAGGTCAACACACACAACCATTCACACTCACACTCACACCTAGGGGCAATTTGCCTAATGTGCATGTCTTTGGACTGTGTGAGGAAACCGGAGTACGCAGAGGAAACCCACACAGAAACACCCGAGCCTGAGACTCAAACTCAGAACCTTCTTGCCGTGAGGTGCTACGCTACAGTGCTACCATTGTCACAGAACAGCTTTACAAAAACAAAAAAACTCTGGCTATGTGAATGAACCAGAGGGCGGCATGGTGGCGTAGTGGTTAGCATGTCTGCTTCAGAGCAAGAAGGTCTTGGGTTTGAGTCCTGTGCCTGGCATGGACATGTGGAGTTTGCCTGTTCTCCCTGCAGTGATGTGCGTTTCCTCCAGGTACACCAGTTTCCTCCCAGAGAACAGGCTGTTCCAAGTTGCCCCTAGGTGTGAGTGTGAATGGTTGTGTGTGTTGATCCTGCTGTTCAGGGCTCCACCTTCACTCACAGTTGGCAGAGATAGGCTTGAGCCTCCCCACGACCCTAGTTTTGGCTAGGTTTGGCAAATGAATGAATGAATGAATGAATGAATGATGCAGAAATGTATTTTCAGAATCAGATCAGAAATTATATTAGAAGCTTATCCTGATCGGCTTTGGTTTAGTTTCAGGAATTTTCAGTATATTTCCATCGCAGGACCCTTTACAAGAACTCAACGCAGAGACTTTTTCAGAAGTTTTGGTACATTTCCCTCTCTCGTTCACTATAGGAACATTTTCAGGAGATCCAGATTAGTGTTCAACACACAAACTCTTTTAGGATCTCAGGGACTTTCTGCATGTTTCCTTGGCAGGAAACTTTGGGGAACATTTCCACTGTTGCCCCCACTACCAAGAAACAGAGGAGCTTGAGGTGTGGGTCCACAAAATAACTCTTTTCTGGAACTTTTAATGCATTTCTCGAAGAACCAAATCTAATCTCTTTCAGGAACCATTTTAATTTCTGCTTCTGTGGTCCAGGAAATAGAACCTGTTGTAACGAACAAGTGCAGAACATCAAACCTTTTTCCTTCAGTCATGTAAAGCAGTATATCACTCATGGACAGAGTTAAAGAACCTCTTAGATGTGATTTCAGATGTCTGAAATCACATGTGTGTCTGCTTTAGAAATCAACAATAATCTTCAGCATCCTATTTGTGCAACAAAGTGAGAACAGTGAAGAACCTCACAGCTTCATGTTCCATACCTGAAGACCTGAAGTGCCGCCCAGTCTGCATCACTTCTGCTCATTTACAGAAAAGAGATTTATTCATCTGGAGAGTTATTTACAAAACAATAGACATGATTGAATCCCTTGGTGTGCTGAAAGACACGGAGCAGGAACAGACTCAATCTCTGCGCTCAGAGTAGAGATATGTAATATCACCACAGGCTGCAGCAGCTACACTACTGGAGTATAACCGTGTTGGTTGTTGGAAGTGAAATTAAGAAGGAAGTGTAAAGAAATGTAGAGATTTCTTTGTTTTTGGCTTTGAATTCAGTCTGGGCCTTCGGTAGCCTGAACCCAGCGAGGACATATGCAAACATTTTAAAACAGAGAGAGAGAGAGAGAGAGAGAGAGAGAGAGAGAGAGAGAGAGAGAGAGAGAATGAAATTCTCTCTATAATGAGTGTTAATGTCAAATTCCCAACATGCCATACAACAGGTGCTTCACTCCCCTACCTGTCTATCTGTCATAAACAACCCCTCCACCCCTCTCTCTTCCCCCAAGTTTGGATCTCTATCTATTTTAACTTTTTTTCCATGCAGTTTCTTTCTTTCTTTCTTTCTTTCTTTCTTTCTTTCTTTCTTTCTTTCTTTCTTTCTTTCTTTTTTTCTTTCTTTCT
>JBCNYH010000001.1:53295688-53305945 GCA_039654325.1 Tandanus tandanus | reverse complement strand
CATCATCATCATTATTATTATTATTATTATTATTATTATTATTATTATTATTATTAATAATAATAATAATAATAATAATAACAATAATAATAAGATTGGCTAAAATGTTCATTAGATGCCCACTGGGGGGAGATATTTCATTATAACTAAGACAAGTTATAATAATCCATTTGTGTCTGGGGGAGGTACCTTGCACTCTGTGAGTGCCCCTCTGGTGTTACATAGGACCTCCTTGAAAAGAAAGAACTCAAACCACCCAATGAACCTCGAAGGAACCAAATCTAACAAACTATGTGGCCTCCCAGTTTCTGGAAGACATTGAAATTTCAGCTTTTGGTCCAGGGAATAGTGAGATAAATCAGATTTTTCTTCAGGTTCTCCAGTTTCCTCCCACTTCCCCCCAAAAAATGCTGAATTAACGTCTCCAGTTTGCCCCAGGGTGGCACAGTGGCGTAGTGGTTAGCACGTCCGCCTCACAGCACGAATCCTGGGTTCGAGTCCTGTGCTCAGGGTGTTTCTGTGTGGAGTTTGCATGTTCTCCCCGTGCTTGCGTGGGTTTTCTCCAGGTAATCCAGTGTTCTCGAACAGACCAATTTTTTTGTTCTAAATTGCCCCTAGATGTGTATGTGAATGTGAATGGTGGTGTTTGTGTCAACCCTGCATTGGTTTGGCAAGCTGTCCAATGTAGGATAGGCACCAGCCTCCCAGTGACACTAGTAGTAAGAGTAAGCAGTTCAAAAAATGATGAGCAAATGATAATGAGTTTGCCTGTAGGTGTGTTAGAATTTATAACAGAATGTGT
Organism: Tandanus tandanus; assembly: GCA_039654325.1. Taxonomy (NCBI): domain Eukaryota; kingdom Metazoa; phylum Chordata; class Actinopteri; order Siluriformes; family Plotosidae; genus Tandanus; species Tandanus tandanus. The sequence continues at coordinate 53,305,143 of JBCNYH010000001.1, read as the reverse complement.
ACTGTATGTGTTTAAATGAGCGTGATATCGAGATGTACTAGTGTCCAATACGGCATGTATTCTGACCTCATACCCAGAATTCCCAGGACAGACAACAGAATCCAACCTCGACCTGTACCGGGTTAAAGCTCTTACTGAAGATAACTGAATAAATCAAGTGCACATACACACGTAACACTAACTACAGTCCCTAGTAGGAGTTCGGTTGATTCTTTTTTCTTTAAGAGGAGAATGGCAATGCATGCCTAGTTAAGAAATATTGAATTATTTTTTGGGTGATTTTATTTGAGTTTTCTTGTTCTGATATTGTGACATTAATTTGAAATGTTTATCATTTCACTTCCTTTTTTTAACTGTACTATAATAAAGCAAACATTGTCATACACAGAGAGCACAGGGAACATAATTGGTATCTTAATGGTTTTACTAAATTTGATTGTTGTGACATGGAAATCAGGTCAAGGTGACCTAGTTTTTACAAGGTTAACTGGCATGTTGGCACATATCTGGTATAAATAACAGACAATCCTGCACTAAATTTTACATATCTGACTTTTTACATGAACACATGCATATTTCATGTGGCCCCTGTGACCTTGAAATTAGGTCAAGCTGACCCAGTTTCAAAAGGCTTGAAGATCTTGACACTAAGTATAACAGGTATGAATTAGAAACCAATCCGACAAAAACTGCATCCTTTAGAGTGTTAACGGGCATTTTTGATGAATTGACCTTTGTGACCTAGAAAAATAGATCAAGGGGACCCAGTTTGGATAGGCAGGTAGGGCGTGCCATAGGGACAATTCAATATAAATATAAAATAAATCCATAATGAACCGGCACTGCTAGAGGCTTAACAAGAAGTGTGTGCGGCGGCACGTGGACAGCCCTGAAAACACGCTTCGCAGGGGATAGAATAATGCTTCATGCAACATTCTTCACCCCAGCAAACAACACAGCTTTTAGATGTAACACAAACATAATCCATTTTTTACCTTGCTAGCTCTAATGACAACAATAATTTCTAAAAATCACAGTTTAGAGAGAGAGAGAGAGAGAGAGAGAGAGAGAGAGAGAGAGAGAGCGCGTGATGTGCATGTGCAGGATTTATGCTTCACATTACCCAGATTCCCCTTGGAGAGAGCGAGGTGCTGGAGCGGCGTTGTGTGAAGACGCAATGACAGGAAATGAGGTCAGACAGCAAGCTGGAACCTCGGCACCTGGAGCCAATCAGCTCTGTTCATCAGATGGTAGTGAAGGTTTTAAACCATGCTTTGTACCCCAACCCCCCAAAATCTGCTCAGCAACTAACGCAGGAAGTCGTCCATTAAAAGGTGCATTATGGGATAGATGTGAAGGGTACAGTGTGGAGAAGCGGGGCTTTGATCCTTTAGGTTTGTGATCTCAGATTGAGGGGGAAAAAAGCAAATCTAAGTATTGATATGTTTGTTGAACTGGTTTATTGATAGAACATGAATCAGTGTTTAAATAAAAGTGAGTGTGATAGTGTGAGTGAGCCTTAATCAAGTTCAAAACCTTTTCCTGTAAATCTCAGCACTGAACTCTCAGCTCTGTAGCTGTACCATTCGTGTACATGTGTGGCCTCTGGGTTCTCACAGAATAAACTGAACTCTTCCGGAGGTTAATAAAAGAGAAACTAGCGGCCTCGTTGTCCTTTGGTGTGGCTCTGTGTCACAGAGGCAGCTTTTGCTCACACAGTGTTTATTTTAGGAGTCCTTGCTTCTGCGTGACTTTGGAGTAAATTAAATGTAACTTTTCCCTCGTTAAGTGCAGTCTGATTGTGACACAGTCTATTATGGCGAATTAGTCCACTGCATGACTGCGTGTCTGCTCAGTTTAACTAACGTGACTTTTGTTTGTTTTCTTCTGTCTCCTCCACTCCTTCATTCGTCTTTGGCTGTTTAGGTGGTGCGGTCCAAAGTCAGGATACGGATCCGGATAGAGGGGGGGGGTGAGGTTTGAGGAGGGGTATTGCGAGGGTGATGGGGCACAGTTGATTTAGCTGCTCTGGTTATGAACTGTTGGCGGTCAATAAAGCTGAGAACTCCCCAGTGAATTAAGACAGGAGGAGGAATGACAGAGGGATGAAGAGATGGAGAAAGAGAGGGAGAGAAAAAAGACAGGGTCTTAAAGGGCAGGGCTGTTTGGGGGAAAATGAGAAGACCTGCGGGAATGAGATGAATGAGTGAGGGTGTGTGATGAGAGAACAGGAGAGGTGGAGTGTAAGGGGGCAAGAGAAAGTGGCGGAGAATGGTGGTCTTGTGTAATGGCTCATAGTGTCGGTGTGTGTGTGTGTGTGTGTGTGTGTGTGTGTGTGTGTGTGTGAGAGAGAGAGAGAGAGAGAGAGAGCAGACAGAATGCGATCAGATATTTACAAAATACTGTGCTGACACTGGGCGGCACGGTGGTGTAGTGGTTAGCACAGCCGCCTCACATCAAGAAGGTCCTGGGTTCGAGTGCTGGGCTCGGGCGTTTCTGTGTGTAGTTTGCATGGGTTTCCTCCGGGTACGCCAGTTTCCTCCCACAGTCCAAAGATATGCACATCAGGCTAACTGGCTGTTCCAAATAGCCCTTAGGTGTGAGTGTGAATGGTTGTGTATGTACCCCACCCTTGTCCAGGGTGTAGCCCCCCAGTGGCCAGTGTCTGCTCATATAGGCACCAGCCTCTCTGTAACTCTAAGTAAGACTCTTTGCTAGGCTGATTGGCACTTCCATTGGCATACTTCAACAAATATTTGATGGTTAGAAGATATATTATTTTAATTTTCAATATATATATTGGGGCAGTGGTGGCCCGGTGGAAGGGTGCTGGCTTACTGATCCGAAGGTCAGGGGTTCAAGCCCCACTGTCACTGCTGTCCCCCCAGTGAAGTTAACTGGGTTATCAAAGACCAGCCATGTCTCTCACTGTCTGTCATGAGACATATGTAAAAGAACCATTGCTGATGACTGTAAAGAGTAGGACATTGAGTTGCCGTCAGCGTGTTCTTGCCCTGCGATGGCCTGCCGAGCTGTCCAGGGGGTACTCTGCCCTCTGAGATGGGTGCCAGCCGCCCCCTCGACCCTAATTAGGTCTTATCAGTCCAGAAAATGAACGATAATTATATATATATTTATTTATTATTTTTTTATAAAAAGGCTTTATTCCTCTCAGTCCATTATGTGTGGATAGAATGTTGTTTTACACAACATGGTTTTCTTTTTTTCAGCCTTCTGTATTAATTAACCTTTGATTATGTGGTGTGTCCTACATCCAAATCCCAGTTACTAAGGATGTGGTAATGTATAATCACAATCACATAAATACAAACCTGTTTAAACCTCAAAAGCCTACCAATCAGAATCAAGCGTTCAGTAGAACTGTTTTATAAATAAATATAGTCATATAATGTTTATTAGCCTTAAGAAACTTTTACAAGCTTTCAGAAATACCAACTAAACCCAAAATTACATTCACATACTCTCAATAAAGTGGCCTGTGGGTTTGTGCAAACAAGCTAATACACCTAATGTACTGTATATATGAATAAAGCTTGCCTTTCATGTCTGACTGTGATCATAACGGTGACCTGAACATTGCCTGAGGGCTTGAATGGTAACTGATGACAACATAGGTATGGACAGAAATCCAGACTCTACATATATTTGTGTGTATATATATATATATAGCATACATAAGTGGTCCCCTGCATGTGTGCGTGTACTGTATATGTATGTTTATGTGCATGTGCATGCCTGAATGTGTGTTCCTCCCCTGTGTGTGTGCATATGTGTGTGTGTGTGTGTGTGTGTGTGTGTGTGTGTGTGTGTGTATTGTAGTGTGTTGGCGTGAGTTTGGACCTCAGCCCTCCCGGGTCTATCCTGAGATGAAACAGATAAGATAATTGGCTCTAATGAAACCCAGACCATATAGTCCAAAACCACCTCCTTCTCTCTAGCTCTCTCTTTCACTCAGATAGAAGTGAGGTCTCTAATTCAAACCAGGCCCTTGGTGCTGAGGCTCCCGTATTTCTGTTTGAAGTTGCAAACTGAGCGCGCACACAGCGCCGCTGGCCTGCTGGGCCTGTTGCCATGGTTACGCTAATTGCCTACGGTGCTGTGGCTTTACGGTGCAGGAAAAGAGCCATTATGGGTTCTATCCATGTTCCTTGGTTTTTAAAAAAGGTGCTTTAGGTGGAAGGTCATGCTGGGTGGAGCCAAAAAAAAAAAAAGAAGAATTTGAGACACTCAAGGCTGCCGTCATTGCCGTTTGAAATAGATGCAAGTAAAAACTCAAAAACTGAAACCAGGAACTCATGATAACATGACCATGAGGTAGGTCACAGCCAGCTGCTATACAGGATGCAGGGCTAGATTTTGGGGTTATTAATTTTTGTCATGAAGGGTATATTGAGGCTATATGCAGTGCTGAGATAAAAAATCAAGGGACGATAGAACCTAGTGTCGCAGGGGTTGGGGGTGCATTTAAAAAGCACTGGAGAAAAAGTAGTGAGTGTAGAAAAAAGGTAAAAACATTTCACATTTTAAGGGATCTGCTCTGGAAACCATATTGCAGATAGAAGAAAGCTAATGTAGATCTAACACTAAACACATAACCACTTTCTTGGAAAGGTGACTATGATAACAGAACATCATAATTCTCATTAGCTGTATCGCTTATCCATCAGGGATGCGGGAATGCAATCCCAGCTGGCTTCAGGACAGAGGCGAGGTCCACCCTGAACAGGCCACCAATCTATCACACGATTAATAGGAGACTGCATAAGTAATTTTTTTTAGCTATACCGTATCAATCCTGCAAGTTAAGTTTTTGCCTCTGCATTTAACCCATCCAAAGTGAGTCCACACACACGTAAACAGTGAGCACACACACTCGGAGCAGTGGGCTGCCACACATTGGGGGTGCCTGGAGAGCAGTTGGGGGTTAGGGGCCTTGCTCAAGGGCACTTCATTCATGAAGGTGGAGGTGCAACTCCCTCACCCACCACCACACATTTTTCCTGCTGGTTCAGGAATCGAACCAGCGACCTTTAGGTCCCAAACCCACTTCTCTAACCATTAGAACCATAGCATTTACCAGTAGTTAACCAGAAACCCAATACTATGTATGCAAATATTGTGTTTTTGATGCTTCTTTTTAATGAAGCTCCAAAGCTTAGCACATGGAATATGATTGGTTGCTTTTCCCATGTCTGTCCAGTGTCCACACATGCTCATCACAGAAGACCCAATAAGGCTGCCACATTGCTGAGTTAATGCTGATTTGCAATGCAATGAAAAAAAAGAAGATTATTATTAAGTAAATTCTCATCTTAAGGAAAGGCTCATACACCACTGCTCAGACACGCACAGAATAAAAACACACAATCTAACTTAAAGCTGACTCACACGTAAGTGATATAGCTGTGAAATAGTACAACATTGTTTTCAGTTGGATTCGGCCGAAAATACCGTGATTATGCTCAAAATGCGGTCTCTTCGAAAACCTTCGAATATCTTAGAATATGCGCAGGTCCAAAATTTTTCAATAAGACCGTGAATACGGATCATTTACCTCAGATTTGTCTGACTATTTCCGAAAATATGTAAATTCCAGTTTGAATTTATTCAGTTCCCTTCGAAATAAAATTTGCTTGTACTTTCGGAAAAAATTGCTTACGTGTGAGTCAGCCTTTAGGTAGGCAGCTAAATATATGTTCATGGAGCAAACACCGAAATCAGAAGCCTGACAGAACATGAACTCGTTAAACAGATAATTAAACTAACAAAACAGGTAATACAAATACAAATGGAAAGCAAACCTAGGCTTGGACACCTATCAACAGAGAGGTCTATGGGTAAATCCTCTTTTACGCAGTGCCTAAATCTATATATTATCGGTTAAATTTGATGAATTATTAAAATAATTATTTAGTAACTGATTTGTTTAATTCTTGGATCAAGCCCTGAACACAAGCCCTGTATAAAGAAACCATCACTGGTCATGATAAGGTTTCTTGGAGCTCTCGTCGAAATCTTTCTTGATAACAAAAGATCTTGAAGGCTCCTGAGTGGCGCATCGACAAGGTACATGACTATCAACCTGGAGATCCCAGTTTCAAATCCAGGTTGATTCCAATTCCAAGGCTCCATGGGAGATAATTGGCCAAGGTCTCATGGGAGGGAGGGATGGCATGCACTCACTTCCCTGTCACTTATAGAGATCACCAGCCAATCATAGACATCTGTGAGCTCATTCATACAAAGGGGTGGATATTGCTTTCACTCCAAAAGTTTGGCCACTTCTGTGGACCCAAGCGCAGCAGTTTGGAAGGATGCAGGTGATGGGTCATGGAGGCGGGGGCATGTGCTTGCTTATGCCTATCCTTATAAAAAAAAAAAGGAAGAATTATTTTGACATGTTTTGGAATAATATAATTTCTTGGACGGCAGGGTGGTGTAATGGTTAGTATGCCTGCCTCACAGTAAGAAGGTCCTGGGTTCAAGTCCCGGGCTTAGCATGGGCGTTTGCATGTTCTCCCAATACTTGTGTGGGTTTCCTCTGGGTACTCCAGTTTCATCCAACAGTTCAAAGACATGCACATTAGGATAATTGCCCCTGGTTTCAGATTGCGCCTTGGTAGGAGTGTGTGTGTTGCCCTGTGATGGACTGGTGAGCTGTCTGAGGTCAGCTGAGATCAGTTAAAGCTTCCACGCAACCCTAAAAAAGGATAAAATGATTCTTATGATGTAACGTTTAATATAGAAATACTCAAGTTAAACAATTCAACTATTTAACAATTGACTATTTTGTTAAAAAGCAACACCCAGAGTGGAGGGGGAATTTTCCTGATGTTTGTGTTAAGACTCGTGCAACAGAAGGCCTGCATGGAATCGGAAAATATTTTTTGAGCCAAGATGGTTTACATCACAATGCAAGCCAAGCAAAACCAAACAACATTAGAATTAAACATGAACTTAAATGACTAAAGACAAATGCCTGGGAACTAAGCAGGGGAAAAGTAAATGAGAGAGGATTTACAATACCCCACAGAGACATAAAACAGAGTGGCAGCCTTTAGTGCTCCTTATCTCTACCAACCTCCTAAAACTTGAGCTTCACACTTCCATGTGCTGCAGTCAGGCACCCCGGGGAGAAGGTGAGAGGGGTGATGAGAGGCTGCCAGGCAGTTATGGGCTCCTGTAAGACTCACGGGGACTGAATGGGGAGTGTGTGAGAGGCGGGATGTTGCGATTCTTCTTGTGGTGGACCATCTGTTTTTAAGTTTGCTGTCTTACCAATTTTGTCTCAGTTTCTCAAAATCTACCTGTGATCAAGTGAACCAGAAGCCTAAAAGCTGTAAAATGTTCAACAGGGTTTTGGATTCGTTCTGTGACAGCCATGCATAATTCATACTCTTCATTTCCCTTACGCCACTGCACTCCTTCAGAGGAATAAAGCCAGAGTATAGATTCAATCAAACATCATATATGCTATTCATCAATCTGTACTGATTTAAAAAAGTAGAAAGGAATCTCATCTGCGTATCTGTGTTGATAAGGATGGGACATATTAAACTGAATGAAAGAAGGAGTAAATCCATTAAGAGGACTGAAGCAGGATTACTGAAAGATCAGCCCTGATTCTCCTGAAGATGGGTTCCTGTCAGGATCACCACAAACTCATTACTAATGAAACAAGCGTCAATCAATGCGTTTTCTTTTTTCTTTCTGTTATTTTTAACTTCAAGCTGTGGATTTCAAATTAATCACTAGTTACCGTATTTTTCAGAATATGTTCAAGATCAGTTAGTGAATGAAATATCAGAAAGTGTGTTTACCCACTTTAAGTCTAAGGGCAGCTGTTGAATTTTGTCTGTAAATGTTATGCCTATCTCAGTCGACTTTGGGCGAAGGCAGGGTTCACCCTGAACAGCTCGCCAGACCATCTCAGGGCCAACACACACACAACCATTCAGAAAAGCCATTTCGCCTAATGTGCATGTCTCTGGACCGTGGAAGAAAACCGGAGTACGCTGAGGAAACCCATGCAAGCACGGGGAGAACATGCAAGGTGCACACAGAAATTCCCTCGCCGAGCACAGCACTCCAACCTGGGACCTTTTACTGTGAGGCGGTGGTAATAACCATTACTACACTGTGCCACACTAACTTTCCTGTTCTAGTAAAAGAAAATAGTTGAATACATTGAATTGTGTGAAAAAAAAAGTTTTTCATTCATCACTGAACATTTTTTTTGCATTGTACCTTCTAGCTGTTTACATTTAATTCTTAAAACATACTGAGTTGTATGTCAAACTCCTTCCATACTTGTTAAATAAACACCCTTTTCCTCCTTAACTTTCTTTGCCAAATAAAACATTGTTAAATTCCTTCATTATTGAACTTCTGTGGCTTCATGTCAAGCGTCTATTATTCCATCTTCTATGTTCTTGTGTATAAGCTGTTACTATAGATATCATACTGTAGCACTATTATCTACCGATCCACCCATTATCTATATTGCTTTACCTTCAGCCAATCCCAGGTGACTATGGACAAGAGGTTCATGGACCATAAACAGTTTGCCAGTCTAACTCAGCACGAACACAGACACAAACAACCATCCACACTGTATATCACTGTAAGGCGACAGTGCTAAGTGCATATAAATTTAATGAACACTTTATGACCAGTCAGGATTAAGAAATCAGTGATGTTATATGGATCTAACATAAATAAAACCTTTGGGGGAAAAAAAACGTATAATATGTATAATATGTTTGTATATATGTAAAATTAAAATAAACTTGGTAAAACTTGTCTGTCAGTTTCTTCTTTGTTTCATCTTAAAACCAGTATTCTTTGGAGTGCAACAGTTTAATAAATTTGAATTATATAATAATTAAAAACTATTCACTGACGGTGATGTGGATGTCAATAAATAATCCCCAAGACAGAATGTAGAGGACTCAGCTACATCCACAAAGTAGTATGTACTACTTGCTCACTCACTCACTCACTCACTCACTCACTCTCACTCACTCATTTCTCGAACTGCTTAATAGGGCCGTTGGGAAGCTGGAGCCTATCTCCGCTGACACTGGGCGAAGACATGGTACACCCTGAACAGCTTGCCAAACCATTACAGAGCCAACACACACATGAATATTCACACCCACATAAACACTTAGGGGCAATTTGGAACAGCCAATTAGCCTAATCTGTATGCTCTTGGACTGTGGGAGCAAACCCGAGCACCGAGAGTACCGAGAGTACCGAGTACCGCCCGCACCGGGCCCAGGACTCTAACCCAGGACCTTCTTGCTGTGTGGCAGATGTTCTAACTACTATGCTACCAGGCCCATGACAGAGGCAGGTCCGAGTGTGTGTGTGTGTGTGTGTGTGTGTGTGTGTGTGTGTGTGTGTGTGTGTGTGTGTGTGTGTGTGTGTGT
>JBCNYH010000001.1:53237299-53255332 GCA_039654325.1 Tandanus tandanus | reverse complement strand
ATATATCATCACTGAAAAATATGATCACTGACAGGTGAAACTGGCTGAAAGCTGACCAATGACTGATGATTATCTTGTTACAGTGGCACCTGCCAAAGAGTGGTATGTATTACACAGAATGTGAATAATCAGTTCTTGAAGTTGATGCATTGGAAGCAGGAAAAATGAGCAAGCGTAAGGATCTGAGTGACTTTTGACAAGGGCCACATTGTGAAGGCGAGTTACATCCTGAACAGCTCACCAGTCCCAGAGTACCCATTAGAAACCCACGCAAGCACGGGGAAAACATGCAAACTCCACCCAGAAATGCCCAAGCTCACGACTCGAACCCAGGACCTTCTTTCTGTGAGTTGGAGGTATTAACCACTACGCCACCATGCCTCCCCATGATAAAATCTTAAACTCTCAGGTCCTGTTGGTTCTTGTAACTACAAATGCACACTCTTTTTCTAAGAATAGGATTCCAAAATGATGAAAGCAAGCTTTAAAAAAGTTCTTCTTGGACCTCTTTCTGAAATAAAAACATGCTGTCATATGGATCCACATAGACCCTTTAATGATTCTCTCACAGCGAGAGGAACATAGACTTCACAGTCTTTTTAAGAGTGTAGTTAATGATTAAAATGATTTATAATGAACGATAACCTGGATTTTATGATAACCTGGAGGAGGTTTATTATGTAGTCTAATCATATTTTGACCCATTAATCATATTTAAAAGTAAATCTCTGTACTCCATTGCTGTCTGTTTAAGATAAGAACAATACTAAGTTGCAGATATTGAAGTCTAAAACTGTACTGGTGTATGAACTGTTTTATTTTCTTTATAAGAATTTTCTCTGGATTGTATTCACTGCATCGCCAGGAGACTTTCCTCTCAGCACAGATAAATCAAAAAATAAAACATCTTGACCTCTCTGTCACTGTGTGCTTCACGGTCTCCCAGCATCCCACTGTTTTCACCCATCTCTCTTTCTCACTCTCTCTTTTCTGTGAGAATGGTGTGTTCTTGATGCAATCACTTTGCAATTATTTTATGGTCTGCTTATAAAGCAGTAACTGTTAATGAGCTGTATATCCAGAAAAAAAAAATTACTCCTCTATTTGTTTAACATCTTTCATCGATTACACAAACCTCAAAGTGCCCTCACAATGAGCGTGAAAAGACAATAAAAGAGAAAATAAGAATTAGGTAGGCACACACAACAAGCAACCATAAAAACAGATGCTTAGGAATGAAACAAAGAACTTAAATAGAGATGCTAATCAAGGGGAAACACAAAACAGTTGGGCATAATCAGAAGAGTTGTAGCATGTGACATGGTCATGTGATCTGGTTGTAGTCTGTAAGGCTGATGGGAAATGATGGGAAATGAAGTTCAGGGTAACCATTTTGTGAAGTTGTGGTGAATCCTTGAGAAGCAGGGTTCCACAGTGGATATGGACATTGATGTGACATAACTTTATGAATAAATGTATCTATTTAGTGATTTAAGTAAGGGGCAGTGGTGGCCCAGTGGTAGGGTGCTGGCTTACTGATCCAAAGGTCGGGGGTTCAAGCCCCACTATCACCAAGTTGTCACTGCTGTCCCCCCCAGTGCAGCTAACTGGGTTATCAAAGGCCAGCTATGTCTGTGGTGAGAGGCATGTGAAAGAACCACTGCTGTCATTTGTAAAGACTAGGCCACTGGGTTGCCATCAGCGTTTTCCGCCCTGCGATGGCCTGGTGAGCTGTCCAGGGTGTACCCTGCCCTCGGCTGAGATGGGTGCCAGCCTCCCCGCGACCCTAATTAGGATTAAGTGGTTGGAAAATGAATGAATGAATTAAGTAATAAAAATGTATAAAACATTTGAGGAGATGACATCACAATATGATGTGTGCAGAGAAAAAGTCGAGTTAGTACATCCTAAAGTTTTATTTCTTCTTCAAATACACAGCAATTTACAGATACATTTATTTAATACAAATACATTTTTATTAAAGACTGACATCATATATTTAATCAATTTATATTTATATATAATGTTGTGGGACGTCAACAAAACAACTTAGTTCTTGTTACAGTACTGTCACTTACCAAGTGTATATCCTCAGAGAAGCCTCTGTGGGGAACACCTGATGCTCTGCGGGGGATTCAGATGGGGTTTCCAATGGGGTTTCAGGAGGTAAGTTCCCCCGCAGAACTTCAACAGAGCTTCTGCAGAGAAGCAAGAGTTTTGACTGAGCATTTACACAGGATCCTTATAAGGATAATTATAAATATAAACATGGATAGCTGGATGTACAGATTCATAGTTGGCGATATAATGCGGAAACATTATGCCTCCCTGCGACCCTCATAGGATTACGCGGCTCAGCATATAAATGAATGAATGAATGAATGAATGGCACAAAATGCTGGACACACCTTCCAAAAATAGCTTACAGTAATCGACACTCCTTAAGGATCATTTTATATGGATCAGCAGCAATGTAGTATAAAAACTTTATAAAATCACTGTATTTGAACTTGAAATATATGCTTATATTATAAATGCTCGATGGAACTGTACCTGTGCAAAACAGGTCACATGCAAATTTTTCAAATTCATACTGTAAATTGTCTTGAAGTGAGAGTTCAGTGTGTTTTGCTTTATATTCTGCCTTCGGTTGTGAAATATACTGTATAATACAGAAGATGAATGTACACAGTGTAGATCTCTGAGAGACTGAACAGCCCCGAGGCTCATGCTTCTTCTCAGAGCCGTGCTGGAATTTCCTGTGCCCTCGCTGTTGCAGTGAAGGATGGGGTGGGTGGGCTTCAACATGTCCCCCAGGCACAACCATTATGTCCTTTCAACGTTTATGCTATAACGTTTAGGCCTCCTATTACACACGCTGTGTGCTTTATATAGCTGAAACACTTACACGAAAGAAAGGGCCTTTTATTTCTTACCATAACAAGGCTATGAGTAAAATAAACTAAGACATATTATGAAAATTCTCTCTTTTATATTCATGATTGGTGGCACCATGGAATGAAAATCCATATTAATGATTTTAAAAGGTATGTTGACATGAGTTACCTTATAATCACACATTTGTCATGTAAAATGATTGTAAAGTCCATCACATGATAGGACATGGTGGAAGATAGCTTAACAAACACAGAGATACAGTAAACACGGTCATTCTGCTTAAATCATTCTTCATTACTAGGTGTGATTCTCTTACACAATATAATGTATATAATATACTATATAGATTCAGGCACTGCCTAAAAACAGAGCTCCTGATAGATGTCTCTTTTTTACCACCTTTGTGGTAAAATCTGTGTTCATTTGTATCACCTCCCATAGTTTAATGATTTGTTTAATGGGTTTTTTGCCTACCTGAGTTAGATTGTGTGTTTTCTGTGCATGACTATGGTGCTCCGCTCGGGAGCTCCAATATGCGTTAAAATCAAGTTGTTGGATGGTTACACATTGTAGTGAAATATAGGTATAACATAGGTGTGAGCAACTGTCAATTCTCAGACTGGGTCATCACATCATAATCATCATCATCATCATCACCATCATTTTACAAACAAATTGCCAGCAGTCTCAGAAAATATGTTAAGGATATAATCAATGATAAAACAATTGGATATTTAATAGTTATTTTTATTGTTTTAATCAAATTCATAAAAATGTAAAAATATATGTTCTTGCCATCAAACACTTAGCACAGAGCTAGCATGGAGTCTTACCAAGGACTGGAGGCCTGTTCCTCACAGCAGGCTGATGAAGTCATATTTGTTGGGGGAAAAAACCCATCTTGAAAATAAAAAAAACATGTTCCTACCATCAAATACTTTCATTCCAACTTGGAATGCTTTCAGTGGAATAAGTCTAGAAAAAATTGCTAGCATTAGCATGTCAACCCTAAGCGGATAGGTTAGAATCGTGTCTTGCCTGTTCGCCACAATTCCACTTGTGGCAGACTCGTTACAAAACTCTCTTCCCAGGCAACCAGCATCAGGCAACGTCGAGGACTGGAGGCCTTTTCCTTGCAGCAGAGTGATAAAGTCTAACTCTTGAAAATACAAAATAAATAAATAAATAAATAAAATGTATTCATTATTTTATTCATTTTCTTAGCTGCTTAATCCTAATTAGGGTCACGGGGAGGCTGTCAACCATGTCAGCCGACTCTGTGCAAAGGCGGGGTACACCCTGAACAGCTCGCCAGGCCATCGCATGGCCAACACACATACAACCATTCACACTCACTCTTACACCTAGGGCAATTTGGAACAGCCAATTAGCCTGCTGTCCATGTTTTTGGACTGTGAGAGGAATTAGAGTACCCAGAGGAAACCCACGCAAGCATGTGGAGAGCATGCAAACTCCACACAAAATACCTTGAGCCCAGGAATTGAACCCGGGACCTTCAAGCTGTGAGGCAGACGTGCTAACCACTGCGCCACCGTACCGCCAAAAAATAAGATAAAATAAAATAAAATAAAATAAAATAAAATAAATAATAAAAATCCAAATGTTGTTGCTTTTCATGGAATAAGTCTACAGTGAACGGGCCCTGTTTTTTTTTTTTTTTCTGTGGGGACATAGCTACTATAAAAGTATTGGCTAATATCCTAGTAGTAGATTAGCCAATCAGAACGTGCCGTTTCTCATATCCAGTGGGTACAGACTGAGTCTTCTGAAACACAAAATGTAAACACATAGGTTACAAGTTCATTCTATTTGTTTAGTGTTGCTTCTAAAAACATGTGAATTCTAGTGCAAAGGAAGTGGCAGCTAGTGATGCCTCCATGTCTTGATTGGCTGGCTGTTGGTGGTCCACCTCATTTGTTTTTTCTCCCATTTTCAGAGCCTGGGGTGCTACAAAGACCAGGGTTTCTCCTCTGAGCAAATATTTTATTAACAGCTGCTGGAATGTAGTTATATGGAGAAGGCGCTGATGCTAACAAGCTTAAATTCAACCAAATTCATTGTATATGGGATTTCTAATTCATCTAATAAAAAAAGGTATTTTAATGGCAAGTGTGAAAGAGTACATACTGGAAAAATAGTCTTAGAGGGCTGGTACAAAGCACAATTTACATTAGCAGTTAAGGTATGCCAGTAATGTCCTGAGTTATGACTGGGTCTCTTTCTTTGAAGTGATGGTCTCTCCATCAGACTGAACTTTCAGTCTGGGCATCCACAAGGCCAATAAACACTGAGGGTGCAGCCTGTCTGCTTCTGACAAACTGTGTCAAATGTTCCTGCATACTTATAGCACCAGCGACTCTCTAAAATGGTTCTGAAATGCAGTGTTAGGGGTTAAACTAGAAACTCAAGTCACCAACTCGGTCTCGAAGCATACATTTTATAGCTATGTATAAAAAAATATGAAAGCCTTTCAAAACTAGATGCCAATATGAATGAGAGGACGTTTATAATTTAAATTGCAATGTATGTACCGTATGCTGTAAATAGGGTGTAGTCATTTTCCCATCAAAGTGTAGTGCTGTAGAAGCGACAGCTGCCAAAATATGAGAAAGATCTTAAATATAGCAATGAAGCACTGAAGATATGGTCTATGCTGTAACTTTTCCGCATGATATGTGGGTGTGTGTTTGGTGGTGGAGGTGGCGGGGGCGTTTGTTTAATTCTAATGAGGTGGTAAATGGCTCTAACACAGGAATGAGTCACGGACCTTTCTTTTGCCAAAGAAAAACAAATCCGTCCAATATCTGATCCCATCCACCTAGTGTTTTGCGTGTGTGTGTGTTGTTTTTCAAAGGGGAACATAATGTACGCATAAAGTAGAAACGTCTCTGTTTTACACACAGCCGTCTGCTCATGAACAAACCTCACATGACTGACGAGTTATGGCTTGAAGGCAGAGAGATACATGCTCCTCCAGAGCCAGAGAGGTTTGTTGTAGCCCTGTGAGAGAGGGATGATGGTGGAATATGAGGATAGAGAGAAAGAAATGTGAAAGGAAGGAAGAATTACGGTCGAACAGGGAAAAGGAGTGTGAGAACTGAAGGAGTGGGAAGATGGCGAGAGAGATGCGAAAGAGGGAGGCAGAGATGCGGACAGTTTTTTTGCTAACAGTTCTAGAGTAACCTGGCTCTCTGGAGACTGAAGAATGGAGTTATGGGGAATCAGAGAGAGAAAGTAATGTTGTGGGTCACTGCGTTCCCTCCATGTATCAGGCTTATTGGCCAGCCTTTCCTTCCCCACCAAAGCCCACTGTGTGTGTTTGCACAGCTGGGCGGACAGCACAGAGAGATGAACGGAGAGATCCCATTCATCCCCCCTTGCCACCCCTCCAGCCCCAAAAATATCAACCCCCAAATTCTGCACTCGGCTTTTGCGCCCCCACCAACACTTCCACTGGGGGTTTCCTCCACTCCTCGCCTCGAGGTACGAGCCTCTGCCTGAGTTTGTTTGCTTTAGCAGGCCACCTCACCATGACTCCAGGCTCTTAGTATTTTTAGAGAGCTGTCTTTCGTTTGCCACAAAGATCTAACCACAGTCTGTTTGCCTTCCTATTATTTTCCCTCTGTCCTATTTATTTAATTTGTATTGTGCATTTTCTTCTCTATAATGAAACCCCATAGCTCTTTAAACACTCTTGATCTATAATAGCACAATTGTCAAGAATTTAAGGGGGGAATGTTATTGCTTTGGCCTGAATTGCAACACAGAGAAATAGTCAGTCTTCAAAAACCACATCATACTGATAGGTAATTCATGGTAATAAGCACAGCCGACCACAATAACTGCCGATGCATTCATATGAAAAATGTGTACTGTAGAGTCAATCTTTAAAGTGTGGGTTTGTTAAATGTAGATTACAGACAGAGTGTATTTAGTGGTCACCATAGCCAGTGATAATGGTGGGATATAACATGCCCATGTTTAGGAATTCACCTCTGATTTGGTGGTATTTCTTTAGCCTATTTGCTGTAATCATGGTATTTTTGAAGGCCTACGATTTGATTTGCAAACTGAAATATCATCCTACACAGATGCCTTCACCAAAGAATAATAAATGATAGACTCATCCTTCATTTGACCCGCATGTGTTTTTGTGTTGCTGCGGTGCCGCCATGCATTTGCAATCCACCTGCGACTGAACGGACAGTGACTGCAGGTGGAACAGCTGGGCAACAGATGTCACAGTTACCCAGCGTGCACAATCCCATCACTGTCTTTAGGAAATTACTGTAAGTAGCCACTACTCCATTCGCAGCTATGGTGGCCATTTTGTTTCTTCGCTACATGGTTTCCTGTTTCACAAAAGGGGAATCACGGAAACAGTAGAAATGACGTTTTTGTATGGTGAAAGACTGTCCGGCTGAGGTTAGTTAGGTCCTTTTAGCGCTTCTGCACTCCTCTGGATGTGTTCAACAAGAAGCCAGCAGAAAATCCCAAACAGATGTCCATTTCTCTCGCTTTTATAAAACATGCATTTCCAATTACCTGTCAGCCTCTGAAGCCATGTGCCTTCGTGCAGCCTGCAGAGCAACTCAACACAGCCTTGTGCTAATGTTCAGGAAGTATTACATCACTGAAAAATAAACTGAAGCAGGTGTAAATATATTTGTGTGGCTAGTTAACAAACTATAAATAAACTTATTATTCCCAAATGCTCCTAAAACTCCCCAAATGACTAATGCCCTCTATGTCTAATAATATTCCCTTTAAACATAAAGTCTGTCAGAAGAAAGACTAGTGTAAATAAATTCACAAGTGCACCATCAAATGCAATAAAACAGATGAAATTAAGTTTTTAAGAGCCGTAGTTGAAAGTGGATATGCCATTTGTGAGCATGAGTTTACTTAGCTACTAAAGACTTATACGTGTGAGTGTTTTGCTGAACTAAAATAGAAAGAGAAAATTTATGATGTGCATGCGGGGGTTTAATTGCATGCCGAAGATAAATCAGGCACTTAGTGTGCACACCTCAGTTCTCTGCATCAAATTTGTTTAACAGATTTAAATGGAACTTTAATGCCCAGGTCTCCGGTGCTTTTTAAATTCACTTTCCCGGCAATCAGCAAGTTTGTGTACACAAAGAACGACATTCTCCCTAAACCTCAACTCGTATTTCCTTACAGTATTATGGACCTCAAGTTGGAATGACACACCTGCTATATGCATGAGAATTTACACGCAATCAACAGTCTTTATGTGGCTCCAGCTAAAATGTCCCGTTATGTTTATGTGGTGATCTCATTAAATCACTGTATGCTTGGCTTTTCTATGCCTTCTCCTAGAGTCCTGACACATGGTTTGTTGGATTCTCCATTGAAATTCTCTGGATGGGTATAGACCATGTGAGTTTGGCATTTATCTTTAACTAACGCTCACCGTCATCTCTCTAAGGACTCAGGCACATCGTTCAGAGAATGACAGGTCATGCCTGATGGTCCTCTGGGTCTTTGTTTAACAAAGGATACCGGGAAGAAAAATGAGAGGTTGAAAAAGAGCATGTGCCGAGTCAGAGAAACAGGGGAGCAATATTTTGAGAGGAGCCCTGAGAGAAGGAAAGAGACAGTAGAGCGATATTTCTCCTCTCCTCCCCAGCTGTGGAACCTCACATCTGGCTCCATGTGGGCCAGATAAATGCCAGGCTGTCAGGCAACAGTGGCCTTACCCCACCGACGGGAAATGTTGTTCTTGGAATGCCACGCCACCCTCCGAACCTTCAGACTGACTCCCCCGATCCCTCGCTTTTCCCCTTCTTTCCCTTCCTCTTCTCTCTCTCTCACTCTTACTCTCTGTCTTTCTTTTCCTCATGTCTGCCAACATAAACCCCCAAAGCCGCAGCAGCTTCACTGCTGACGGGCAGAAATTAATCGTGAAGGCCTTACATGGAGTGATTTATCAACGGCCACTCCAGTTCACAGTCTGCGGCGAGGCAGGCCGGGGCCTGGGAGCTCTCAGGAACCCAGCCTAGGAAAAGTCAAAAGAAGGAGAAGAAAGAGCCAGATTTAACATTAGCAAGTGCCACCTACTAAGAACCTCTGCAAGAGCAAGACTCATTATTCAACCAGTTCAGTTCATGAAAACTGAAAATAAAAATGTGTGTTCTAAGTACTTTGAGCATGTTTATAGTAAGCTTTCCTGTGAGCAAGTCAATACCGATAAGTCTATACTGGCTGCCTGTACTTGGGCCGCAGTCCTTGCAAAACATCACAAAGAACTGGAAAAGGAGGTCCTGTCTCATTCTTACACAGACCTACCCATCCAACCTGAAAATCTCTCACTAACCTCTAGCTGGTCTCATCAACCACATAAACACTTGCTCCTGCCCTGGAGACTATGGGCACTCTCCCAGAACATTCAGACCTTATATAATGGCAAGGTCCCAGGAACATTGTAAGCTTTATCCCAAAGGCTGGAAAGGGAACACTCTAGACAAATACATAAAACTTTAATTGAACAATTGCTTTGCAAGACTGTAACTGCAGAGGACACTTCACTTTGACAGTCCTGTGCCCTAAGATAACAAGTAGGCAGAAAGTAAAGCCAGTGTACAGCAACATATCACTTTTATGACCCATCCTCTTACATAAGGACGATTTTGAGCAGTCCCTGTACTTTATGTGGTGTGTCCCATTGCAATGTACTCTCCCTTTCACTGAGGAGGCCTAATGCTGTCTCTGTCTAATCCTGTCCATGAAAAATTTGGAAAGTGGTAACTGGCCCTGTTTCTCTACCCTCGTTCTCATGAAAATAAATCAATGGCAGTTCAGGCTCATGATTCCCTCGAACTCATTTTCTCATACACTGTCTCTCTCTGTTCTTACTCTATCATTTTATTAAGTTTGGGGCAGTATATTTTTCCCATAATAGAAATGCTAAGAAAGTGATAGAGAGACGTATTATACACCTACCCACTGTCCAGGTCTGGCAGTCCTGTGATGTAGTAATGAGGAAGGCGTCTATGTTTAAGAAAAAAAAGTAATAGATGGCCTGCCACCCACCCGGTCATGGCAGCCTCCAGAAATATTAAGGGAAAATGTTGTGGCTTTATCTGCTGCTTGTGTAAACGCATGTCTGAAAGTAGGTCAAGGCCAGGATCATGTGTTGAACTGGGCGACATTAGCTTGGCTTCTGTGTACTGGTTTAGTTCCTTTAACCTGTCTTAAATTTGAATTGTTCTGGACCACCTTAGCCTGACTTTCCTGCATTTAGAATGGGTTCTGTGTGCTGGACTGGCTAGCGTAGCATGGGTTCTGTGTGCGGAACTGGCTAGCTTAACATGGGTTTATTGTGCTAGACTGGCTAACTGGACTGGACTACATTGGCCTGGCTTTTAAGTACTGGTTTAGCTCTTTAACCTGTCTTGAATTTGTGCTGTACTGGACCACTTTAGTTTGGTTTTAGTGTGCTGGACTGGCTAGTTTAGCATAGCTTCTGTGTGCTGGACTGCCTAGTTTAGAATGGGTTCTGTGTGCTGGACTGGCTAGTTTAGCATAGCTTTTGTGTGCTGGACTGACTAGTTTAGAATGGGTTCCGTGTGCTGGACTGGCTAGTTTAGAATGACCTTGTTGTGCTAAATTAACTAGTTTAGCATAGTCTCTGTGTGCTGGACTGGCTTGTTTTGCATGATATTCTGTGTGCTGGACTGACTACTTTAGAATGTGTTCTGTGTGCTGGACTGGCTAGTTGAGCAAGGCTTTATTGTGCTGTACTCTATAGTTTAGCGTAGTTTCTGTGTGCTGGACCAGCTAGTTTAGCATGGGTTCTGTGTATGGGATTGGCTAGTTTAGCATGGCTTTGTGCAGGACCGGCTGGTTTAGCATAGTTTCTGTGTGCTTGCCTGGCTTGTTTTAGCATGGGTTCACTGTCCTGGAGTAGCTAGTTTAGCCTAGCTTTTTAGTGCTGCACTAGACCTTAGTATTGTGTTTTTCTTCTGGACTGGCTAGTTCAGCCTTGGGTTTGAGTTAATCTAGTTTTGTGAGCTGGACTAGGCCATATTACATTGACTTTTGTATGCTGACCAACACTGAATATTTTGGTGTGGGATATCTGTGCAAGACTGGGGTACTTTAAGATGACTTTAGTATCATGTATTGGCTACATTGGATTTTGTGTGCACAACTTGGCTATAGTCTTGGTAAAGAGGGCTTCCCTACCAGCCTAAAGAGATGTAAAACCATACAACATGGGTTTGCCTCTCATAAGAGGTTTCATGTAGAATGTTCATGTAGAAAACTATTACTGTTTATCGTCCAAAGAATCCTTGAGGAACTTTTTTCCTTACAGTGTAGCTTGGCTTCCATGTTTATCAAGGCCCTTTCATGGAGGTTTTGCTGGTTTCTGTGTTTTTTATTGGCCAAATGCAGCATGCAGGCATTTATGAAGTTGGTCCAATATAGCCTGCAAGCTTCTGTATAGGCCAGAGCTGGGACGGCTTAGAGTCAGAAGCTCCTTAGTTTGCACACACAGGGGCTTTTGGTACTTAGCAGACACAATTGATCATTTCTGCTGGGCAGTGGTAGCTTGGAAAGTACCAAATAGCAAATAAAGGGTATTTATTTTAGAGTTTTAAATTGCCCATGTTAAATGGTGGCTTACCGCAGTTTGAAAGCTTCTGGTGTGCTTCAAGCCAGTTAACCAGTGGTTAACTAAGCCAACATTTATAATGATTAGGCTGAGGCAAAATAAGGAAGACAAATATATAACGTATCTGCAGATGTGTTTACCTTTTGGCACCCCAGGTAAATAGGTGTCACATCTGTAAAAGCTTTATTGCTTGCCGTTCTAACTTTTTTATAGGATGCAGGCAACTGGTCCTATAAACTTTTTCACTGGAGCTTATTTGCAGTATAAGACCAGCAGGATATGATGCCGCCTCTCTGTCTGGGGACTGTTTTTTCCTGTTGACTGTGCGCTTAAGAACTACAGCGCTTGCTGTAGTCAGGTGGTCTAGACGTCTTATGACCAGGTGATGGATTTTGGTGAAATGGTAACAGTTAATAGTTAGTCTGGGGAGAATGGTGTTTCCTGTGCAGTGGTCGCTACTTCCTGTACAGGTGGAGGACCTAAGGCTGACCCCCGCCCCCCGCCCGGCTTGTAAAAGCACATTAAGCGCACTCCACTATGAGAAGCAAGATATTTAGAAGCAGGTCCAAGTAAAGGTATTAGAACTGAGGAGGTACATTTTCCACTATAAATTCAGGAGGGCTGACGCAGGGTTTATGTGGGGAGGGCAGCACTTAGGGCAAGAGAAAGAAAGAAATAGTGAGAGAGGTAAAATCTCAGGTGTTATGAACTGAGAGATGGCATTTAAAGATGAAAGACACTTTAGCCCTATAAAAGAGAATAAGATTTTTAAACAAATTTTTTGCATGTAAAGACATATTATACCCATATTATATATAGTTTCGTTTTTGGTGCATATGAGGAACTTTCTGGTAGTCCCGTGAAAGACTTAGAGGTATGCTTTGGCTCGACATGCCGAAGCGTGAAATTCTTCATCTTCAGCTTTTTAGCAGAAGCCTGCAGGTTTTGTGCCAACATTGACTGGTATTTAGAACCTTGGAGATGACTAAAGTTCCAGTTCAATCTGAAGAAAAACAGCCCCAAAGTATGATGCCTCCACCACCATGCTTCACCATGGGTATTGTGTTCTTTTGATGGGGTACAGCCGTGCTTTCGCACCAAACATACCTTTTGGAATTATAACGAAAAAGTTCGACTGTGGCCTCCTCAGACCAAAACACATTTTACTTTATGCTTTTGGGAGACTTCGGTCTGCAATTAATGAAGGTTTTTGCAAACTCTCATCACATATAGAACACATCCACTGCTTGCCAAAAACTCCTGCAGCTGCTCTTATGTTGCTGTAAGCCTCTTGGCAGCCTCACAGACCAGGTTTTATCTTGGTTTTTAATCAGTTATGGAGGATGTCTGCTTCTTAGTATTGTGTCATATTTTCTTCACTTGTTGATGACTGTCTTCAGTGTGTTCCATGGTATAACTAATGCCTCATATGTTCTTTTGTACTCTTCTCCTGACTGATACCTTCAAGAAAGAAATCCAATTGATGTTAGCTTTTTGTGGACCATGAGCATTTGCTGTAAGATGTAACTAAGTTAATGCCAGGAAAATCCTACTAGAATTGATGAACTGTATTTAGGGCTTAATCAGAGTCACTTAAATGGATGGCAGGTGTCTACTGATGACTATTTAATATGAATTTAAATGTGATTGGTTGAGTCTCAACATACCCTCATCCCTGAGATAGGCTCCAGCCTCCCTGTGGCCCCAGTAGGAATAAATTGCTTGTGTTGAGAATGAGGGAATGAATAAAAATAGATAATAACAGCTTTGTTAAGACAGTTTTATCATCTGTCTGTCTCTACTCAATATTGTTTCTGCTGTGTTAAATAATCACAGGTTTAAAATCGGGCAGCACCGTGACATAGCAGTTAGCATGTCCGCCTTACAGCAAGTAGGTCCTGGGCTCAGCCATTTTTAGTGTGGATCTTTCCATGCTTACATGGGTCTCCTCTGGGTACTCTGGTTTCCTCTCACAGTTTAAAGAGATGCGCATTAGGAAAATTGGCTGTACTAAATTGCCCCTAGGTGTGACTATGAGTGTGAATGGTTGTGTGTGTGCTGGCCCTGTGATGGTCCGGTGAGCTGTTCAGGGTGTACCCCGCCTTCGCCCAGTGTCAGCTGAAATAGGCTTCAGTCTTCCAATGACCCTAATAGGATTAAGTGTTTTGGCAAATGAGTGAGCAAGAGTGAGTGAGCAAGATTCCCCTAGACTTCTATTATTAATAAATTCATTAAAGGAAGCATGGCAATATTTGTGTCTGCAACCACGGTACTCCTTTAAGTAGGATTTTTTTTATTATTAGTTAGGGACTATGTCTCCCTGCATGCACACATGCATATACAACCTGCTATAAAGTACTGACAGTGTGTAAAGTGATAATGCTTTAGATGGATGGGGTGAAGGTGAAGGTTAGTGACAGAGACCAGGACAAAAGGTGGAGCTACTCACTTTACTGAGGATCTGCTGTGGCCATTACTCACACACACACACACACACACACACACACACACACACACACACACACACACACACATCAAAAAGTTTGCACCTGCAGGCCTGGCCTCTCTGTGAGCGTCTGCTCTTGTAATTTTGGGTGTTGTGAGGTCACTGGGTGTCTCCGTAGGCAGCATAGCCAGAGCTGGATTCGTTTCAACAGGTCTAGCTTCCATACATTTTCCAAATACAATCACATATGTCCATACACACATACAAAATACAAAGATTTTAAAGGAACACCGGTCAGAGAACCCACAGAATCTTTACATCACCATCTATTACCAAACTGCTAAACAAACATACACTCAATCTCTATTGTCAGTGAGGAAAGCCACAGAATCCATCATATCACTGAGAGAAACCACAGCTCCACAAATGAAAAGTCTACAAAAAAAATAATAATAATAACGAGCCATGGAATCCACAAAATTCGTCTTGTATTGCAGCTTGGTCAACTTTTCACCAGACCAAAACACACAAAAAAAATTCTCAGTCAAGAATGTCATAAAATCTAGTGTGCATTTTAATGATAGGGACTGCACTGTTAAAAAGCCACCATTTTATGTATTATGAAACAAGACCACTGAGGGCACTGTGGATAAAATAGCAATCTGGTATAAAGTGCTGCTGCATTTACACTGTGTGTGAAATAACAGCGAGACAATTTTGATATAGTCTTTTTAAATGTAAATGTATTTGATATGTAAATGTATATTAATCTCTCATCTCCTCCCATTTGCGAACTGCTTAATTCTGCTGGGGTCACTGGGGGGCTGGTGCCTAACTCAGCCAACATTGGGCGATGAAGGGGTACACCCTAAACAGCTCGTCAGACCATCACAGGGCATCACACACAACCATTCATACTCACACCTAGGGTCAATTTGGAACAGCCAGTAAGCCTAATGTAGTTAGCTTAATGTGCATGTCTTTGGACTGTGGGAGAAAACCGGAGTACCCAGAGGAAACCCACTCAAACTCCACACAGAAATGCCTGAACTGAGCCTGGGAATCGAACCCAGGACTTTCTTGCTGTGAGGCGGATGTGCTAACCTCTACGCCACCTGTGCCAGCCTGTGTATATTAATACATATTTTAATTGATTTATAATGTATTGTAATAAATGTTATACTGGGTGGCACAGTGGTGTAGTGTTTAGCACATCTGCCTCACAGCAAGAAACTTCTGGGTTCCAATTCCGGGCATGGTAAAGGTGTTTCTGTGCATGTGTGCATGTTTTCCATGTGATTACCCTGCGATGGTCTGGCGAGCTGTTCCTGGGTGTACCTACTGAGTGTCGTGGCGAAAAGTGTCCAGTTCACGACGCAAGAGATTCAAATCCATTTTCAGGTGTTTATTTAGCCTTTAGGAAAAGAAAAGCATGCAATCAATCACACAGAGGAAATTGTTCCGAGAGAAAAACCTCAGACCTTGAACCATCTCTGCAATTGGCTTATATAGTGCCCATTCCACTCTGATTGGTCTATCATCCTCTTGCTCTAGACTCTGATTGGTCCCTCATGACATCATGTCTCAAATTGACCTTGCTCTGATTGTTCCCTCAAGTTCCTCCTCATGCCCATGACGGATTCCTAGATGCTGAGTGGTCCATCAAGACCCCTCCTTTTATACCTTGAAGTTCACCTTCTTTTCAGTTCATCACCATTAATTTCTGGCATTACATGTGCTGAGATTGTTTACTTTAGGCTTTTCCTGGGAAAGGACATCATATGTCTAGTTGACCTGAAGGGTCTGAACTCGATGCCCCCTATCGCTTAGGACAGACATTTTGTCCCTTTTCAAGGTCTGACATTTTGTTCCAATGTTCTGTGTTCAAGGACAGCCAAGCAATATTCATACAGAGTGGAATGGCCCGAAAATAAAATAATGAAAAAAATAAAAATAAAAAATAACCTTACACTCATTTCACTGAATAAACCCCTCATACAATAGTCACATAAATCATCTAATAATCAAATAGTGCGGTAAATCATACTATTGCTCTTCTATAGGTATAATCATTAACAATTTAAATATATATTTCATTAGAGAGGATTCATATTCATATTTATATTCATGTTGATGCTGTGGAATTCCAGCAATTTGCATAAGATTTATGGAACCAAATATCTGACATTATGATGTTTCAGACCGGCAGTTCATGAGTCCACAACCCACAGCATCCCCAGTGGTGCCTGACACCCAGATTTTCTCCACTTCATAAGATAGGCTCCAGGTTCCCCGCGACCCTATTAAAATTAAGCAGTTCAGCAAACGATTGAGTCAAACAGCCCAAAGTTAAAACAAACATGTACTAGCCTTGTTATTTGACACTCTGACTTTGTCTAATAAGGCTATTCATCACTGTAATAACATTTATGGGTTAAAAAAATGGGAAAAGCATCATATCTCTTCTTTAATTCTTGAAGCAACAGAACATTTCAATAATGTATATGTATATAAATAGTATGTATATGAAGAAAAACAATTTTCAAAGTCATTATTTTTTTAACAGAAAAGAAATCTTGAGTATTTTTTGCTGAAGAGTGGACACAGTTGAGGCAGTATTTTTCGGGATGTCATATTCAGGAATGAGCTGCACCTCTAAGGCGGTTCACTTGACCCCAGTTTGAGTTAATTTCTCTCAGGACCTTGCGTATCTCTCAGCGGCCCGGCCCTGACTGTGGTTTACGTTACAGGACTGAGAACACTTGAGAACACTTAGAGGTGTGTTAATGAAGTCTGTCAACAAGACAGCACCACAACAGACAGAAAGAGAAAGGCCCAGACCAACAATGTGTAGTAATGTGTGCATACAGATATGAGAACATGCATGATTAGCTCTATATGCACTTCTGTCTTTTCTTTAAAAAAAAATAATAATAAATAAATAAATAAAATAAAATAAAACACTAAGTGTATGTCACCAACTCATCATCTGTGCAAGTGGGCTTGTTGCGTATAGCGCAGGAGGACCTCTCCAGGGTGTTTGCATTGCTGCAGTACATCATCTGATGAATTAAGGACCAAAGAGCCCTTTGGCCAGACATATATCACCCCGAGCAGAGTGGAGAGAGACGTACTACCCTGGAGAGCAGAGGAATGCTTCTGTTGCCTGCCTAGAATTGCATACACTCACATTCACATACACACACACACACGTGTACACACTGATAAATCTTCTGCTATATGTCCTGCTCCTCCACTGACAAGTCCTCAGAGCTCTGGGATCTCCATCTCTGCTCCTGTCCTGAGAAATGCATACTGCTATGGTGCAGTTCCAGTTCACACGTGCAAGACTTTCGGTGTATTTTAACCTATTTGTAAATACTGACACTTCTAGAGAATTAAGGTTTTAAGATTTGGCACCTATGTAGAAGAATATTAAATTTTTAACCGGACGTGCTATTCGCCTCACAGCAAGAAGGTCCTGTGTTCGAGTCCTGGCCTTAGGTGTTTCTGTGTGGAGTTTGCATGTTCTCCCTGTGCTTATGTGGGTTTCCTCAGAGTACTCCAGTTTCTGCCCACAGTCCAAAGACACAATGTACATTAGGCTAATTCCAAATTGCCCCTAGGTGTGAGTGTAAATGGTTGTATGTGTGTTGGCCCTGCAATGGTGTGGCGAGCTGTTCAGGGTGTACCCCGTCCTCACCCAGAGTTGGCTGAGAAAGGCTCCAGCCTCACCGCAACCCTAATAGGATTAAGCAGTTTGGCAAATGAATGAGTGAGTGAGTGAACCGTTTTTTTTTCTTAAAAAGAGAAAAGTATAGCCTGAGTGTTAAGGCTGTTCATGCCCTTGAAACAATTAAGCTTTGTCTAGACATCTTTAAAGCTTTTGAATTCCAGTAGATTAAAAAAACCTAATTAATCTACCCGAGCTGGCTCGGAGACAATGTGCTGAGAGAGAGAGAGAGAGAGAGAAAGAGAGAGAGAGAGAGAGAGAGAGAGAGAGAGAGAGAGAGAGAGAGAGAGAGAG
>JBCNYH010000001.1:53207861-53223078 GCA_039654325.1 Tandanus tandanus | reverse complement strand
TCATCCAGTTTAGTTGTCTTCCATGGTTTTCCAGTAGTTTGGTTTTGCTAAGCACACCAGTACATTTCTTCTTTTTAAGAATGTAAAAATGGCTGTAATTCCTAGGAGGTGAATGTGCCATTGAATTAAATCCTTCACTGTGGTGTTATATTCATTCATTCATTTATTTTCAAAGCCACTTAATCCTAATAAGGGTCACGGAGAGGATGGCGCCCCTCTCAGCTGACTCTGGGAGAAGGCGGGGTACACCCTGAACATCTTGCCATACACACATACAACCATTCACACTCACTGTCACACCTGGGGGCAATTTGGAACAGCAAATCAGCCTACTGTGCATGTTTTTGGACTGTGGGAGGAAACAGGAGTACCTGGGGGAAACCCACGCAAGCACGGGTATGAATTTAACAAACCTGGTAAAAGTTCACCCAGTGTTTTTAATTCTAAGCAAATAAACAAATCACAGTTATATCTGTTCAACTCTATTGTCAGAGCCATGTTTTTTTTCCATTTTTTAAAAAAGTCCAACAGCTCATTACGCTCTGTAAACTGTCTTTTAACTGCGGACTCATTTATATTTTTAGGCTTGTCCTTGAATTTGTTTTAGAAATGCTAATTACAAGGTGACTCCTTTTTTCTCCCTTAACATTAAGTGATTCCACTTTCTTCCTACTTAATCTGGGGGGAAAATATCCTATTAAATAAAACAACTAGATGTAATTTGTTTAAGGTATTATTCATGAAGGCACAATTTTCCACTTTTAAACCAAAAAAAAGTATAATAATTTGTGTCACATCTGTAATTTGTTTATTAAATAAATAAATAAATAAATAAATAAATAAATAAATTCTAAGAAAACATCATCTTAGTGTGGGGATTCTATAATATTTGCCAGCAGTTGTATTTCTAATCATTTCTAAGTTCAAACAAAATTCTGTTTATCCACGGGCGGCATAGTGGTTAGCACTTTCGCCTTACAGCAAGAAGATCCTGGGTTCAAATCCCTGGCTTGGATGTTCTGTATGGAGTTTGCATGCTCTCCCCGTTCATGCATGAGTTTTCTCTGGGTACTCCGGGTTTTCTTCCCACAGTTCAAAGACATGCATGGTAGGCACACTGGCTGGTCCAAATTGCCCCTAGGTGTAAGTGTAATTGTGAAAGGTTGTGTGTGTTGCCCTGTGATGGTCCGGCGAGCTATTCTGGGTGTAATCTGCTGGTTGAGTGCTGGATGAGACATTCTCCAGCCTCCCTTTCAACCCTAGTAGTATGATTTAGCAGTGTGACAAATGAGTAAGTGAGATGGACTTTGGACATGTTAAAAAAAAAAACATAGGATGTAGTAACTTAATAAAGACATAGTAATACCAGCACTGATGTAAAAACAATGTAATTAAAACCTAGTAGGAATTATTTAGCGAAGAGCAAGTGTGGCGCAAACATGTTGAACGTAGATGCGGACACAACAAAACTTGTATAATTAATGAAAAAGCTTAGTGCATGGCACAGGATTTAAAGACTGGATGGACACATGAGATATGTGTGGTATGCATGTGGTGTGATCTGATTGGTTTTGTGATACCTATGTACTGGAGGTGACCTTAACCCATGATGTTTCACTTTCATACATGACTGACTCTTCGGTGAACTCTGGGTCGGTGAACTCTGGGTGTTCTAGCTGTGTCTTGTACAGGACCTGTATGGTGTACGGTGTATGGTGACCACTGTAATAAATATGATGTAGAGTTGATGCTGAAGCAGAAATTGCTAGCTATGAGTCCTAATGGAGCTTTTGAGGGAGTCATCAGGAGGAACTACTACTTTTGTGCAGCCAGTTGTTTTGTGGATAGTTTTCCTTGCATGACCGAGCTTACCTATGTGTACCAAGTGTGTCTGAAATTTCTTACTACTGCTTGCAAAATTATTTTCATTTGGTTTTAGGAGATCTTGAAGGTTTCTACAGGTTTTGCAAAAAGATTTAATAAATCGCCTGAAAGCTGTTTTAATACCTGTATTTTATGTATATTTAGTTAATCAAGGACTTTTAATATTTTTTTTTTTACTAATTTTATTAATTATACTTTACTAATTTTACTAATTACTTTGATCCAGAATTTGATGTTACATGATTGCGACAAGACTTTTATTAGCTATAAAAAGTGTTAATAAATGTACAATTTCCTGTTGCTTTCACAAAACAATCTGTATACTTGTAGGATTAATGTAAAGCATAGTTGATGAAAATCGGTAAGTAAGTGTCTGAGTGCCATCAACCGGTGCGCACTAAAGCCCGATGGAGCAGTGAATCCACGGAAGATATGGGAATCTTATTACATTTTTGGCCTGCATTTTTCTCACTGGTGAGTTTATATGTTCATAGGCCTCAATTTTGACATAGAAGACATCATGGATACACAACTGTACTTAGTTTAATACCACTTACCAGACTGAAAACAGCTTCTTCCACAGAGCTGTAAAAGCAATCACCCCTTCACCCTCCACTCCCTCGCAGTCTCTCTCTCTCACACACACACACACACACACGCCCCTACCCGACTCTCACATAGATATCAGTTCTCTGTAAAAAGACATTGAATCCACAAACTCTACGACTGTCTTGCACTGCCACACTTTACTTACATTTAAATTTACATTCTAGTTTATATCCACTCTGCTGCTTCTATTTATTAATATCATTTCATAGTGCCTTCAGTGTACATACCAGTCTTCAGTTTTTATTCACAGGTGTTTAGAGTTTATATTTCTCTTATATTTCTATTTAAAAGTTGTGTATATATTTGGTTGTGTTTATATTCTGCTCCTGACGGTGTTAATTGCAGTTTACTGCCTTGCTTGAACCTTTTTAAAGCTGAGTCTCATACAAAATTTCATTTGTTCATTTCATTGTCAATAAAGAATCTTGAATCTTATTCTGTCGTTCATAACATGGACGACAAGAGATTTAAGAGACCTTCTTTACAGTTTGTCAGAAATGTATTTTTAAAAACCCATTAAATAAACAAACATATCAGCTAACAACTGGGCCTTTACATATTTCCTAAGACAATTAAAAAAAGGTTTCATGTTAATTGTCAGTAAAGATCACCTGTGTTACGGTTAAGGAAACATTAATATTTGGAAATATTAAAATTCTAAGTAACATTCAAGATTTCACTAGATTCCACCATTTAACATCATAAATTTTAAAAAGACCCCGCTGTAGCCGATGAATGCGTTTAAAGTAGGATTTTTTTCAGTCTTGTTACAGACACTGCTTATGAGTAAATGTGGTGTGATTGTATTCGCAATCTTCATTTAAATGAAACACAAACCAACAGGTTTAAACTGAACCCAGAAACCTTTCCAACAAACAAAATATGACTGCTGACAACTATACAATCCATCTAGAATGTGTGCAGGGTCGCTCTCAAGTGTTTGTAATTTGCCAAGAACGTCCTTTGAGAAGATGCTTGGAAGTGAAATGCTTGAACAAATGCTTGGCTTTCTCAAAGTTTTAATTTTAAAATATAAAACTGGACAAAACTACAGATGTAACAAAAATACAGATGTGCTTTTAAAATTTAAACTGTTCTCTCTCTCTTTTTTAAACTTCATCCCATCATTAATACTTGAGGTTCAATTGAAACCAACTCCATACTGCCCTCTATTGTTTAAAAAGTAAAAATACACTGTAGATCCTGTTGCAGTGGAATCTGTCCTTTATTGCATTGAGATATTACTAATAATACAAAATGTAAACCCTAAAAAGTCACAGTAAGCAAGCATCACTTCATCTTTTTCTTCTTTTTAGCTGGAAGGCTAGGCTCTTGGATGAGCGTATCCTCCTGTGCTTTTCTCTTTTTACTGCTTTTATCGCTAATGTATCCACTCGTGTCACTGCCTGGGAGATCAGCGCCAGGGGTGGGCAGCTCAGTGTCCGATTCCCGCTTTTTATCTTTTTTCTTTTTTTTCCCTTTTGGATGGCTACAGGGATCAGATTCCACCTCCATTCTGTTACTGTAAACATCACCAGTCACAACCTGGTCCGTCTGGTTATTATTCACCTCCTCTACTACCTGCTTGTCCCTTTCTTTGTCCTTTTTCTTCTTTTTTTGTTTTGGATGGCTGCAGGGATCAGGGTCCATCTCCATTCTGTTACCGCTAACATCATCAGTCACAACCTGGTCTGTCTGGTTACGATTCACCTCCTCCACTACCTGCTTGTCCCCTTTTTTGTCCCTTTTCTTCTTTTTGGGTTTGGGAACGTCAGCGCTCTCCGAGGGATCTTCAGTAGTGAGCAAGTTTGGTTCAGTGGCTGCTTCTACGGTCTCATCCTGCCCTGTTTCTGTACTGCTGAAGGAGGCAACAAGCTCATTCACCCTGAAATACAGCAGAAACTAAATATTAGAGGCTCACAGGAACACAGATAAAAGGCAATTACACTCAAACTTAAAAGCTTGCATACACTGCATACCTCTTTGCACATCAAAATACCTTATATTTATTAAAAGCTTCTTTATGGGAAAAAACAAGTAATAAATCCGCACACTGGGGGGCGACACTGTACTGTGAAAAGTCGCACGTGATTCACGTGTATCCGACTGTAAAAACGTAAGTAATTTGCATGTGAATACTGGCAGGTTATACCATTCTTTCATGTATAAGAACCAATGTTGATTCTATTTAGAAGTTCACTAGTTTATATCTGATTTGTTAATTTAATATCTGTATACTGTTATTATTGCCATTAACTGGGGCAGCTGTGGACTAATGGTTAGAGAAGCGGGTTTGTGACCTAAAGATTGCTGGTTCGATTCCCGAACCAGCAGGAAACAATGGGTGGCAGCGGGGGGAGTGAGCTGCCCCTTCCCTTCCTCCACCTTCATGGCTGAAGTGCCCTTGCGCAAGGCGCCGGACCCCCAATTGCTCTCCGGGCACCCCAATGTGTGGCAGCCCACTGCTCCGAGTGTGTGTGCTCACTTTGGATGGGTTAAATGCAGAGCCAAAATTTCCCTTGTGCGATTATTATGGTGTATCAAAAAAAAAAAAAGAAAGAAAAAAAACCCCTTGCCTTAAATTAACTGAAAAATTCATATCTTATTTTCGTGATTTCGCGCACACACGAGAGTGAAACGGAAGTCTTTTCAAACTGGCTAATTCAAACTATGAAACAGATTTTATTCTTCCCCACATTTTTGATAGTAGCTCTAAAATCGATCATGCTTCGTAAACATAATAAAAACATACCTGGATTTTTCCAGCCTTCCTCTGATCAGCAGAACTCCAGCCACATCAGCATCCAGCTGAAACACCTGGAACTTCAGGCTTTCTCCCACCTTCAGGCCTGAGTCTCTCCACTGCTCAGGAGTGAGCTGAGCCGGCTTCACCACACTGGCGTTAAAGCAGCCGTGCACCAGGCAGCCCACATGACCCACTCCGATTTTATTAATCACGCCCTACAGGAGAAAGACAGAAATTTTAATATATTAAAAAAGAAACAGCAGATTTGCTTTTCTTAACCTGACTGAAGGCAATTATTCCAATAGGAAACATTTAAAAGCCTCAAAGTATTATTTTAAAACTGTAGATTAATAAATATAAATTCATATAAATATAAAAAATGATCGTTTTTGATTAAAGGTTGTTGTGTACACATTAAAGCAGGAGATAAGGAGACAAGAACACACCTCAAGTGTCTCTCCTTTCTTCGGCTTGAATATCACAAACGATGCTTCGATGTTTAAGTGAATGTAGCCTTGGTCATCAAAAATGTCCCCATGTTGTCCTATAATTTTGATGTCATTGTAAGCCAAAGGTACACCTTTCAAACTGTGGGACAGTGATAAAAAACAAAAAACAAAACAGTCAGCGGTTTGAGGTGAAATGCAAATAATAAGAAACCCCTGATGCTTCCTGTACTGTAATCCTTCAGCCTGTGACCCAAAAACTACTCAGTTATCCCTCCAATGCATACGGTGGCCCACAAATGTCACGGCACAACCACCAATCTCATGGCAGAAGTGGCATTTCATGGCGGAAGTCAAAATACACCAACATCGATATGAGGTGGGTTGGAAATGGGTAATAATCAACTGGTGAAGTGCACTACATGCAGTTAAGCTGTAGGTTTTGTTTTACGTTTCTGTTGTGCTTAACCCACGATAACTTCTCCAGCAATCTGATACGGCAAGTAATTGCTCACTGCGGTCACTTTAATTATAACTTTGTCAAGCTGTGGCTTCACCGTTAGTGATGGATGATAGGCATGTGATGTGCCAAGTATTTGGATGCTCGAAACTATGAATCGAAACCTTACACTTTAACATTCGTTCAGTGTTTCACGAGTTAAGTGTATGACCTACAGTACCTTTGCCGCATTTCGTGCAAAATTTCTGATTAGGTATTATGGATTCCATAAACGTGTCAAAAGGTCATAAATTTGACCCCGTAATACCTATTCAATTTATAGTTTCAAACATCAGGGTATTTGGACCGTCGAGAGCATAGCAACCATCACTAACAGTGAAGCCACTGCTTGACAACACTATAGGCCCCTGCAGTCATCCGGGAACTTACAGCTGCAGCGCTACGTTACTTGCTTAGATACGCTGAAATCCAATCACTGCCATATTGAAGATTTCAATCTGTCCACACATCCTGTTAAAAAAAAAAACTACGTTATTTCCTAGTTAAGAAACGATCCTAGGTGTTTCCTAAGCGAGAAAGAAGTCCAAATCGATGCGATAAGTGGCTGGCTCGTGCAGATTGGAAAAATTATGATGGATCCTGAAGTCTCCCTTAATCTCAAGCCATTTGTTCTGACCATTTCATTACTGGCGAGGTTCCATTTATTATACATTTTAGGCCGGAGATGATGCGAACGAATTTATGAAGCTGTACGTTTGCAATCCGATATAATCTTTTTGGTGCAACAAGTAGGGCCATCTTACTTCTAAGAACTTTCCAGGTCACTGGCCCGGTAAACATCATCCAATTATTATGTACAGTTCACTTGTAGCGCTTTCATTTATCTATTTATAAAGTCACTTCATGCCACTCGGTCATGTCCTCAGACCAGACTATCCACAAGAAGTCAACATGGGCATCCTTCAAGTCCCGAGGCAGCAGGTTTATCTTCCTAACTTTCTCTACTTTGCCTGGAAAGTGCTTCGAAGCAATCGTAACACATTGTTCGAGAAAAATCCTAGGTAATCTGGAGATGAGAGTAGTAGGTAGAGTTCAAGCGCAAGTACTCAATATGGCGGCTGAGGTCCGTTATATCCAGGGGAGTCACGTGATGTAACAGAGAAGTGCCCGGATGACCATGGAGGCCTAGAGTTCAGGTGAATACAGCGTGCATTTCCTTGCATATCAGATCGCTGGAGAAGTTTTCTCGGATACCGCACAAGAAACATAAAACTTGGGGCAGTGGTGATGGGTTACTGATCCGAAGGTCAGCGGTACAATCCCCACTATCACCACTGTTGGGCCCTTGAGCAAGGCCCTTAACCCTCGATTGCTCAGTTGTATAAAAATGATGATTGTAAGTCGCTCTGGATAAGAGCGTCTCAAAAATGCTGTAAATGTAAATAAAACGAAGCCTACGGCTTACCCGTATGTAGTGCACACCTCCAGATGGTGATTATTTACACTGGTGGATGGGTTGACTTTATTTCATTGTTTGTTTGTTTTTTTAAACCCACCGCATATCGGTGTTGGTGCGTTTTGACGGTTATGTGCCATGACACTTGTGGGCCACCGTAACAGCTGATTAGATGCCATAACAGAACGTTCCCATAGTGGGAAATGGCTATCAACAGCACCACCTTTAAAACAAAACAGGTTTTAAAGATAAAAAGTTCAGAATTGAAGCTCTTTTTGACAAAACAACAACTCTCGTGCTTATTAGGAGGATGTCTGTAAAGTAAATCTGTGATAATACACTCCACAGTTATTTAAACACTTCTGCTCTTGGGAGGTTTAGGAGGAGGAGACCGGTGGGACCCGAAAGAGCTGCACCACGAAAACATCCGCTACCTGCTCGAGTACTTCAACAGGTCGGCGTTGAGTTCTTGCTGGATTCCGGTCCGCTTCTTGTTGAGGTACATGGGTGGCAGAGCAATGTGTCTGCGGTGTGTGTGCAGCACGAGGCACGAGTATGGCGCACAAACGAGCTCACGTGCATCCGCGAAACTCGGGACCAGACACGGAACCACCAGGACATCGCGGGCCGGAGCTGGGTTTAGTACCGCCGGCTTTTCTGCAGAGCTTACACTTCGTTTCGGGTCCTCGTCCGTCTGTTCCAGGTTGGCCATATCGCCTAAACTTTGGGACGGAAACGCGTGGTTTGTTTCCTCGTGTTACCAAAAACACAAGGAGTCGGAGAGATTTACCGCCACCTGGCGGAGGGGAGGAGTAGGAGCCGGGCATTCTCTGAAGTTTCTTGTAATACTTGACTTTTAAAGGGCTTTGAGGGCCTCTGCTGACTTGTAGTCAAACATTTGACACATATCTACATCATGTCTTAATTTTTATGTAAAAAAAAAACCCTCAGTGCTGATCTTCATGCTCAAATATACTGATCAAAACACACATCCCCTTCCCCCACTCCACCCACCTTCTGTATACCCCAGCCACTTGTACAGTTTATATCACTCGTTCATTCATTCATTTATTTTCTAAACCGCTTATTCCTGATTAGGGTCGTGGGAAGGCTGGCGCCCGTCTCAGCCGACTCTGGGCACCCTGAACAGCTCTCCGAGTCATCGCAGGGCCAGCATACATACAACCATTTACATTCACACCTAGGGGTGACTTGGAACAGCCAATTAGCTTACTGTGCATGTTTTTGGACTGTGGGAGGAAACCGGAGTAACCCCACGCAAGGACGGGGAGAATATGCACACTCCACACAGAAACCAACCCCCGAGCCCGGGAATTGAACCCAGGACCTTCTTGCTGTGAGGTGGACATGCTAACCACTGCGCCACAGTGCCGCCCGAAATTATATTATTTTTATAGTATAGTTTTATTTATCCATCCATTCATTCATTTACTGAAGCGCTTAATCCTAATTAGGGTCGCGGGGAGGCTGGCGCCCATCTCAGCTGACTAAGAGGTGCCAGGCCAACGCAGGGCAGAGACACGCTGACGGCAATCCAATGGTCTACTCTTTACGAACGACAGCAATGGTTCATTACATGCCTCTCACCATAGACAGTGAGAGACATGGCTGGCCTTTGAAAACCCAGTTAGCTGCACTGGAGGAGTTTTATTTATTTTTATGTTTATTATTTTTTTATTATGTATAAAATTATGTAAGTTAAGCACTGGGTGCACTGCTGAAAAATCCAGTTCGGTCTGACCGGTTTCTGAATTACCTTTACTAACTCAACATTATAAGGAATTCATTTTAACGAAAATCAGAACAACAATAAGCAGGCGATTTAAAAAAATCATTTGTTGAGCACCATCTAGGATCATCCAGCTGTCGGCTTTGAAAATTCAGTACGATCTGATCAATCAAGTTATTTTCCAGTTTCCTGAATACTTAAATGGACGGGATCGTGGTCACAGTACCAAGGTTCCAGGTTTGAGGCCTGGGCTCGGCGAGGGTGTTTCTGTGGCTCTGTTTCTGTGTTCTCACCATGCTTGCGTGGGTTTCCCCCAGGAAGTCTGGTTTCCTCCCACAGTCCAAAGACATGCACATTGGGCTTATTAGCTGTTTCAAATTGCTTCTAGGTATAAGTGATTGTAAATGATTGTATGTGCATTGGCCCTGTGATGGACTGGCGAGCTTTCCAGGATGTACCCCGCTTTCACCCAGAATTGGCTGAGATAAGCTCCAGCCTTCTCGCGACACGGGTAGGATCAGCAAATGAATTCATTAATGTTTATTTATAACATTGTATTATGAGCAGTAATTTAGAAACTATTTCAGCAGGGTAGAGTTAGACTCAGAGATGGCGTGAAGTTACACTTTAAAGATCGGTTTAGCTCACATTAACTAGCAAGCTACCTCACAAAAAGGAGGTCCTGGGTTCGAGTCCCGGGCTCGTGGTTTTCTGTGTGGAGTTTGCATGTTCTCCCCGTGCTTGCGTGGGTTTCCTCTGGATACTCCGGTTTCCTTTCACAGTCCAAAATCATTAGGCAAACTGGCTGTGCCCCGAGATGTTAGTGTGAATGGTTGTGTGTTGGCCCTGTGATGGTCTGATGAGCTGTCTAGGGTGCACCTTGCCTTCGCTTAATGTCAGCTGAGATAGGCTCCATCCTCCCTATAACCCTTTTAGGAATAAGTGGTTTGGCAAATGAGTGAGATGATGAGATTCTTCAGGCATACGTATCACTTTACCTGCTGTAGTTTGCCTGTTTCTCTGTGTACTTGCTCTGGATTCAACCGTCTGGAAAATGTGTACATGGATGTTCTGACCCACGGGAGCATTAGTGTCAGACTCACAGGCACCACTGAAGGTCGGACAGGCAGGCAACCTTGTAATAGCAGTGGAGTGAGTTTATACTGGATGTAATGGACAGTGATACATGTAACGTACAAGCAGACTTTTACTCAGCCAGCTTAGTTGGCATATAACATGAAACCCACACAACTACACACAACATACACAGGTGTGAAACCGCTGACCTGACTCTAAAAAAGATGCCAGCAGTCTGTAATATGTGATGTGTGTGTGCAGTATGTCCATTTATTTCTGTTTTAGTGTATATGTGTGTGTGTGTGTGTGTGTGTGTGTGTGTGTGTGCTTCAATCAAGCAAAAACAAGGTGCATTTCAGTCTTTTTTATTTCATTTTTTATATGAAGCCTCTATATAAAAATACAGTAAATCAATATATTATTCTCTTGTTCAAGCATTTTACATTGTGCATTTTGTATATTTGAGGTCCGAGCATACAGTATGCCATACATGACAATTTCCGAGACAGAGTCATCATTCCCATAACCCATAATCAGTAGGAATAATGGCGAGATGCAGGAGGAATGCATTAAGGAAGGGATAGGGATAATATGAGAGGCAGGAAGTAAAGGTTACATGCATGCTCTGTGTTCACTGATACAATGCTCTGTACTCACTAATAAACACTCCTGAGGCATCACGTCCCTGAATGCTGATTGGTGTTCAATCCACGGAGATGATCTCTCTGTTTTTTTTTTGTTTTTTTTTTGTTCTTTTGCAGTAGCAGTACGTATCCTGCAGCCTGCTGCGCAGGAAATGTTGGATGGCCATCAGCTCCATGATGTCATTGCTAATGATACTTCAAAGTCATCAGTGTGACACACAAGCCTGTCAGGGCGACGCGCTGCGACTATTGAACGTTATTTGTGAGATGCCATTGCTGGAATTATCCAGTACTTCCTGTTTGGAAAAAGAAAGAGAACATTCAATGTGAGGCCTGATTATCTAAAATGCTTCAAATAAGGATCTCCACTAGGGGTGAGACAGAGACAGGAACTGTCTATTATTAGAACCCCGACACACAGAGCTGTCAGTCACTATAAATGTCTAAGAAACAAGTGCAAGCCTACACTGAGACAGTGAGAAACACCCGGACTGTGCTCTCCTCTCCTCCGTTCCTCCTCTACCTTCTCGGCCATCTCGTGCGAGTGATGCAGCGAGTGCTCGCGCTCCAGGAACATGCGCTGCTGCTCACTGCTGGCCAGACGGCACGTCAGCCACGTGGACAGAGTGCAGCTGCTGATCCCCAGACAGGCCAAAGACATGGCAGCCATGTGCAGCGAGTGCACCGCGTCAGGACGCTTCACCAGCGCCCGCACAAACTGGAAGTTTAAGATTCCTCCGATCAGGCCACAAATGCAGCACGCTGAGAACAGGATCATCTGAGTGAGAGAGAAAGAACAGGATAGAAATTATTCTTAATTCTTTTATAGTATTTTTTACTGAAATATTTTTAACTGTGGCAAAGTAATTAGTATTCATTAGTATTTTATGGTGCACATATATATTTAGCGCAGTGTCTGATATTTGTTCAATATGTACACTTATTACACCCCAAAAATATGTTCCTTAATGTGTTTTTTTTCTAGAAAAAATTTCCATAACTTTCTAGAGTTTCCATTTTTAACCCTTTCTTACAGTTAAACACTCTGTGGATGGTTTAACATAGAACTGTATGTGTTCCCCCAAATAGGACAAATAAAAATAGCTTTCTACATTTGAATTTTTATTTTTCTAAAAAAGGTCCACAAATGTAAAGTGCAGAGCTTTTTAGTTTCCCACCAAAATCCATCCAGCACAAATAAAAATGTTTTAACTCATTTACCCCCAAAAATCCACATTAATCTGTCATTTACATAATACCTCTAAATCATTATTATTAGTGTTGTTATTATTATTATTATTATTATTGTCATTGCTATTATTGTTATTGCTATTATTGCTATTGCTATTATTATTATTGTTATTATTATTATTATTATTATTATTATTTTAATCTCTTATTAATTGGATATTTTAATAGATTGTAATTTTAATGCCACATAGGCATGCAACATGACTTATATAGTTGTCTGAGTTGATGCTGATTGGCTGTTATGTATCGCTGACTTGCATGGCGATGGTCAGCAATAAAAAAAAACCCAAAAAGAAACAAACAGATTTATTCATAACAAAACTGAAAGCTAAAAAAAGAGGCTCATATACCACCACTCAGACACACAGAATAAAAAACACATAATCTAACCCACAATCTAAGTTTGATAAGCAGACAAACTTTCACTGAGCAAAACATCATCAACCATTAATGGGAGCATGGAACAAGAACTTGTTAAATGGATAATTAAACTAACAAGACAGGTAATACAAATGATTGTGGAAGTCAGCTAGTGCATGGCGGTAAAACAAACCCCTTAGTGTTAACCTTTCTTGCTTTCGCTTCAGAGTGTAGTCGGGGAGCGCAGGGAAGATTTTTCCCTTCAGGGCTAAAGGTGAGTCAACCTTTAAAGGGGCCGCGCTACTCTTATAACACCGAGCTTGGACACCTATCAGTAGAGACATCTACCGGGAGTTCCACCTTTAGACAGTGCCTTAATCTATATATTATTAGCAGAAAGAGGATTTCTAGTGATAATTTTGTTATTATTATTTGTTTTATTGTTATTTGGCTCTATTCTTTGCTTGTATAACATTCTTGAGCTGCTTCATTGCACTGCTATGAAATTCAAAATATTTTTCTTCTTCTTCATTATCCCTAAAATACTAAAGTAATTGTTCTCACAGTACGTGTTTATTTAGCATTTATTCAGCAAATATAAAACACAGTTAGACTTCAAACAAAGAAACTAATAAATTTATAGCCACAGTATGGCACTAGGTTGTATGCGTGTTGGCCCTGCGATGGCCTGGCGAGCTTTTCAGGGTGTACCCCACCCTCGCCCAGAGCCGGCTGATATGGGCTTCAGCCTCCCCAAGACCCTAATTAGGATTAAGCGCTTCAGAAAATGAATGAATGAATGAGTATGCCACTAATCAGGCAGTGAAAACATGCATTCTTAGAAAAAAGTCTATGACAAGGCTATCACTAAGGTTTTGACATACAGTGCTTTTGTTGCAATATTTTTATATAAGTCCCAAATCAAAAAAACAACAACAACAGCACTAAATAAAAGCAATATTTGTTATGAGTTTGGGGTGGAAGCAGATGCACTCGCAGAAAGTAAAACACAACTTTAATAAACAATTTAAAGAATAAAGCAAAGACAATATAAACCAAATATGAACTGAACAAAACTGAAATACACAACATAGAACTAACTAGGCAAAGCAAGTAACAACAAATGTGAGCCAAGAGCGTACACACTGTGACATGAGTCCTTATATACAGCAGTGAATGAGTCCTTATATACAGCAGGCAGTCAGTGGAATGGGAGCCAGGTATGCTGAGCA
Organism: Tandanus tandanus; assembly: GCA_039654325.1. Taxonomy (NCBI): domain Eukaryota; kingdom Metazoa; phylum Chordata; class Actinopteri; order Siluriformes; family Plotosidae; genus Tandanus; species Tandanus tandanus. The sequence continues at coordinate 53,209,163 of JBCNYH010000001.1, read as the reverse complement.
TGTGATAGTCCTGTGTTCAAGGACATGTGACTGGAAGTAGTGCATGGCTTTCTGGGAAATGTGGTGAGTCCAGAGAGCTGAAGAAACAGACAGGGGCTGCGACGATATTTAACAACTCAGCAAATTTCACAAGTCAGATAAACCTAATGAAGTGAAAGAGCTAAAATTCCTGCTTTTGATTAAAGTATGATTAATTGTGCTGCCTTACGTCATTTATTATAAACTGTCTGAGAGGCAAGCTTCAGGTTCGCATATTTTATGAGATTGCTTTAAAGGTTAAAGCCCATTCAGCAGGGAAACACAGAATAAAATATACAGGAGAAAAGTAGAGATGAGTTTAATAGCCATTCTGGTTTCTGCTGCTCTGTTGTTTTTAATTGTCCAAACTGTGCCAGGGAGAGAGGTGTTATCTAATGATGCAGTGTCATCACTTTTTTTTTTTTTTTTTTTTTTTTTTTTAGCACCTTTTCCCTCTAATTTTTTGGAGAGCGCACTTTCAGCCTGTTTTTCTTTAACCACAGCCAACCACTTTTGATTACAGTGACCCGCACCAGCTCTAATTACCATGTCACTACAGCTGTAAGTGCACTGAACATTTAAAATTAGAAAAGACACACCAGTTTTGATTAGCCTTCACTATGAGTTCTGCAGTCAGTTAACCACTGAGCCATCACTGCCCCTATAAAATATGAACTATAAAAAGAAGGTCCTGAGTTTGAGTACCAGGCTCGGGTGTTTCTGTGTGGAGTTTGCATGTTCTCCCCATGCTTGCGTGGGTTTCCTCTGGGTACTCCAGTTTCTGGCCCTGTGATTTTCTGGCGAGCTGTTCAGGGTGTACCCTGCCTTCGCCCAGTGTAGGCTGAGATAGGTTCCAGTCACCCCACGACTCTAGTAAGATTAAGTGGTTCGCTACTGAACTTGTGATCAGCAGTTAATGTACTAGGCCACTGCTGAATCATGGCCATTTACCCCCATCTGTGATAACTAGGCTAGATTCCCTTGTACATGCCATAAATAAGAATCTAAAACAACACAGTTACTTTTTGCAAACGTGCAACTTAAAACATTTAATAGTTTAAGGCACTCACAAAAAAAACCCATTTCATTAATTCATTCATTTTCTGAACTGCTTTATCCTACCAGGGTTGTGGAGAGGCCAGAGCCCATCACAGCTGTCTCTGGGCGAAGGCGGCAAACAGTCTGAACAGCTTGCCAGGCCATCGCAGAGCAAACACACACACACACACACACACACACACACACACACACACACACACACACACACACACACACACACACACA
>JBCNYH010000001.1:53131583-53142289 GCA_039654325.1 Tandanus tandanus | reverse complement strand
ATATATAATGTTTTTTTTTTTTTTCTTTTTTTTTTTTTTTTGGGTGCAGAGCCCTTGAACTACAGTACATTCAGTGTCCTTTATGTTTTAACTCACCCTTTCCTCAAGACCTAAAATTCCCCTGCCTAGCAAATGTTTAATTTTGTATCACCGTCTCTCTCAGAGTGTTCGTCACGGAAGTGATGAGCTGAATTCAGGTGTCGCAAGCGGCAAAAGAGCCGGAAATGGAATCTGGTTTTAAATCAGCCCTTAAAATTAGTTGGAAAGCATCTTAAAACAAACAAACAAAAAAAACACTCAGCTTTGCTCACTGGTGTGTCCATCATGTCTTTCATTTTGTTCCTGCCTTACAGCTGATGATAACTGTGGGTCACCTCTCGTCTCGACGTGCCAAGAATGCCTGAGCCGTGGACCAGATTGCGCCTGGTGCTTTCAGAAGGTAATGTGAAGACTTCTGTCTTGGTACTCATTGCTTTTTATAACTTGCCATCAGATATGCTGGTGTTTAATCTGATATGCACTGACCCTGGGGAACTCCACTCTTGTACCGTTACTCTTTCCCCCAGCACTGGGTCTGTTGGCCCTTAAAGGCCCCAGAGTCCCTTTAAGCCTGAGCAGCCACTTAAACAAGCTGCTTAGGGCTGGCGTAGCCGTGGGAACCCATTTAAATGGACTATGAAGTCTGCAAACAGAGGCTGCAAAGTCAGGTGCTTTCCCAGCCCACACACAGACCATGACTGCCCACTAATCTGGACGTATATGATGCAGCTCCACACTCTGACTGATATTTTTGACCTTGTAAAAAGGTGCATGACGAAAGACATACAGCACTCTTTTCGCAAAGCTGTGGTATCTTTCAACACTTATTTTTAGTAACCTTTTTACTCCTACACACACACACACACACACACACGCACTGATCAATAACACAGTTTAGTCATTTGTTAATGGAACGTTTATGGCTATTTGTTCCACCTCCCACAACGTTTTTGTGCACAGATTTAGAGACTCGTTAAAAAAAAATTGCAAGTTTGAGGCAGTTATCACTTTGATTAGACCACAATGTACTGCAGTAGGCACCAATCTAAAAAAAAAAAAAAAAAAATTAAAAACTATACAAAACTATGTATATTGAGTCAGAGTTAGTGTATTTCATGAGAAGCGTTACATCCGTGACCTTTTAGAATGATTTAAAAAAAGCTATCAGTGAACAGATTTTATTTTCAGCCACACCATTAGTTTATCATTTGCTGAACCACTTAATCCTACTAGGGTCTCTAAGAGGCTGAAGCCTATCTCAGCCAACTCTGAGTAAAGGCGGGGTACACCCTAAACAGCTCGCCACTCTATCGCAGGGGCAACACCCACACAACCACTCACACTCACTCACATCTAGGGGCAATCTGAAACAGCCAGTTAGCCCAATGTGCATGTCCTTGGACTGTGGGAGGAAACTGGAGTACCCAGAGGAAACCTACACAAGCACAACATGCTTCAGACAGAAACTCTCTTGCCGAGCCCAGGACTTGAACCCAGGACCTTCTTGCTGTGAGGCGAACGTGCTAACCACTACACCCCCGTACCGTCTCATCAGTTCATTTGTGCCATTATTTGACTATAATGTTTGGCTCTTGCTTGGTTGGAGTAAAAGCCTTTAGTCTCAGCAGATCTTTGTAAAGAAGACCGGTGATCTCTGGGATTCATGACTCATATTCAAGTTTGTTGCGTATCTGTGGCATTTATTCATTAATTTACAGAACTGCGTAATCCTACTAGCGTCGCTAAGAGGATGGAACCTATCTCAGATAACTTTGGGTAAAGGTGGGATACGCCCTGAACAGCTTGCCAGTTCATTGCAGGGCCAATACACATACAAACATTCACACTCACGCTCACACGGGGCAATTTGGAACAGCCAATTAGCCTACTGTGAATGTTTTTGAACTGTGGGAGGAAACCAGAGTTCCCGGAGGAAACCCACGCAAGCATGGGGAGAACATGCAAACTCTACACAGAAACGCCCTCACCGAGCCCAGGGCTCAAACCTAGGACCTTCTTGCTGTGAGGCGGACGTGCTAACCACTATGGAATCTGTGGCAGAATGTTTAAAAACTGCAATGCATCCTGGGCCTGTTTACCGTTGAGTTGATGCATAACAGTAAAAAGAAAAAAAACTGTAGAAAAGCCTACAGTTTGAGACTTGTGACCCATCACCCAAAAAATTGAGTATAAACGCACCAAACTGACTATTTGAGTTATGCATGTAAATAATAAAATCACACCCTGGATGTACCTCTAGTAACTTATCCTATCCTGTCCCAACCTGGTATGATGAGAGGACAGTCGAGTATTTCATGATTATGTAAAGTTCGTGTCTGGTAAAAAAAGGTGTAACCTGGAAGAAAGCATGAGTACAGTCAGCCTTCTCAGACTGAAGGTCAACATTAACTTTCAGAAGAATAACAAAAATAAGTGTGAAGAGGTAATGTTTAAGGGAGGGGCGTCCAACAGTGTACGGCTGGGGTTACTGTATATACATATATACTCATCATGTGTTCATATGATACTCATCATGTGAGTATTATGTGTTCTTTAACTGGTTATCTGTGCAAAAAAAAATGACCATGATTATTAATATAATAAATTCATATAGCACCTTTCTAGTTTTCAAGGCTGTATACAAATCTGTAGCACATTCCCTCAGAATCTCTAGCACAATTTGCCCGGCCCCACCATCTCTGAGGGTACAAGGAAGGCATGCATCAAGGTTTTTTCTTCTGTTCTGGCACCTAGGTGGTAAAAGGAACTTCCCCTAGATGTCTGAACAGTTGAGTCACTGGCTATCTTCAAACGATGACTAAAGACCTACTTCTTCATGGAGTACTTATAAATAAGCGCTTAAGATTCCTTGTGTTGTCTTTCACTCACTCAATTGCCAAAACCACTTAATCCTATTAAGGTCATGGGAAGGCTGGATCCTATCTCAGCCGACACTGGCGAAGTGGGGTACACCCAGAACAGCTCACCAGGGCCAACATCACAGGGCCAACACACACACACACACACACACACACACACACACACACACTCTCTGTTACAATTGGGTTTGTTTTCTATTATGTTGATTTAGCAGCATTTTGAAAGGACACGGTGGCTTCATGTGTCATATGTTGCCCGGACTACAACTTCTCAAGAATGCTGCGGCAAGTCTTGACTGGAACAAAGAAGAGAGATCATATCTCTCCAGTTCTGGCACTTCTTCACTGGCTTCAAATAAAATAGAGAGTAGAATAAAAAAAAAAAAACAACTCCACCTCACTGAACAGGCATCCACTTACTGTATAGCTCTGATCTTTTCCACTACCATTCCACCCCCAGAAATCTTCTCTCTGTTTGTTTCAAATTCCCAGCTCAAAAGCAAAGGGGACTGGTCCTTCTCTCATGTTCAGCGCAGGCTTTAAACTTACTTAGCACTTAGAGGACTCGCAGGAAGCGACAAGTGAATTGATTCCCTGCTGAGCATCAAGCGAATCGCTTTAGTGTGCGCACAGTGAAGCATTCGTTGTCAACTCCAGTAGCCTAGCTAACCCTCTTGCATGTTTCCCACTTCCGAATGTTTAATGAAACCGTGAGCATGATCTCGCTAATTCACTACAAAAATTGGTAAAATGGATCAATCTAAATTTAAACAAATAAACAAATAAATAGCTTATTATTATTGTCATGTGGCAGGTATAGAACAGACATTCAGGTGGAAAAGACATTAGCAAAAACATGCGCTTCTCTTAGCTAGCTAACTCTCATTTTATTTATTTTACAATTTTTTTAAAAGAAAAGACAGAAGTGCATATACAGCTAATCATGCATATAATGAACTTTCGTATAGTTTTAAATAAATATGTACTTATGGGAAATTCAGCTGTTTTTGAAAGGTTGGACCCAAGCATTGCGTTTTCATTTATTATCCTTGTAAAATTGTGCGTGCAGTCACAGAGCACAGTGACTGCACTAATGAGCTGCTTTCCATGTTGTTGTAGGAAAAAAAATCATTAAACTAATGTTCATTGTTTCCTTATGGAAAATGTTTTGGGGAATTCAGTGTTTGGTGGAATCTGTCAAGTGCAGCGCAGTTTAACTCCGTACCTGCCCACTTCGCATCACTGGGGCAAATTTCACCTGTGCCATTTCGACTTCAGATATTCGCTTGTAGCTCACAGCTTCCTGTGTGCGCTGCCCTTTAGCTTAGCCCTTTAGCTTAGCACTACTCCCGATAATTAGTGTCATACTTGTTGACTCTGGCTGATTGGATTGTTCTTCCATTTCGAGGTCAATTTTTATTTGCAAAATATGTTTTTTTTTTTTAATGTAAGTAATACGTTATAGTAAAAACAAATCCCTGCAAACCAGTGCAGTGCTTTCAGTGAATACAGACAAAAAAACCTCCATGCTGTCTTGGTTATTGGCTAAATACTGCCTGCTTCCATATTTCCAATTTGTGTATGTGTATTTTGCCATAACAGAGCTTTTTGGAAGGATCGCACATTAGCCAGAGGTGTGATTCAGTTGCTCAGCTAATGCTTAAAGGCTGCAGGAAGGAGTTTATTGAGAATCCTGGAATTAAAGTGGAGGTAAACATGACACTGAGCAGCTCACAGGTGACTCCTCGAGACATCTCCATCCAACTGCGGCCTGGTAAGGAGTAGCAATACAATTCTAACTCCTTTTATTATTCTGTTTCCCTTTCCTGCTTATTTATCATTGTACCATAGAGTATCACCTGCTCTGAAAAGTGTCTGGTAATGATATCATTTCCCATCCTAGGCAGTGAGGCGAGCTTCATAGTGGAAGTGAAGCAGTTGGAGTTGTATCCAGTAGACCTGTACTACCTGGTGGACGTCTCTGCCTCCATGCAGGAGAACCTGGACCGACTGAAGACTGTTGGAGTGAATCTTTCCCATCGTATGAAAGAATATTCCAGTGATTTCCAAGTGGGGTTTGGATCATTCGTGGACAAGCCAGTTTCTCCCTACATCGATGTGCATCCTTCAAAAATTAGTAACCCTTGCAGGTAAGCTGGGTTTCTGAAATGTTCTCTCAGTTGAGGCAAGAGACACTTCAGTTTAGCATGTATGTCTTTTAAGGATGCAGAATAATACTAGAATTCAATTTATAATTCTTGTGCAGTTAATACTTAATCTTTACTTACAAACTGACCAGTATATCCACAGTTTGTTGTGGTTTAAAGGTTTTCTAAGGGTTTAAAGGCAGCACCAAACAACAAATAATATAAACCATAATGTATTCTATATAGTCATTAAAAAAAAAAGATGAAATAACATTTTTTAAAACATCATAATATGTTTTCAGTTGAGACTTGTATTAAATCCAAAGCAGAGATTGATTTGGAAAAGGCCTGCTTCACAGAGAAAGGCAGTTAGGAAGCAGGTGCAGGATGAGCAATGCTTTTTTTTCTCTCGCTCTCAATGGCTTGATTAGTCACCTGAAACAAATGATGCCTTGTGCAGTTAGCTGGAAATCTGTCGTTTTATCAACATGACCTACATTTCACTGTTCTCTTAGAGCTCAGGTGCCAAGTTTAATTATTTTCAAATAGCATGCAGGCACAGACAGACAGACAATGGTATAGTGCTGACTTAGTGGTTAAGGCTCTTGTTTATTGATCAGAAGGTTGGCAGTTCAATCCCCAGCACCACCAAGCCGCTGTTGTTGGGCCCTTGAGCAAAGCCCTTGTATCTCAACTGCTCAGTTATATAAATGAAATAATGGTGTAAGATGCTCTGGATAAGGGTGTCTGCCAAATGCCATAAATATAAGTCAATCAGAGTATCTCTTTTTTCTCCCATTAGCATTTTGCTTCTCCTTACCCTTCTAATAAGACTCACATAAGGGCTGATAATCAATGTGTTAGATCGAATGTTAAGTCTTCAGCCGACAGAGCTGTGACAAAATAAAGAAAAAATACTATTGGATCTTTTCACACTGGTGTGTAGCAGAGAAACATGGGGATTCAAGTTGCAGATTAAAACTTTAATGAACAGATCCAGGCAGAATTCAAAAGCACAGCTCATTAAAAAAAACAAAACAAAAACAAGCACGAAACAAGTATGAGCAAATTACATTTATTCATTCATTCATTCATTTGTTTGTTGAATAGCTTAATTATACTAGGGTCCTGGGGAGGCTGGAGCCTATCTCAGCTGACTCTGGGTATAGGCAGCGTTCGCCCTGAACAGTTTGCCAGTCCATTACAGGGCTGACACACACACACGCACACACACACACACACACACACACACACACACACACACACACACACACACACATTTACATCCACAATTTGGAACAGCCAGTTAGCCTAATGTGCATGTCTTCCTCTGGGAGGAAACTGTAGTACCCGGAGAAAACTCACACAAGCACAGGGAGAACATTCAAACTCCACACAGAAATGCCCTCACCAAGCCCGGGACATTCGTGCTATTCGGCGGACGTGCTAACGACTATACCACCGTACGAAATCAAAAATGAATGAGAAAAATGTAATAGGTTTTATGGTAACCACCAGGCATGTGGCGCTCCACACCGTTGCCCACCATGGTTACTGTAAAATCCTGTGTATACAGTATGTGTGCTATAGTTTCTACCTAATGCGAGTGATTTGTGAAAGGACCACTGTAGCGAAAATGTACATGCCTAGCTAACACTGTGGTGGGACGACACATTCCGCTTCATGGGTGGTAGGGCTGTTATCAACACAAACTGTGCATGGAAAGAATGAGAAGTCTCTAACCGTACACCTACACAATAGAACAACATGGTGTACGGGTGTGTAATAAAATAGTAAAAAAGGAGTGTTCTTGAAAACATTGACTTAAAAATACCCCAGTGCTGCTACTGCACCGGATCCATTTATCCTGATCCAGTGTCTGATATGCTGCGAATGGTTTATCTGTCTGATAAATACCTGGTCCATGTCTACTGATGGATGTGATAGAATAGAGCTGAGAAATGATGTATAACTGGACGGTTAGTTGTTGTATGCTTAAGAAGGTGTAAGTGATAAAATGGACGGTGGGTTTATATCACTCACTCGCTCTCACTTATTTGCTGAACCGCTTACCCTTATTAGGGTCACGGGGAGGCTGGAGCCTATTTCTCCAGACTATCTCAGGGCAACACACACAACCATTCACACTCACATCTAGGGACAATTTGGAACAGCCGCTTAGCCTAATGTGCAAGTCTTTGGGTTGTTGGAAGAAACCGGAGCACCCGGAGTAAACCCACGCAAGCACAAGGTGAACAAGCACACCCCACACAGAAACACCCCTACCCGGGACTCGTACCCAGGACCTTCTTGCTGTGAGGCGGATGTTCTAACTACTATGCCACCGTGCTACCCAGGTGTCTATTAGTTATTTCATGTGTGCTACAGTCTACTGATAATTTATCAAGCCTTACATGTTCTTATGATTCTAAACATTCCAAAGAGTTTGTGTGGATGTATTTTTAGCATAGCAGAGCAGATTTTTCAAACATTACAGAAAAATGCCACCGCTTAGTGGACTAACCTCACAACCCCCCCCTTAAAGTAGGCCCGGGGAGCACCAGCAACATTCCAGGATGATGTCATCTGTTGTAATGTGGGAATCTGCTGTGGAGAGGCTCATGTAATCTTTTTCCCTTATACTGCTTGTCCACTTTGTTTATGTCTTTTCACCCTGACCTCCCCCTCCATACAGTGTTCTCCTCTTTCCTTCATTCCTTCCTTTGCCTTTTCCCCTGTGTTTCCTTTTCTGTTTTCATTTCATCATGCTGTCTCTTTCGTCTTTCTCACTCTAGTGATTATGAGGTTAATTGCCGGCCGGCCCACGGCTTCATCCACGTTCTGCCCATCACCAACAACATGACAGAGTTCAAACATGTGATTCAGCAGCAGAGGATCTCTGGGAACATGGACACTCCAGAGGGAGGCTTTGACGCCATGCTGCAAGCAGCTGTGTGTCAGGTAAACACTGAAGCCTGACTGGCGGATGTTCAAAATGTGTTACCACGGTGGTCTGAAAGATCAGTGAGCTCTGGCGCCTTTTTCTCTACTGTACTGAAAAAAAATGAAAGTGCTCTGCAGTGAGGAGGATTAAACAAACCTCAGTTATAATGGAAGTCAGAAGGCAGCTGTGCAACATTTCAACTAGTGTATGTTATTATCTGACACAAGTTGAAAACTTTAACTGGTAAGATTACTTAGAACTTTAAGTAAAACTTTAACAGGATAAGATTACTTAGATTCGATATAAATTAGATCAGAGAAATTTTAATAAGTTTATTAAACTTTATTAATTTGTAAAGATTCTAATCTGAGTGGAAGTTTGTGAGTAAATTCATGAGGCAATCAAATATGGAGCTCACGGAATTGAAATGAGGCCACATTCATTACACTAGGCCAGCTTTTCAATTGCATTTTCACAAAACATTTATTGTGGAGCTCTGAGGAGCACCATAGTCATGGAATATGGCTTGGATGGTTGTCTCGTGTCTGTACATCGCTGTATCGGACTAACCAAACACCTTAATTTTGGATGGTTGTCCCATGTCCATCCTTCGTTCTATAGATCTAAATCATCAACATCATTTTGGATGGTTGTCCCGTGTCCATCCTTTGTTGTATAGAACTAATATATAGAACTGGTATTTGACACAATTTCCTCTGGGATCAAGAAAGTATTCTGATTATGATTCCGAAATCATAAACTTTATTTTGAATGGTTGTCCCGTGTCTGCCCTTCACTGTATAGAACTAACTGATCAAGTTCATTTTGGATGGTTGTTCCATGTACCTGCATCACTGTATAGAACTAACCCATCAACTTCATTTTGGATGGTTGTCACGTGTCCATGTGTCGCTATATAGAACTAACCCATCAACTTCATTTTGGATGGTTGTCCCATGTCCCTTCGTCACTATATAGAACTAACCCATCAACTTCATTTTGGATGATTGTCCCTTGTCTGCACATTGCAGTACAGAATTAACCCATCAACTTCATTTTGTATGGTTGTCCCATGTCCACACATCGCTGGACAGAACTAACCCATCAACTTCATTTTGGATGGTTGTCCCGTGTCCACCCGTCGACATATATAATTAATCCATCGACTTCATTTTGGATGATTGTCCCTTGTCTGCCCATTGCAGTACAGAATTAACCCACCAACTTCATTTTGGATGGTTATCCCATGTCTGCAAGTTGCTGAGCTGATTGGCTGTTATGGGATGCTGAGTTGCATGATGACGGTGATCAAGGACACTGAAAGCCATCTATGCATAACATAATAAACACAATTTATAAAGACTTTATGGGGAGCTCCAGCTTTAGGCAGTGCCCAAATTAATATTATTGAAAAAAAATTTGACAACACAGTTGCGAATGTCATGTGACTGTTATGCGAAAAATGTGTTTCCATTTCAATTTTGCGAAATATTGCTTTATCAAATCGTCTGAAGAATCACCTCATCTGATTTATATCTGAGTTGTTTTTAAAGATCACGATTACATTACTTGTATTTTAATCTCACAATTTTAAATTGCCCATTAAGCAGGCTGATGGAAACATTGTGGGTTCTTGTGCAATGCTGTGTGACACATTTACAACAATCATTTATTCATCCTTAGCATTCCAATTAGCATTGCTGTAGTCTGAATTACTAATCTGATTATCCATTTCTCACAGAGATCACACACTCAAATATTTTGTTGAACGCCTTTAGCCTTGATTACAGCGCGTAATCGCCAAGGCACTGTTTCCACTAACTTAAGCAACATTACAACATTTATTTCCATCCAGTGTTGGGTTCATTTTTCACCTACATCTTGAATTAATGACATGAAACGTGAACCACTCGTGAATAACGCCTTCTCCAGCACATCCCAAAGACTTTAAACAGGGTTAAGGTCAGGACTCTGTGGTGCCAGTTCATGTGTGAAAATGATTCCTCATGCTCCCTGAACCACTCTTTCATTATTTGAGCCCCGATTTTATACCGGTGTCATCAGGGAGGAAAAAGTACATCGATGTGACATCCTGCTCATTCAGTACATTCAGGTTGTCAATCGACTTCATTTTATTGCTACATAATGTTGCTGAAACTTGACCTGACCAACTGAAGCAACAATGCCATGGTGATTATGCAATTATCCAATCAAGGCTGAAAGCGGGCTAACAACATAGAGTGGCATGAGAGTGGTTTTTTCATCCCACTCTGGAGATGGAGCCCTGAACAGCTCGCCAGCCCATTGCAGGGGTCAACACACATACACACACAACCATTCACACTTACACTCACATCTAGGGGCAATTTGGCCTACAGTGCTTGCAAAAGTATCCACCCCCTTGGCATTTTTCATGTTTTGTTGCCTCATAACCTGGAATTAAAATGAATTGTTTGAAGGTCTGCATCATTTCATTTGCAGAACATGCCTACAACTCTGAAGATGTGATTTTTTTTTTTTTTTTTAATTGTGAAGCAAACAACAACTAGGACAAAGTAACAGAGAACTTCAGCGTGCATATCTATTCACCCCTCCTTTGCGGCAATTACAGCTGCAAGTTGCTTTGAATAAGTCTCTATGAGCTTGCCACATCTTGCCACTGGGATTTTTGCCCATTCCTCAAGGCAAAACTGCTCC
>JBCNYH010000001.1:53099319-53109364 GCA_039654325.1 Tandanus tandanus | reverse complement strand
AGAAGTCCAGTTGCCTCGACTCAAGCTTTTTAGGATTATTATGACCTGGATGATTGAGAATCTACACCAACATATTTCAGTACTTATATTCATTTTGACCCAGTCATCTCATAATCTCTAATGCTAATGTGTATCATAATGGCTGAAATCATTCATTCAATCATTCATTTCCCCAACCACTTACTCCAAGGGTAACATTGAGCCTATCTCAGTTGACACTGGGCAAAGACCGGGTACACCCTGAACAGCTCGCCAGACCAGGGGCCAGCACCAGGGCCAACACCCGCCCCTACCACACACACACACACACACACACACACACACACACAAACAACCATTCACACAACTTTAATTAACTTGGAGCAGCCAGTTAACCTAATGTACATGTCTTTGGACTGTGGGAAAAAATCTGAGTACACGGAGGAAACCCATGCAAGAATTCTCACAGTCAAAAATCTGGGTCACAATTATGTCGGCCATTTTGGAGTGGGGGTGGGGGGGTCAAGCTACACATTGAGGTTAATGTGTTTATGATTTTTTTTTTACACTATATTGCTAAACTTGCACTCCCATCATGCCCAAAAGTTGCTGTGTAGTGGGTTGTATGTCTATTGTAAAGAAAAGCAGCCATTTGAAGCTTCATATGTTGCCACTACATGGGCAAAGACGTAGCAAGTGGTTAAGAGCTATCAACAGGTGTGCACTGAAGCCAGATGGACCAGTGAATCCAGGGGAGTTATGGGAATCTAAATGATATGATTATTGTTTGTGGCCTGAATTTTGTCACTGGTGATCTTTGGGTGAAAGCAATGTTTTGCCCCACTCAAATAAAGAGGGCAGGTTGCTACTTGCAGTCACGTGATTTTGACCTCACACCAATTGTGAGAATGGGGAAAACATGCAAACTCCACACAGAAAAGCTCTCCCAGAGGCTCGAACCAAGGACCTTCTTTGTGTGAGGTGGATGTGCAAACCACTACGCCGCTGTGCCACAATTATTTTATGTCTATTTGTTCATGGGCATCTAATGTAAAAAAATAAGTAAAATATTTTCAGCTTTACTGAAAACAAACAATAGTTTTTTATTTTGTGATGCATCATATATTTAAATGATAATAGTACAAATGCAATATAATGCTCAAATGCTCGACTAATGCTCCATTTATTTAAGGTCAGGACTCTTGAGGACCACTCAAAAATTGTATTTTCTTGAAGCCATTTTGTTAGAGATTTGGAAGAAAGCTTGTTACAAACAGGCTTTAATTTCCCAGTTAATACCTAAATATTTCTAAATAATACTCTTTACACATGACACCATATATTTTTAAATTACAGTACAACAGTCTCATGATGCTCCCAGGACCATGATTCACAATTGGAATTACCAGCATTAGCTGTTCCCTTCATGCATCACTGATTATTGTCAAACTGGTTCATCTAATCAGAGAACACTTCCTGATGTTCATGAGAAAATGTTGATTACTTGCAAACAACCTGGCTGTTTATGCTGGTCTTGGAGTGGGTCCTTGGCATATTTCTTGCCTTTTTGATGTAGGATTCACTAACTGATGGATGTGCTGTACATACTTCAGTACCTGACCTCCAACTCCCTCACCAGTTCTTTTGTTGCCTTGAGCTTCACATAAAAGTTTTAGACCAAAAGTTATTGTGGTCCCACCATTTTAATATTTGGACACAATACTCTGGTGCCTTCAGATGTTTGAAAATTACTCCTAAGAAGGAACCAGACAGGTTCTCAACTTAAAACTAGGGGTGGGGGTGTTTGTTGTTGTTGTTGTTTATTTGTTTATTTATTTATTTTTTAAACTGAGCTCTTGGCTGAATTGTGTGGAGCTCACCCTTAGTATTAAGGGCAAAAAAAAAAACATTGTCACAAAGGCCATTTTATGGCCACATGTGTACACCCAATTAACTCCTAATTATGACAGTCATCCAACTGGAATTTGGTAGATCAGTTTCTGGAATTTCTCACTTTGTTTAAAGAGACAACATGGTGAATGTGAACTTTTGACCCATTGAAATTATAATATAGCTACTGATTTAAACCTGGGCGGCATGATGTCGCACTGGTTAGCACGTCTGCCTCACAGTAAGAAGGCCTGGGGTCGATTCCCGGAGTCAGGCGTTCCTGTGTGGAGGCAGCATGTTCTCCCTGTGCTTGCATGGGTTTTGTAACATTTTTGGGTTTGTATTTTTTGTTGGCTTTTATATAGCTAATCAGCTTTTGTTGGGATAAGAAAGTGTGTTTGGGTTATTATTGGTATTTTATACAAATTAAAATTTTGCCATGCTAAAAGTTTTAAAACCCTGTGTACTCACTGAATCAAGTGAATCAAGAAATGTTGATTGCAATTCAGACGTGTCCCAGCAGGCTGCAGTTCATTTAAGCGCCTTTAGAGGGCGCTAGGTTCACACGAAAAATAAGTAAAGCCAAAACGTTTGAGATCTTACAAGTACATTTCCTGACAAAATTGCATGTCAGGAAAGTGTAACACCAGAGGTGACTAAAGATGTAATCATGACATGTATTTGATTGTAGTAATAAGAGCTGGTTACTAGGATTTTATTGTGATGGTGTGTGGCTGGGGGTAGGGGCTTTGGTTAAAGGTATGGTAGGATAAACTCTCAGAAATAGGGATAAAGTAGAGGTTCATTTCTGTCACCCAAGGTACAGCCTGGGGGCAAATCTGTCCCAGCGGGTACTGCTATGTACCCCAAAAAGGATAGTAACAACCTTTATTTTTTGAGAATGCATATGATTTGTACCGTTCATTTTCTGAACCGCTTAATCCTAATAAGGGTTGCGGGGAGGCTGGCGCCCATCTCAGCCGACTCTGGGCGAGGGCAGAGTACACCCTCAGCTCAGAGTACAGCTCGCCGGCCATCGCAGGGCATGATTTGCATGATGATGTTTATTATTATTATTATTATTATTATTATTATTATTATTATTATTATTGATGATGATGATGATGATGATGATGATTAAGCAAGACTGAGCCACAAAATGACTCAATCAAACTCACATGATGATTAACATTTCCAAGATAAATAAGAAGAAAGCTAATAATCATGCAGTGAAGATGGCAACTGTCCAAAATCAGCATTCCTATTCAAACGTACTTACTAAATATTTAATACTTAACAGCCTATTTAACTAATTGTTTCGGGAAAAGACTGTTTTGTTATGAATTGTATAAATGATGAATTCCGGTTTTACACACACACACATATACATGTACAAATATACCTATACTCTAATACTATAAGAAATAAAATAGCGCAGTGTAATAATAATAATAATAATAATAATAATAATAATAATAATAATAATAATAATAAATACTTCAACTGCCCTGGCTTCCTTATGACGCGTTATAATTAAAGCAACCAACCGATTTCCAGTTAAAGTGTGAATTATATAAAAGCTGTATATTTGAATAATAGATTTTAATTTGAATATTTGAATTATATAAAACTGTGTTCAATTATTTTTCTTATTATAATGATAAATTATTTGATTAATAATAACAATAATTCTTTGATTTATATAATTCTAAAACAATTTTAATTCAACAACAAAGTTTTATTTAAGTTTCCTTTAACAGACAGTCGCAGTTCCCAGTGCATCACAAAGATCATTTAGGATTTTCCCAACTTGCTTCAGAAACCAAAACAAATAAGAACTGAATTTAAATTGTAGTCAAACTCAATCTGACTTTATTAAGAGATATTAACCTTGAAACCAATCGTCAGTAAATACAAACACACATGCGCAATTAAATTAAACAATCAAACAAAAAAGATTAAATAAAAAAAAGATTAACAACCTGATAGAAATGACCCTATTCTAAAATCATAAATATAAATTCAAAGTGCGACTCTGATAGACTTCAAAGTAGAGTTGATACTCGTGGATAAATTAAACTGAGACACATTGTATGTACAATTTTCAGTTTGTTTTCCAGGAGAAACTGAGCATGTCAACGCACTGTGGTAGCCTAAATATCTGAGCAGTTCACAAAGAAATGTAAAATAAAACTACAGTACAAAACCACACTGAGATTGGATTCTTTAAATCTGTTCCAGTACATTTCACAAGTGGCCTCAAGGTAATTAGAGCTTTCTCTGATAACCCAGCAACTTTTGATCCATTTTTAGGTAAACACCACTCAGAGTTTTGAATCTGATTTACCCACTCAGTGTTGTCCTGCTGAGTTCATGGTGAACTGATTTACCATAAAGTAAACCCCTTTTGAGTATAAAGTGCCTCAGTATAGCTAAACCAAACAAGACATTTCATAATAAACCAAAATATCTACAGTAAACAAGGGGTGAAGTTTCTTTGACGCATGAAGATCTCCAGGTTTTTACAGTGTAGTGTAGGCTACTAAAAGTTGTCACTGCTCCCTGTGTGTGTGTGTGTGTGTGTGTGTGTGTGTGTGTGTGTGTGTGTGTGTGTGTGTGTGTGTGTGTGTGTGTGTTTATGAAGACACCTGAGACTTCTGAATAAAATATTTTCAAAGGTTTTTTTGTGGTTGTTTTGTTTGTTCTGTGTTATAGTTTGTATTGTGTGGATAGTCGCTGGCTTACGGGCACAGACTTGGTGTAATTTTACCATATATTTTACAAATTCAGGTTGTTCAGCTGATTGAATTGTGGCCGTTCGTGCTTGATGTCAGGACTGGCTCTGTAGGCAGCGTTCTCCGGGGACTGACACGCAGGGCTGCCCGGCGCGCTCTGTTCACTGTCGGTGTCGCTGCCCTTTTTACACACACCGCCGTTCGATGCGCAATTTTCGGGGCCGCCGGCGCTGTGCGTCTTCACGTGTTTGCTAAGGTGGTCGCTGCGCATGAAACGCTTGTTGCACACGGGGCAGGCGAAACGCTTCTCCCCGGTGTGCGTGCGCAAATGCCTCTGGAGCTCGTCGGAGCGTGTGAACCTCTTGCCGCAAAACAACCAGTTGCACACAAACGGCCTCTCACCAGTGTGCCAGCGCAAGTGCGCCTTCAGGTGAGACGTCTTGCCGTAGACTTTACCACAGCCTGGAATATGGCAGCTGTGCAGCCCTTTGCGCCGTAGGCTCGCTCCTGCCGGCCCCAGACGTTCAGCCTCTTGGCAGTTCGGGCAATCGCAGGTCGCCCTTCCCGCATAGCGCCGCGCAGAGGAGCGTGGAGAGCCTGCCAGGGTTACAGCGGGTGACGCGGTTAAGACGGCTCCGCTGGCGCCCGCGACTGAGTTTGGGCTCGAGTCCGGGTACGAGGCGGGCAACACGGGCTTGAATCCGTCCACTAGGTGCTGCCCGCCGGCGAGCAGGTGCGGCGAGGAAGCAGCGCTAAACGCGGAGTGGCCGAGCGCCGCCGAGTAGTCCGAGTTGTAGCCTCCTAACGGAGAATGCAGCGACGGCTGAAGGCCATTGGCGCCCAGAGGATTGTCGATCCAACCCGTGCCCACGTCCCACCACGCCGAGGCGCCGGCCGACGCGCCCACGTCCCCGGCAGCGATGCCAGACTTGAACCAAGAGTCATAAGCGTGCGCGACGCCCATCCTCGGGTAAATGCCCTGCAGGCTGTCCACCGAGGTGTGCACTTTGGAGATGAACACAGGCTGTGAGCTCGGCTCCTGAGATCCGCCTGAGATTGACACAGAAGTTTGAAACGCGGAGTAATCGCTCCCGAAGGGGCTCCCGGACGCGCTGTTGGCCGTTAGTGAGAAAGCGCTGGAAACTTGAGACGCATTTGCGTGAAATGTTTCCGCCAGGCCGCTTCCGCCTCGAGACGACAGACTCGACCCAAGACTGCAGCTTCCCGGAGAGCCTCTTTTCCAGGGATGGAAACCTTTCCCAAATGAAGCGCTGTCCGATATCATGGCAGATGTAGGGCTCGGGCTGCCGATTTTGTTACAGGTTGCAGCCAGCATGGCTAAAGGAGTAGATCCAAACTTGGGTTCTTCCTGGAGTGATTACAGTGATTACACAAATACAATTATATTAAATCACCCCAAAAAAAAAAAAGAAAGAAAAAACAATATTATATAAATGTATAATAATGTAGCAATATGATTATTTTAAATTGAGAATCATATTACCTGTTACATTATATTACATCTTTATGCACTTTTTATGAATAGAATATTCCCTCTAAAGAAAACCCAAAGCAAGCAATACAACATATGAGAACTGTAGCAAAACAAATAATAAAAGAAGGTAAATTTGCACCCATCTTCCTTTTTATTATTTCACTATTAAAGTGCTTTGTGTTTTCAAGCAAACCAAACTAATTTTGGAAAAATTAAAATAAAAAAATATGATTCCAAAGTCAGCAGTAAGCTCTTACTCACCCCTAGAAGTGAAGTTGCCATCCCAGAAGTGTCCACCTACGAGAATACCTTCACATTTATAGACTCCGCGTTTGTTCTAGTTGGGTTTTTATTTTTTTTAAACAGTATTGTCACGCACTGATGCTCGCCGCCCCTTTCCCAGTGCAGTTCTAGCTCCTCTCTGGCTTTGAAGTTGTGCAGATTCGGCTTTCAACCAATCAGATTCGGGGAAGTCGTGAAGTCATCGCTGGTTGACGTCTCTGCTCCTCGAGCTTCTCAGCACAAGTGCAGATGTTAAAGCCTACAAGTGGGCGTGGCAGAAGGGTGCAGCGCAATCCGGTCATCTTTTCTGATGGGGATCCCCCCTTTTATCTACGAGGATCTGAAACGACTGTTTTAACGCAGCAACAATTTATAGGCCCACATGACACTATCAAACCATGGCAGCCATATTCTTTTATTATCAGGCCCATAATATTTCTATATGTTTACTGTGGTAAAACACTTGCCATCATAAAAGGTGGAAGATGGAATGGTGTCCAGCATGCCCTTCAGCTATCCAAAGTTGTGGAAACAAATGTTTGTAAAACTGTCCAAATCTTTTTCTAATGCTGTGAAAAACACCAATCAATTCTTTCCATCCTCACCAAAGTGTATGGATTATAATAATATATTTTTTGACCTGATGTACCTTAAATAAGCTTTTAAATAAAGCTTTAAGATGTATGTTCCACAGGTTTAAATTAGGCACCTTAGATTATGATATGGGCAATAAAAAACCAACAACCTGAGTTATAGTACCATCCCAGCAAAAATGGGACCTTAATTTCTGACAGTGTAAGGGGGTACTACTACTACTACTACTACTACTACTACTACTACTACTACTATTATTATTATTATTATTTTTTTTTTATTATCATCATTATTTCACATATTTTTACAGGTTTAAAAAAATCCATAAATGTAAAATCACGTTAGCAACCAGGAATGGTTTAGTACCCTGTTGTATGAGAGGAGAAGGTTTGGTTCTTTTCACAGAATCAAGTAGCAAAGGTTACACAAGTGCACAGTATGGGCCCTAATTCGTAATGATGTTCATCTTGAAAGGGAAGCACCTTGTAGAAGGGTTCGACAGGGAACCTAGACAGGTTTTGCCAACCAAAACTACCATTTAAGGTTTTAACATTTTAGATTGAACATTTTTTTTTTCTAAGAATATCTACTTTTCTGTCAGTCCTCATACACGGATCCTAATAATTGTGTGTAATCTGGGAAGTGGGGCTCACGGGTCATTGTGCCTTGTGAGGGTGTGGACGACCAGCCCAAGGGGCGGAAGTGGGTGTGCACGCGACAGGACGACCACGTCAAATATGAAAAAAATAAATAAATACTTCATCCTCGTTTCACCCTTTGCTTTTCAGTTCGATCACATCAAGGTGAAAGTTTGGAGTATCCTATAATTTTAACGTTTGTTTAATTTATAAAAATATTCTCTTAGAAAGTTTTAAATTCTTTTTAAAAAGCTCTCCTAGGAAAGAAAAAAAACTTATGGTGACGATATAGGTTTAAGGAGCCATTTTTAAGGGTGTATAATTTCATTTGTCAAAATTAATTTATAGGTAAATGCAAAGAATGTATTTATGATTCAATCATAATAATAGTAATAATAATAATTATAGTAATAATAATAATAATAATAATAATAATAATAATAATAATAGCAATGATAATAATAATAGTAATAATAACAATAATAATAATATTGATAATAATAATAATAATAGTAATAATAACAACAATAATAATGATAATAATAATAATAATAATAATAATAATAGTAATAATAACAATAATAATAATATTGATAATAATAATAATAATAGTAATAATAACAAAAATAATAATGATAATAATAATAATAATAATAATAATAATAGTAATAATAACAATAATAATAATAATAACAATAATAATAATAATAATAGGCTACAGTGGAAGAAGGGGGTAAAACAATTATATCTAAATGTAAGTCTCCTGAAGCGCACTGATCCGAACTGAATCCATTAACATGCGCTGCACGCTGACAGCCTACATTTCATTTGAAATTCAAATTTAATAAAGTGGCGTGTTTTAATCACACGTAGTTTTATTTGCCTGATGACTTGTATGGACATCAGACTGGGACAGGGACAGTGTAGCCAGTAAACTCTTGAGAGGTTTAAGAAAAAAAGTGATGTTACTTTTTTATAATTGTTCTGGTGGTAAATTCCTAAGCTGTTTTGGATTCAGAGGTAAAATTATTCTGTGATAAATTGGCCATGTAATTGATATTTATTATAATGATGCAGACATTTTCAGAAATCTAGGTCTTTTGAAAATCATCATTTTATTTTTGATAAATATAAATGTGCAGAAATTGAGTCTTGCCATATCAATATAATTGTTTTGGCTTCCTAAAAGAATCATTTCATCGTTTATTCTTTAAATATTTTCTCTGGCCACAAAAATAATATGGAAAGTCTTAAGTATTGGAACCGATTCCAACATTTCTTATGAGCTACAGAGTAAGTGACATTCTGATTAAAAATGTTTTGGGGATGGTGCAAGGAATTTTTTCACAGGGAGATTAGACGTCCTGTATTTAAAATTAGTTTGAAGCTCAGAATGTTTATTCCGGGGTTGAACCAAGACTCGAGATTTCAAAAATGATCCTTGTACAACTGATGTAGAAAATTATTTTTAAAATTAAGGGGGGAAATCGTACAGCTGGCAAAATGAACTTTGGTAAAACTTTGTGCATAATGTTCATTGTTGGTTTATAACAGTCTCTCTCTCTCTCTCTCTCTCTCTCTCTCTCTCTCTCTCTCTCTCTCTCTGCTTATAGTTTTGGGTGATTTTCTCAGGCACCTACAGTGCCATAAGGTTCCCCATCACTCACTCCTGTCGCATACTTCAAAGCCCGGTTTACAGGTTGAGCTAAACTGAAGGCCGGTCCAGAACAGATGTTCCGTCTTTTCAGCTCCTCTATTCCCACACTGATGGCGGTGGATATCGCGCTCGTGAATCCCCGTTTGAAACCTGTTCCCTTCGCGGCTTCATAATGAGCGCATTATCACGGACCAGCGCGCGCGGACAAAACGCAGCGCGATTCGCGTGCTTTCGAACAATCCTGCGGGGGAAGAAAAAAAAAGCACCAAAAAAACAAATGCCTGCTTGGCTCTAATGTCAGGGGGAGAAATGGCAAGAGGGCGATTTAATTGCTGTTTTGATTCCGAAAAATTCTTCTAAGGCAATGCAGGGTTTTTGGTTTTGAATTCCCTAAAGCAATGCTGTATTACTTCCTAACCATAATCATATGCGTTTTTATTTCATTTCGCATTTTTCCTAATATATATATTTAATTATTTTTACATGCCAAACAGGCTTAATAATATTTTTGGAAAACTGTTATAATGAAGGCACGCTACTCAAACCGCAGTAATTATCCGCCATGCAATTAGCTGCCTACCATAAAGAAATTAGCAGGTGCAATGGTGCGTGAAATAGCAGGCTATAAAATATCATACAAACCCACAAACAACAGAGATGACCAGCAAGCTCACACAGTGTAGATGTGCACTATGCAATGAAGTCTCTCTCTCTCTCTCTCTCTCTCTCTCTCTCTCTCTCTCTCTCTCTCTCTCTCTCTCTCTCTCTCTCTCTC
>JBCNYH010000001.1:53087208-53098394 GCA_039654325.1 Tandanus tandanus | reverse complement strand
GAGCTGTCCAGGGTGTACTCTGCCCTCGCCCAGAGTCAGCTGAGATGGGCGCCAGCCTCCCCGCGACCCTAATTAGGTTTAAGCATTTCAGAAAATGGATGAATGAATAAATGAATGAAATATTTCAGAAAACCTTTCCTTATATACACATTAGGCATTTCTTCTCAGATCCACAGTTTAGGGAATAAGGAGTTTCTTCTTCAAGTAATTAATTCAAATCTTCAAATGTTCCCAGTGGCTCCTCCCCCCAAGTGATTGAGACTCAAAACTTTATCCTTTATTATACTGGAGGGGAAGCTGGAGCCCATCCCATCCTAATCTGGGCAAAGGTGAGGTACACGCTGAACAGCTTGCCAGACCATCACTGGGCCAACGCACACAGCCATTCACACTCACATTCAGACCTAGGGGTAATGTGGAATAGCCAATTAGTTTAATGTGCATGCCTTTAAACTGTGAGAGGAAACTGGAGCACCTGGAGGATACCCACCCAAACATGGGGAGAAAAAACTCCACACAGAAACGCCCTCAGTGGGCACAGGGCTCAAACCCAGGACCTTTCTGCTGTGAGGTGGAAGTTCTAACCACTATGTCACTTTGCCTCCACCAAACACAAACATAGTAAAGTTTTTTAATATTTTAATTAAACAACTTTTTAATATTTGCAAAGTTTATATAAGATATTTAATAAGGTTCAGGGAGTGGGCACATGGGTTGGCCCAGGGTGACATTGTAAGTATTTTGACCTTGACTTATGAGGAGTCACAGTGAGGAGACAGGAGATAACAGAAGATTATAGAGAGACTGCTTAATGATATGCATGCTTCATAGCTTCAGGGTCCTGGGTTTGATGGTGAGCTCAGATTAAGGTCTGTTCAAAGTTTCACATGTTCTCCCTGTGTTCGTGTGGGTTTATATGAGTTTCTTCACATGCCACATACTTGTACGTCAATTGGCTACACTAAATCACCCCTTTGCACATTGTGCCCAGTCATGGACTGGAAACAGGGTGTATTCTCCCACCTGACCAGGGTAAAGCAGCAACAAGAGTGCTAGGAAAGTGCAAACCTCTGCCAAGCTCAGTAATCCTTCGTATGAACCAAAATGACCAAAAAAAATCGTCCTATTTCCCAATGTTGAAGAATTCTTTTTTAAAAATTCCTGGATCCAGAATTTGATCATCTCCTAAATTTCCCTAAGGTTTCTTGTAATGGTAAACCTCCACCTCTGTTAGAAAGTCATGAAAATTTGCACATATTATTTTTAGGATAATCCTGCTAACAAACACACAAAAAACAAACAGACAAACCTCCCTGATGAAGGCAATGAATAAATATTCAGTCTAATTCTTTGTCCTTTTTGTTTTTCTGAGGATATTGTTATTTATTTTAATAATATTTTTTAATTATTATTATGACTATCCAGGATCATTTGGTGCACTTTCTAAATCCCACAATGCTCTGCAACAGATCAGAGTTCAAATGATACAGTATGACTCATCATAGCATGCAATATTTGTAATTTTTTTATGTTTCAAAAGAGACAAATTTGTTATTTAGATTTTGTTATTATTAATTCTGCCTTGCTTCATGTACGACACTGTAATCATATTTTACTTTTCAAACAGTGTCGGTGGCTTGACCCATTTCTCTCTGTTCTCAGTGTGCTGTTAGACAGAAACAGGGTTTGCAGCTGTGTCAGCATGTGTAAGCAAGTGTAAATGTGTGTGTGTGTGTGTGTGTGTGTGTGTGTGTGTGTGTGTGTAAGGAGATAGACCAACAGCTTCCTGTAATTATCCTCTTCAGAGGCCTTGTTTCTCGTCCCCAGGACATAATGGCGGACGTTATTCGCTGTCTATCATCAGCAGAGAGAGGGAATGATGCGTAAGGAATGAGATGAAGGGTAAAAAAAAAAGAAAAGAAACATCAGCCTGACAACTCAGCTCACAGGGCGGTAAGGAGTGGCCACATATCATATTCACGAAGGCTACCTGTCAGAAGAAAGTGTGATGCAGGGGAAGATATACTCTAGTATAGCAAGCTACTGTATATGTAGATGAAATTAGCTTGAAGTGTTTTGATGAACATTTTTAAATAAGATTTCATCCATTTTGTTTCGGAGCAATTTTTATCTTTTACCTTTGGACTACTTTGGGAAGAGCAAACATGCTTATAGAGAAGCAGTCTCTTAATTCTTGCAGGGTTCATTCCGATACTGAATGGAGCGACAGTATCGTTTCATTAGAGTGAGAGAGAGAGAGAGATAGACACCTCCTGTGTCCTGTCTGTGTTGGCCCTGAGTGAATAAACAGGCATCCACCAGAGACCTGCAGTGACTTAATTAGAGCTCAGAGCAGCAGATTTCCCAGAGGGAAAAAAAGACCCCCTCTCACTCTCACTCTCACACTCTTGATTTGTCATATATTAACCAGGATGTGTATTGCTTTTAATCCGACAGTAGCCTTTAGTGGAGGTGATAATTTATACAGGATTGATTTATACAGGATTGACCGGCACTGAAGATGGCTAATCTAGGTAAAATGGTGAAAACATGCTCCTGGGGTCACAGGGGTCAGGAATTATCAGCTGAGGGTGTGTGTAGTGCAGGTAATGTAATTACTACAACAGCCAGTTCTCTCTCTCTCTCTCAGTGTGAATGGTTGTATGTGTTTGTTGGCCCTGCAGTGGTCTGGTGAGCGGTTCAGGGTGTACCCCACCTTCGCCCAGTGTCGGCTGAGATAGGTGCCAGCCTCCCCGCGACCCTTATTGAGGATCAATAAGAATGAATTAATGGCTTTTACTTTTACTGCAGGTTATTGCTACCTTCAGGATCTAATCTGTTGCTGTGTCAATGAGGCATAACAGCCAGTCAACGTTGTGATGCATGTCAGCCAATCAGTATCGCAATGCATATGGACACCGGACAGGCAGACATCATGCCCATGAAATATCAAGTCAGCTGTTTCCCTGAAGTAATAAAATTACCAATTTGTTTATGATTTACTGCAGTTTTGGGGATTATTTCTATATAAAAACAAATCAGCTCAAATAGAATACAAACTAATGCTGGTGTAGTGGGTAACACATCTGCCTCGCAGCAAAAAGGTCCTAGGTTCAAGTCCCGGGCTCAGCGAAGTGTTTCTGTGTGGAGTTTGCATGTTCTCCCAGCACATGAGTGGCTTTGCTCAAGGTATTCCGGTCCATAGGCATGCACATTTGGCAAATCAGCTGCTCTAAATTGCCCCTAGGTGTGAGTGTTAGTGTGAATAGTATAATAGTAGAATCGGCTGAGATGGGCTCCAGCCTCCTCATGACCCTACTAAGCTTAAACAATTCAGCAAAGGATTGAACTCATTCTGGCCTTATATTAAATGACTTTACAGGAAATTTTACATTTATGACATTTACAACATTTGGCAGACACCTGAACCCAGAGTGACGTACATTTATCTTTTTTTTTTTATTATTCAACTGAGCAACTGGGAGTTAAGGACCTTGCTCAAGGACCCAACAGCAGAACCTTGGTGATAATGAGGCTTGAAAACTGGACCTTCAGATCAGTAATCCAGACCCTTAACCACTGAGCCACCACTGCCCAGCAACACGTTACTGCTGGCTTCAGAAAAAAGCATCTGAATGGTTTGGTATAAGGTGATCAGGATAGCTGTCTTCTGTCAGTCTTTTACTCATCTGGACATTTCTACTGAAATCAACTGTGTGTAACATTATCATAAGTTTTCACCTTGGCTCATGAAGCTTGTGGCATAGACATTCACAACGGATGAACTCTTTCCAGCAACCAAACCAGAGCATAGTGGGAAAAGGAATATAGTTGCAATCTTGTAAATAGTAACCCAGCAAGAACCCTAATCTTTTCAACACCATAGCATGTGATTAAAAACTCAGAGCAGGTGTCAGACATTAGTCTTTAAAAGTCTTTTCAGAGGTTTTTAAAAGTATTCTAGTGTACGATTAGCAAAAATTATCTAATTCGAGCAAATGGAGCAGACGACTAAATGAAAAGCTGCTGCCAATAAGAGTTTCCGTTAAATAAATGAGTGTAAATGCAGTTTGCTTCTTTAATTACACCATACGGAGGCAAGCAGGTCACAGTTTCAAATATTATTAGGTCCCTATACCACACACACAGCTCAGTGGGCCCCTGCCACAGCTAGTTAACCTTTGTGTGCGTGTGTGTGTGTGTGTGTGTGTGTGTGTGTGTGTGTGTGTGTGTGTGTGTGTGTAAGCTTGCCCCTTATCATTCAGACTAAATCACTGAGTGACTGCAGGGAATTATAGGTCAGCTCAGACAATCATCAGTCCAATCATAAGGAGATCACCCCAATCAGCAGCCTTGTCTCACCGTAGTCCAAACAAATGCCTGCATCGCCATCAACAGGTGTAAATTGACTTTGTATAGGAGCAGAGGTGAGTGGTGTGCTCAAGGGGACGAGCTATGGTGCACAAGGAGAACACAAGTTGTGAGTAGGGAAGTGTGGTTTTAGGAATGTCCTTATTCGAAGATGAAGTGAAGTATGTGAGTATGTTTAGAAATTGAAATAAAAGTGCTTGACCTGCGTAAACACTAGAACACTACAGTCGACATGCCTAGTTATCAGGTGTGTGTGTGTGTGTGTGTGTGTGTGTGTGTGTGTGTGTGTGTGTGTGTGAGAGACTCTGGTTTAATCACAGCTTTCCCGCAGCTCTTATTGAAAATGGTCCCATGGAAAATGTTAGCGGCGGCCGTCCAAGGTTAAATGAAATTGCAGTTTGTCAGAATTTCTCTGTGCAGTGTGAGAGTGAGTGAGAAACAAAGAGAGAGAGAGAGAGAGAGAGAGAGAGAGAGAGAGAGAGAGGTGCTTCCCCTCACCAGACCAGTGATGAATGCCGTGAGCGATCAACACAAGAGCTTCATTAAGCCATACATCACAGGGGCAATTTAACATGTCTTCACATCTGCTGTCTCTCATCCCCCCATCACCCACTCTGTGTGTGTGTGTGTGTGTGTGTGTGTGTGTGTGTGTGTGTGTGTGTGTGAGTGAGAGAGGGAGGGAGGGTGAATAAGAGAGGTTCTCTCCATGCTCTTAGCTGTCAGCAGGCAGAGATATGCATCCACGGTGGCATCAATGAGCCTTCGTGTGTGTGAGTGTGTCTGTGTTGTGTGTCTGTTTGGCTTTTGGCTAATCTATGTCTGTGTGTTAGAATGAGAAAAAGAGTGTGTGTGTGTGTGTGTGTGTGTGTGTGTGTGGTCAGCTCTGTAGTTCATGTTGACAGCTACTCTGTTCAAAGCCAATGATCTGCATTATCACCGAAATGAAAACTTTTTTGCTGTTATATCCACCTCATTCACCTCGTTCACACGTTGGACATTTACTGTTTTTCTTTCCTTTCACCTGTTTCAGAAAGGTGGAGTAAAGAATGGGAATGTGAGTGTTTTGTTTGAGCTCATGGTGTCAAAACTGAAACTGCATTAACTTACCAAAAACAACAACTACTACTAGTATAAAAAACCAGGGTATTTCCCTTACTGGTTACTGAGGTTAAGGTTAGCATTCAGTATGGGCATAGTATTAGCTGTGGTTATAAGTATGTCAGTGGAAACCCTTATAAGGAGGAAGAAGTGTGTGTTTATGTGTGTATGAATGTGTGGCCTTCATCATCACTGTTAGTACTTCAACAAAATCAGTGTTTTATGTGTTACTTTATTTTGCTATAGTTACAGTAATTGACACTAATCAAATTTAACCTCTTAAGACCCCAGTGTTCTCATACAGGGACAGCGTAATTATAATTATATAGAGTGTATAAGGTCCTCATATGAGAACCACTGGATATTATGTTTTTGCCAGTTTGGGGACGTCAACCATTCATTCATTTTCTGAACCGCTTAATCCTAATTAGGGTCACGGGGAGGCTGGCTCACCAGGCCATCGCAGGGCAGAAACACACTGACGGCAATGCAGCCTACTCTTGCAGTCTACATAGACAGTGAGAGACATGGCTGGCCTTTGATAACCCAGTTAGCTGCACTGGGACAGCAGTGACAACCCGCTGATAATGGGGCTTGAACCCCCGACCTTGGGATCCAGCACCCTACCACCAGGCAACCACTGCCCGGGACGTCGATCAAGTTTAGTAATTATTTGGTGGTAATGAAAAAAAACAAAAAAACAAAAAAAAAAAAAACGAGGCAGTGTGGAGAAATGACAAGACATACAACACTGGGGTTTGGGTCTTAGGAGGATAAACCAACACACATTTGCACACACACACACACACACACACACACACACACACACACACACACACACACACACACACACACACAGAAAGCAGAGAAACAATCATCATTGAGGAGTGTAGTTTTGCATGCTGGACATGTCAGCTATGTGGAATAACAAGAATCACGCCACACATCAGGTTATATACACAGCACAACAATTATTGAAATATCTGACGCTAAGGCTCGAAGCTTCTTCAGCCTCCACCTCTCTGTGTATACACAGCTCAGCAGTTAACCTTTAAGAGAGAGGAGTTCGAGTTTTTGTCCCTGCCTGTCTTCAGACTGTTTAGACGTTCTCCTGACTTAAGCATTCACTTTGTAGAATAAATACTAAGCTTGTGGGGGGTCTGAAATAGCTCCCCATGTGCCATTTAAAAAAGTAGCAGTTGGTAAGATGTTGCTCACAGTAAAACTGATAAGTGAGGAGTTAAAAGTGACTTTGTACTTATAGCTAATTTAGGTGATAATGGTAACAATTAATTAACTGATGACAAAGAAAATTGGGCATGGTTTCTGAGTGGCACAACAGAAGACCTGTGTGTGAGGTCAAATCCCAATGATGCCACAGCCATCCATGGCCAAGAGCAAAGTGTACAAAATTAGGAGTGCTCTCTGGGTGGGATGAATGGCACACTCTCTCTTAATCACTGTGACACTAGCCTATTGTGAATCCATGTATAGAGAAGATGGCATATAGCAATTTCCTCCAGGGCACAGTATGAAAAAATTCAGTTGTCTAGTTTTGTGTGTCTCAGAGAATGCACATGATAGCTTTAACACACACACACACACACACAACCTCTTCCCTGGTTTGTCGCTGTCATACAAATGTCAGAGTATTCGCTGGTTGATGGGATTTGTGGAGAAAATTGGTAATGGCAGCTTTCCAGCAATAAGTGTGTAATATTGTTATAATATGCTTTATAATGTGTTTTTTGTGCATGTACTTATGAGTGTCTAGGGAATAAGTGAGCTATAAATACAGGGTGGTTAATTGAGATTTGTGAGTGTGGTGTCTTTCATCATTATTTTCTTTCTGTGCCTAGAAAGACATTAACAGCGTTGTCAGCAAGAATTTCAGTATAATCTGAGTAGCTCGCCACAACCTTTAAATGCATTTGATTTAAAGGAATAGAGAGTGTTTGTTAAAAGATAACCCAACATATAATTTGACATTTTAAAACAATGCTAAAAATTATGCCACTATATAACTATTCTAATATTCTTAGATATATATTATATAATTATTAATCAATTCCATATATGCTAGCTATGTAACTGTAATAATGACCACACAGGCATAAAAATAATTGGTAAATCAGGTAGCTGGATGAAAGAATAATGTTCAATCTGATTTGTACATGAGAATACTGACATTTTCTTCTCCCAATATGCCGTATGTCTGACTAGACTGAAAACAAAATCCTGGCCTTTGAAATTGTTTAATTATTTTACCTTACAATCAGTGCTGCAAAAAAAGCAGCTGATCAGTTAAGCGAAAGTATCAGAATACAAGACATTTACTGCATTTGGCAGATTTTCTCATCCAGAGCAACTTCCATGTATCATTTTTATACAACTGAGCAACTGAGGCTCAAGAGCCCAACAGTGGCAGCATGGTGGTTCTGGGGCTTGAACCCCTGACCTTCAATCAGTAATCCAGAGCCTTAACCACCTTTCTGTGTGGAGTTTGTATGTTCTTCCCCTGCTTGCTTAGGTTCCTCAGGGTACTCTGGTTTCCTCCCACAGTCCAAAGACATGCACATTATATTAATTGGATACTCTCGATTGCCCCTAGGTGTGAGTGTGTATGTTAATAGTTGGGTGTCTGTGTAGGACCTGCGGTGTTCTGGCAAGTTGTTCAGGTTGTACCACACCTTCGCCGGGTGTCCAGCCTCACCATGACCCTAAAAAAGGATAAAATGGTTCGGAAAATGAAATATAATAAAGAAAAAGATCAAAGAAATCATGGGGCAGTGGTGGCTCAGCGGTTAAGGCTCTGACTTACTGAACAGGATGTCAGGGGTTCAAGCCCCAATACCATGAAGTTATCACCACTGGCCCTTAAACCTTCGACTGCTCAGTTGTAAAAATGAGAGTAAATCTAAGCCCCTGTGGATAAGGGTGTTTGCCAAATGGTGTAAATGTAAATGGAGAGACTGCGGAAGAGAAAGGAAGAAATTGAAAATGATGAGAAAAGCAAGTTACTTTAAAGCTGAGAAATCAACCAGAGCCATTACACAGGCATTAATCATAGCCAATACAACAATCTGGAATGTCGTGAAAAAGATAGAAACAATAGTGCACTAACAACCAGACACCACACAGTCCAGCCAAGGCAAACAACAGCCGGTGATGATAGAAAAATTGGGACACGTTTGAAGAAAATACCAAAACCAACAATCAGAAACATCACCAACAACCTCCACAGGGCAGGGCTGAAAGTCTCCCAATCCACTATTTGAAGACAACTTTAAGAACAGAAATATTGAGGCCATAAAACAAGATGCAATCCAGTCATTAGCGGTAAGAATCAGAAGGCCAGATTGCAAATTGTAGAGAATGAGATGAGAAACAGAGATGAGAAACATCTCACTGTTCTGTAAACAAAATGAACCTCTACCAAACTGATGGAAAGGCCAAAGTGTGGAGAAAGAGTCAAGCTGGTCAGGCCCAGTGGAGGTAATGTCATGGCTTGGGTTTGTGTGGCTGTTTGTGGAACAGGCTAACTAATCTTTATTAATGAGTCATGTTGGTAGCAGAGGAATAAATTCAGAAGTTTACAGATACGTCCTGTTTGTGGATTTACAGAGAGATGCATTCATTTTAATTGGGAGGAGCCTAAAACATACCACCAACACAATAAAGGGCTTCATCAGGGGGAAGTGAAAGGTTTTAGTTAAATCAATCACCAGACCTTAACCCAACTGAGCTTGCACTTCACCTCATGAAGAGGAGACTAAAAGGAGAAACCCCAAAACAACCAGCATAGAACCTGGGACAGTATCAACACTACCAGTCAAGCCCATTTCAAATTTCAGATTAAAATGTAAGCAGTTCAAGTCCAGTGAATGACCTGAAAAGGCACAAAGGTGAGCGGTATGTCAGAACCACCTTAGAAGAAAAGAAAAAGATAGTAGGAATTATGGAATGGCAGCACAGTCTCCAGCCTTAAACCCCATCGAACTGGTTTGGGATAAAGTGGACAGAAGGGTGAAGGCAAAGCAACCAACAAGTGCAACACATTTGTGGGAACTTCTGATTATCTGATACAGTGTTGGGAAGAAACTTTCAGAACAATATTTTATTTCCATCGTTGAAAAAAATGCCATGAATGTCTTTACTCAGGAGTATGAATGGGTTTATTAAATGGTAACATATCTGTGTTAGCAACCACCCAATCACCTTTATCTGACAATATGCGTATCCTTAGCAAGTGTCCAACGTGTCTGTCCAGTTTTTTTTTTTAAATCGAGAAAAGCTGTAGGAAGAGATGATTTCAGACTTTCAGTTTGCAGGACAGACAGACGGACGGCACCTTCACCCGGTGGGGGCTAAAAAATATAGATCTTGCTGTTCTAGTACTTTTGGAGGGGGGTATATACCAAAACAATATAAAAGCATTCTACCTGGAGAAGACTTGTACAGCAGTATATGAGAATGTGCAGTGCATTAGTCCTCTTTCCTACTGTACATATTGTGACAACTTTACAGCAAATGCTCCAGAATAATGTCACGATTTTTGTTTGCCATTAAACAACGAAAACACAATGCAGTGATGTGCAGCAGTCTCACTTTCAGCATGCAGATGTCGTTTTCCTCTGGTTCTGACCTGTTAGTGTGCCATGTGTCTGTAAACTATTTAGCTCCCAGACCAAAGCAAATCATCAGCTATATCGACCAAAACAGCACACAAACTTTAGACTGAGATGAAAGACGAAGAGATTAAATAGGAAGGCTGAGGACGGCACAAAAAGATTGCAGATGTGAAGCTTCGGCAGGTGAACAGCTTCAGCCTGTCTACTGCAGTTTCCAAGATTCAGTATCTGTGCTTTGACCTGAAGTGTTATAGCAGACATTTCAAGAGTGTTTCATTAAACCCAATAGTTCATCTCTGAACTGCTCACTCCAGACTTAGTTCTGTGTTTTAGTTCAGTGAGACGAAGGGAAATGGATTAATGAGCGCTCTGCTGCAAATGTTTGTGAGAAATAGGAAGAGATAACGGAAGCAGCGAAGCTCCAATAAGACAAGTAGCACTCTCATTAATAAAAAGGAATGCACTCCAAGGTATGACTGTCTTTTTTTTTTTTTTTTTTTATAAGATACAGCTATTCACCGTAAAAGGTAAAGACTTTGATTTTAGTTATTTCTCCAGTTCAGTGGCAGTTCGGAAGATAACACAAACTATTCAAGCCCAGTTGGACTGGAAGGAATGCTGTTGTTTTTATTGCTGCTGGCAAATGGAGTGTGATTCAAAGAAAGTACTGTCGACTTATTTGCTGTGAAATTACGAGTCATTATTACTAACAAGACTGCTTCCACATGTGCAACCTGCCTCTCACACTGCCTGGGGAAAAGATGGAGACAGGTATCAGGCTGTCTGCGTTTGTTTATGTGGACATGTTTCAGATAGGGACCAAATGTCCCCACAAAGACAGGAATATCTGAGAATGTTATGGGACATTTCCAAAAGAAAAACTGCCAGATGTTTGGATTTGGACAGTGAGGATAAGTTTATGGTTATATTGTGATGTAGTATAAAATTAATTATCTGTATCAGTAATTATGCCAGTGAAACGTCCTCACAAGGACAAGACCAATGCCTGTGTGTTTGTGTGTGTGTGTGTGTGTGTGTGTGTGTGTGTGTGTGTGTGTGTGTGTGTGTGTGTGTGTGAGAGAGAGA
>JBCNYH010000001.1:53005236-53020426 GCA_039654325.1 Tandanus tandanus | reverse complement strand
GTTCTTTTACATGCCTCTCACCATAGACAGTGAGAGACATGGCTGGCCTTTGATAACCCAGTTATCTGCACTGGGGGTAATAATATTATTATTACTATTATTATTATTATTATTATTATTATTATTATTATAGAAGAAAAAGAAGAAGAATTTTAATTTATATATAACCATTTAATGTAATTTAGCTATCACTAAAGTATTATAGTTATTATCCTGCTTGCTTAAATCTAAAACTCAGTAGCTAAATATAACTTCAGTATAAATGCAATTGAATAAAACTAGAACATAAATATAGCGGCATGGTTGCCTATTGTTAGCACATACACCTCACAGCAAGAGGGTCCTGAGTTCGATTCCCAGGCTCGGGCATTTCTGTGTGGATTTTGCGTGTTCTCCCCTTGCTTGTGTGGGTTTCCTCAGGGATACTCCGGTTTTCTCACACATTTCAAAAACATGCATATTAGGCTAACTGGCTGTTACGAATTGTCTCTTGGTATGAGTGTTATGAGTGCGAGTGTGAATGGTTGTGTCTGTCGCCCTGAAATGTTCTGGCGAGCTGTTTGTGGTGTACCCCGCCTTCGCCCAGTGTCGGCTGAGATAGGCTCCAGCCTCCCCGCGACCCTGATAGGATTTAGCGGTTCAGCGAATGAGTGCGTGAGTAAGTAGATTATAAATATTTCATTTAAACAGTTTAATATACTTTAATATAATGACCCTTAAATATATTTCTTTAAATTATTCTTCATGATTAAAACCACATGGTTTAGTTTTTTTTGTTTTTTTGTTTTTTCATAAAATTAATCTGTGTTGTG
The DNA here is from genome assembly GCA_039654325.1 of Tandanus tandanus. Classification (NCBI taxonomy): domain Eukaryota; kingdom Metazoa; phylum Chordata; class Actinopteri; order Siluriformes; family Plotosidae; genus Tandanus; species Tandanus tandanus. Next base: position 53,019,614 of record JBCNYH010000001.1, on the reverse strand, counting down.
ATCCTGAATGGGTCCTTCCAAACACATGCCAGTAGGTGGACTGGCTACATCAAAGCATCCTCTGTTCCGTCTAAAGCCATATCCAATCTCATATCCAATCTCATATCCAATCTCAAATCCAATCTCATATACAATCTCATATCCAATCTCAAATCCAATCTCATATCCAATCTCAAATCCAATCTCTATCCAGACGGTACATCTACAGCATATCAAATCCCAAGTCTAATCCCCAATTCAAATCGAATCACAACCCCAAAGCCTAGTCAAATCCCAGATTCAATCCAAATCCAAAGTTATTCCAAATCTAAGACCAGTTCAAGGCCCAAATCTTAATACAAATCCTACACAGTTGCATATCCCAGTCAAATCCCAATTCTAATCCAGTCCAGTCCAGTCCTACCCCCAGTTCAATGCCCAATCCCAAAGTCAAGTCCAGTCGCAGAAGCTATTATTCAGATCTGTTGTCTCAGTTCCTCGATTACACTCTTGCCTGCTAAAATCCCAGCGGTCAAATTCTGCCTTTCTCTACTTTAGACACTGTTTTCACAGGACATGTTCAGAGAGTTGTGTAGGATTCGTGACTGTCTTGAATAGGTCCTATAGTGCCCCCTTGTGGACGAGTAGTGAACCATCGACTGTGTAGGTAAAACTGTATGAACCATTCTCAAAAAAAGAAAAAAGAAAAACTGGGACCCCTCTCCCAGTCAGGTTGCACTCCAAACAGCTTCACACACACACACACACACACACACACACACACACACACACACACACACAAATCAGGTCATCCAGGAATTCAGAGTTATAGTCATTTTAAAGGAGCTCTGTGATCTCTATTGCTCATGCACAAGGTTTTGATTTTGTTTTCACCTAACAAGAAATCAAAAGAAGCATAACTTTGTGAATTTCAAGAAATATCTGCATCCATCAGCCAATTACTCTGTTCACTAATATTGTTTTATATTGAAAGTTTCTGCTAGAATGTACACTTTTATTATTTTGTCAGAATCGTTGCTACGCTCGTGTGGAGCACGTACATAATACCAGGTCGAGATGGTCAGCATATGGGAGTTCCTCACATTACTGTCTCCAAAGAGCTTCTGCACAGGTTCAGAAAAAAGGTTGTCATCCCCGAAGAGCTGGAGAGAAGGATATGGCCATGTTTACCTTAGGAAAGGTATTCTGGTGGTATGGAAGAACCTCAAGGCAAAAAGTGTTTACGCAAGTGACTCCATGTTAAATCAGCGTGTCCTGTTATGGTAACAGAGGTAAGATTCTGTCACTGTGTTCAGCACTCAATAGAAGAACAAGCAGAAAGAGATTTGTCGTGATGAGTCTCTGCTGGTCTGCAGTATCCCTCCCGTCAGGGAGCTGAGTGGTTAAATTTCACCCCTGAATACATCACACCATGAGCACTGCTTTCATTCTTGCTGCCAGTGTCCTGTGTGTGTGTGTGTGTGTGTGTGTCATTGATGTAGTGGTTATTGTGTCCACCTTACAGAAAGAAGGTCCTAGGTTCGAGTCCCAGGCTCAGCGAGGGTGTTTCTGTGTGGAGTTTGCATGTTCTCCAAATGCTTGTGTAGGTTTTCTCCGGGAACTCCGGTTTCCTCCCACAAAAAAGGCATGCACATTACACTAACTGGATGTTCCAAGTTGCCCCTAGATGTGAGTGTGAATGGTTGTGTTTCTGTTGGCCATGCAACGGATCGGCGACGTGTTCAGGGTGTACCCTGCCTTCGCCCAGAGTCGGGTGAGATAGGCTCCAACCTTCCCGCTGCCCTAGTAAGATTAAGCGGTTTGGCAAATGAAATGAAATTAAATTAAAAAAAGGATCAAACAGGGGACCCGGGCTATACGAAGAACTGTAAGGATATTAATGTAGAATTAAACTGAATGCATGAAAGTTAATCACAATTGCATTTAAAATTTAAATGAGAGAAATGCAATAGCTGGGGAAAAAGGAATAGGAAAGTCTGGAAAGGATGAGAAGCTCCTGTTAGTAAAGTTCCTACTGGCGTCTGTAAACTTTTGCAAATGTGCAGCAGCATGCAATGATGCTCGTGACCACCAGGGGGCATTGTTCAAATTCTCACAGTACAACATTTTCTGCTGATTTGCCTTCATGGCGTATTTATGATATTATAATTTATATTAAGACAGAAACACACCCGTTTCAGCAAACTAATAATGCAGTTTAAAACAAACTGGGCTGTTAATGTGTACCTGGGTTACACTGGTTGGGTATTCCATAGTATTTTGTAAATAAGTAGATATCATTCGGTTTAAAGTGTACTTTTCTGTTCTTTAATTCATAATCTCACATCTGACAACACCTATAGAATAAACACTGTAGTTATTTAGAATAAGCTCATAACAACAATGTATTTCCGGAAATGATGTTCACTAAGATTGAAATAAACTATTAATCCAACAAATGAGTATGAGTAGGATTTTTCCCCTGCTTCTGTTGTGGTAAACGCCTAAAAGAATGTACCACTGCTGAACAAGTCGGTTTTTCTCCACCCGTTTGCATTTGCCCAACCCCCACATAGCACAAGTAACCGCCCTTCTTCATTCCCTTCAACCGAACATGATAACACCCCCTAAAGACAGGTATTAACGCTAAGCTTCATGGGAAATGTAGTCTTCCTTTCTACCTCGTGTAACCACCATGGCGCGAGTGCAAACTACAATCCCCATGGTAACGTGCGTTTTCCGGCGGTTAACGTCCAATCTGAATATGTGGGCGGGGAGCATCCGCCCACAAAAGCAACAAAATACAGTCAGGGTTTGGGGAATTAAATAAGAAACGTTTGCGATATTAAAAGAAAGGGAATGGTTAGCACCGACACGGGATGCTATGAATGTTCTGGAAAAGCATACGAAAGGTGGTGGGACGGAAAGAAGGAAATGAGAGGATGAATGTTTTTTCCCCCCGACTTGCTATTTAAATTAAAGTGGGAGGAGCTTGGTGTAGACACACAGAGCGCGAGAGAGAGAGCGCGAGAGCGAGCGTTAAGTTGGATTTGGATTTCTTTCGGTTTAAATCCGTTTTTATTCTCGGCAAAGTCACAAGTAGGAGGGAACAGGAGCGCTGAAGGTAAAGTGCGTGTTTCTTTACATTCTGGCCTGCCGGGGTTGTGTTAGCGGGGTGGAATCGTAGTGGCCGCGGTTGGTACCGCCCTTCCTGGCGGGTGGGTCTGCTCGCCTCGCCTCGGCTCTCCGGTGGATGTGCGGCGCGGCGCAGCAGCAGCAGCCATTCGTGGGGAAAAATAGGCCGTCCTTCTCCGGGCCCTCTGCCTGCCTCTGCCTCCACGGCGTCCGGCCTTTTTTTTCGTTAACAACTCCTCTCCGGTTTATTAATGCGGGATGAGTGGTGCGTACCCTCCCTCCCATATTATCGTCTCCACCCCTCTGTCTTTCCCTCTCTGTGTGTCCACGCATCGGCAACCTGTCGCCTCCTTCCCCCCTTTCTTCTCTTCCGTGTTTTGGTTTTGGTTGCTCTGATATCCACATTGATCATGCCTTTCCCAGGCTGTATTTTATTCCTTTGGTAGTTTTTGACACGTCACACTTCCATTATTATTATTGTTATTCTTATTAATATCCCAATCAGTCTTTTTTCTTTTTTCTTTTTTTTTTCTTTTTTTTTTACAGTTTTCCCCCAGTGTTCAGTTCTGTGTTATCCATTTCATCTGATTTTTTAAAAAATATATTATTATTACATTTAATGATTAAGATCAAGAGTTTTTTATTATTATTATTATTATTATTATTTTTGCCTAGGCTTGTATGAAGCCAGGCCTCATCCCAAACGCCTCGTTCTGAGCCATGTAGTGCACTATAGAGGCTGTGTGAGCCTTTATTATAGTGGCCACATATCAAGGGAATAGTCAGGGGTTTGGGATTCAGCCCTAAGGCTGCTAAGCTAATACATATGTTCTGTCTTTTATGATGATTTTTTTTAACTGTAAAATGTTTTTCACAGATCAAAAGAAAGAAGTGATGGCGACAGACGGGGGGAAATCAGGTGGAGGTGGTGAAAAGGGCAATAAAGGAAAAGCGTCCCAGGTATTATTACCCTTTTAAAATGTAAGAGGGTTTCAAAGTTTGTGCTGTCAAATTGGTGCTGTCCATGTGGACTACTACTACCACACACACACACACACACACACACTTCCTGATCACACTGCACACTTCCTTACTACACAGCATGCATCAAAGCCATTTGAGGTTACATGCTGTACTATCTAGAGCGGAAGTTTGAGTTTTGGTTATTACCTAGCCTTAGCTTTACCCCCTACCATACCCTCTGAACCTTCTCTACCTTTAATTTACAGTAATGTGTAGTAGTATATACTCTACACTATAATATTCAATTTCATATAATTTAAGTTTTTAAGACTCATCTAGTCTCTAATAGACGTAGATGATTATTTTTATTGGTCCTTGTGGTTTTGGACCCCAGTGCTCTTCAGTAGGGGTTGTCACGACGTTGTAATTACCAGGGTGTCACAGAAGTCTCGATACTTTTAAGCAAAACAACTTCCAGAAAATACATATCATACTCAGGTTTAAGCTTTGATAAAAGACGAACACGATGAAATCGTGCAGCAGGAAAAGATACAATGCAATGATGAAGTGCAGTTACATGCATGACACTGGATTTGTTTACACATGTTCAGCGTAAGTGAGAGGAACGATGCCATGTGTGTCTACAATGAAATAGCAATTATGTAGAAGATAATCAAAGTTTTGAGCGTAATGTTACACTCACTCGCACTCATTTTCCGAATCGCTTAATCCCATTTGGGTCGCGGGGAGGCTGGAGCCTATCTCAGCCAACACTGGGCAAAGGCGGGGTACACCCTGAACAGCTCACCAGAATATCACAGGGCCAACACACAAACAACTATTCAAATTTCAAATTTATTTGTCACGTACAAAATCATACACAGTACAATATGTAGTGAAATGCTTTTTACGACTGTCTCAAAATTTAAGAATAAGCTATCAGTATCAAGAAGAAAAGAACAATAACTATAACTATTTAAAGGACTTTATAGTTAAAGTCAATATAAATATAAAATGTAAAAATATAAAAATAAAATAAAAAATATATAAAATAAAAATTAAATATAGGATACAGAAATATATAAATGCAATATGATGAAATATAAATGTAGTGGCAATTTTACAGTAACACTGTATGAAAAGTGTCTGTAAGTGTAAAGTGACAAGTATAAAGTGACAAGTGTCTGTGTATTCACACACACTTACCCCTAGGGGCAACAGCCAGTTAGTCTAATGTGCATGTATTTGGACTGTGGGAGGAAACTGGAGTACCTGGAGAAAACCCACACAAGCATGGGTAGAATATGCAATTTCCAGTTGCCCGGACTCGAACCTAGTACTTTGTTGTTGTGAGGCGGACCTGCTAACCACTATGCCACCATCTCACCCATAATGTTACATTTTGTTAGAAAATATTTATTTTGCCTGAGTATGGAGACTTTTGGAACACCCTGTATGACTGTAGTAAATCACAACATCAAAGAATAACATATTTATTAAAATAAATAAACTGTTTAATTATTTTTAAAAATTTAACCTTCATCAACACATTTGTAGCTCTTCTACCTGAGACGTTATTGTTTGTCACATTAATATAAACTACACCAGAACAGCATGATCTGATTGGTTCTCTACTCGGTGTTGAGGGGTTATTATCAAATGAAATCCAGATCCAAGAATTGTTTTATTAAGCATTGAAAAATATTTTCAAAGTAAACAGTCAGGTTACTATGTTGCACATACCAACTCTGCACTAATCATTTGACTTCCTCGATGTCAATGATGCAATAATTTGGTTATCCGATGGCAGTGACGCAATAATTTAGTTGTCCCATGTCAATGCTGCAATAACAAGAATTATCTGATGGCTTTCCACCAACCAGGAGCGAGAAAATCTCTTAAATAATAATGACATTTTCCCAAGCCTGATATTGGCAGTGTGTTCATGTCGGTGATGTTTGTCAACTTCTTGCCTCGAATGTTAAAATCAGTCGGTGTTGCCACGATTACATCCCAAATGTAAGGATGCAGAGGATTAATTTATCTGTAGGATAATATGAAAAAATACTAAGTGCACTATGGTAATTAATAGACATAAAATTAAATTATCGATCACCCAGCATTAGCTTCAGAAACCTCGTAGCAGGGTCTGTTATACGTATTTTGTGTCTGAAGCCGTATTATTTTCATGGAGATATTTTATACTATTGAACGTTTCCTTAAAATGAAATGTAACATTTAGGCAGAAGAAGAACAGAAATTATAGGGTTTCAAGTCACAGAGTATTAATTTAGAAAAACAGACATTTTGTTGTCTAGCCTGTCTGTATGTAAATTTTAATTTGCCTGAAAATTAAAGTATTTTATTATTACATTTTGGTACAAACAGAATTCATTATTCATCCATTCATTCATTTTCTAAGCAGCTTAATTCTAATTAGGGTCGAGTGAGGCTGGCCACTTCCAGCACATTACATTAAAACTGGACAAACTCTACCTGAGGCTAGTATATATTTAAAACAAAGGGCCATCTTGCCAAATATCAATTCTGTTTCATTTATTATTGTTTACTGTACTTCATACAATTTATGTAATAACATTTAATTTAATTAATTATATGTAAATATGAGGCATATTTGCACTACAGCATTTCCTATATATATATATATATATACACACACACACACACCCTGAAGTCAGAGGAGCAAGTTAAAGTAGAATTAATGCTCGTGACCCGTTGCAGACGTATTGATGAGGGAAATCTGACCTAAAGTTGACAGCAAGTGCTCTCACAATGAGAAACCTTTGTATTTAAATCCAGTTCTAGTGTGACCTTAGCGGAAAGTTTAGTTTATATTTTTGTATGATAATTGCATGTGCTTTTGTTTACTCTGTTGTGGGCATTTCCACAGTCTCTTAGAGCAGTCAGTCCCAAAGGGGTCAAAAATAAAGTTTTTAAATTTGACAGTTTTTTTAAGTAGTAATTTTCTTTAATGTTCAAGGTTATAAAAACTTTTAAAATTTTGGCTGTAACGTTATTTTCTTTTTGTTATGACCTTTGAAAGTATGCAAGTCCAAAACAATAACATTTCTTTAAAAACTATCATGGTCAATAGTAGTAAGATTTCAAAGTTCAAAACCAGTTCAATTTTTAAATCAAATTTTAATTATGTTATTATAATACAATATTAAAATGTCTGAAATATTGCAAGTAAAGTTCAACTGGAGTTTGCGAACTAGAAAAAAGATTTCGGAGTGGACACTTTTGGACCGACACATATTCACATGCTTGTGTAATCAACATTTTAGCATCTGGTTCAGATTTGTTTTGCTCTAAAGTCACATACCTAGATGTACTTTATAAAAAGTGCATCTGATTGAAAAAAGATAAATTTTTTATTATCACAAGGGATAGAAAAGTCGTAGTGGACATGTTGGACAGACACTTCCTCGGATGTATTCAGATCTGCCCTGTGCAGAACAAATCGAGGATTTTGCCACCAGTGCATGATTTAGTTAAACAATATATGCTTATCTAATTTTGAATGGAAAAATTTCATGACAAACGTCCTCCTTTGAAAATTTTTTCAGTTGGAATCCTGAGAATTGTTCAAGTGGGGAAACTCAAATTTGTCCAAAATTTTACTTCTGTGTATATTTTCAAGACAAGCTGATACTTTTTTGTTTATTATTTTTTATTTGAAAGTACTCCATACTATTGTGTATTTGTTCATATAAGAAATTTTACATAATATGTACAGATTTTTGAACAATAACCCTCATTTTATGTATCCCCAGTGCTCTAGAAGACTGTGAAAAGGCTCTTATTCAAATCTTGTTTTTTCTTTTTCAGAAAACACTTAATGACCTTTTCGAAAATTAGAAACGGAATAGATCACAGGAAAACTTCTCAATGAGTCACAGGCACACAAAGATCTTGACGTCTAATAATCCATATCTATTTTTTTAATGTATCAGTTATGTGTCAGAATTGCAGTGACCCAGTTTTCAGGCAGCGTGCATTTCAGAAATGGAGAAATTGTGGTTCAGACAACACCCACCCACTCTTCCTGTGATCCCGCCCACGTCTTCTGACACTCAGTGCTTTCTTTTTGTTCTCTTCATTTTGTGTGTGTGTGTGTGTGTGTGTGTGTGTGTGTGTGTGTGTGTGTGTGTGCAGGATGCACAGCCATCTCCTCTTGCTCTGCTTGCTGCCACATGCAGTAAAATAGGTGGCGTGGGTGCGGAGGGGCAGGCCGGTGTGCCACAGCAGATCATCATTGACCCCAGCCAAGGGTTAGTGCAGCTCCAGAATGCCCCTCAGCAGCTGGAGCTTCTCCCTGCTCAGTTCACAGGAAACGGCTGGCAGATCATTGCCGCTTCACCTGCCGCAGCTACTACAACCGTAACCAAGGACAACACGCAGACTTCTAGCGTGGCTGCCATAGCAACCGGGACCGGCATGGTTCCTGTTGACACCACACCTGGGCGAAAAGTTAAATCAGTCAGTATGAACAATGCAGCAGTCGCACAACAACAACAACAGCAGTTCCAGATCATCCAGGTTCAGAATATGCCGAACTCTACCGGAGGGATCCAGTATCAGGTGATCCCACACTTACAGACGGCCGACGGCCAGCAGATCCAGATAAACCCCAGTAACCCGACCACTTTAAGCGTCCAGCCTGAACAGATTCAACTCATTAACGCCGCTAACAACCAAACTATCCTGGCCACGTCTCCAAGAGCCACGTCAGCCAATGTAGTTTCCCAGAATGTCACAAATCAGGCCATCCCTGTGCAGATTCGGCCCTCGTTTCCACTCCAGCTACAGACCATTCAGGGTACGCAAGCCCCCGTGGTCACCACAATACCCATAAACATTGGCGGCGTCACTTTGGCTCTTCCCGTCATCAACAACGTGGCTACGGGTGGAGGATCGGTGCAGTTGCTGCAGTCAAACGACTTGAACATTTCGAACGGCAGCCAGTTGATCACGACCAGTGTGGAATCTACATCCGGGACCACCAGCTTGACAACATCAGTGGGCGGAGACTCCATCTCTGCAGACTCTACAGCCTTAACTTCAGTGTCCATGACATCTGATGCAGGTGCAGACGGGCAAAAAGACATACGGGGCCAGTGTGGCGATTCGGATAACCAGACCACAGCTCAGTCCAACGGGCTGCAAGTGTCTGAGCAGCAGGCCCAGGTGCAGCAGTTCCACATCGTTAGTCACCCAGTGCTGCAGCAGATCCAGATCCAGCAGCCTCAGCAACAAGTGCAGGCACAACCCCAGACCCAGCAGCTGGTCCAGGGCTCCATTCAGCTGCAGCCGACTCAGACGCTGCAGCCACTACAACAGAACGTACAGCTGCAGGCTTTCCAAAACCCAGCACAGGTCCTGATCCGGGCGCCCACGCTCACTCCAACCGGCCAGATCAGCTGGCAGACGGTGCAGGTCCAGAACACAGGTGTGGCTCAGCAGCTCACACTGGCTCCGGTGGCCTCCAGTCCAAGCGGTGGTGCATTCACACAGATTGCCCCTCTCGCCATCGGAGGAACTCCCATCACGCTCAACACGGCCCAGCTGGCCTCAGGGACGGGCGTGCAGACGGTCAATATTGCAGGGCTGAGCGCTGCAGGGGTCCAGGTGCAGGGAGTCCCACTCACCATCGCCGGAGTGCAGGGTAAGTCAGTCTGCTGATGTAGGTTTAGCTCAGGCTTTGCACTCTTCAGGCTAATGCATTACAGCTGAGTAATAGCTCCTTTATGATGTTATTGTGGGTGTAGTGATAAACATTCACCTCACAGCAAGAAGGTCCTGGGTTCAAGCCCCAAGCACGGTGATGTTTCTTTGTGGATTTTGCTTCTTCCGTGTGCGTGCGTGGGCTTCCTCGGGGTGCCCCAGTTTCCTTCCACTGCCCATAAACATGCATGTTAGGCTAATTGCTCCTGGGCGTGAATGTGAGTGTAATTGGTCCAGCCGTACAACTGGGGTAACACAGGTCATGTGGCATGCCGGTGTGAGATTGTAAATGGACCCCATAGAATATGTACCCGGGGGGTCGATATTCCACAGCGGATTGTGGACCCAGGGGGCCTTATTCCGCTATGGAATATGGACCCCAGGTCCATAATTCAGGGGGTCCATTTCAATATCACACCGGATTAATAGGATTAGGGAAAGACCTGGCAACCCAGACTGTAAAAACCTCACTCGCTGATTTGCTGGACTGCTTATCCTATTACTAGAGTCACGGGGAGGCTGAGCCTATCCCAGCTGACACTGGGCGAAGGCAGGGTACACAGCTTGCCAGACCATTGCACGGTCAGCATACTCATATCATTCACACTCATACCCAGGGGCAATTAGTAGATTTGGAACAGCCAGTAGCCTAATGTGCATGGGTTGTATTGTTGTGTTTTTGGCTCCTCTCAGAAATGCCTGAGCCTGGGACTCAAACCCAGGACCTTCTTGCTGTGAGGCGGATGTGCTAAACTCTCTGCCACTGTGCCGCCCCTGTAAAAACCACGCTAAGAAAACTCTAATAAACTCATCAAGAGTCGGATCCGACCATTGAGAGTGAGTGAGTGAGTGACCGACAGACGTACTGTACAGAGGTACACCCACCCACTTATATTTTATTTTATTGGCACTTCTGAACCATAGATGTCCAATCGTATTCAGATATTGTTTTCCATGTCTATATTTTTTAAAAAACATGCCAGCACTTCACGCCCGAGACAAGATTCATTTTCATTAAAATGAAAAATACCCAATGAAAGTCTTTATCATTGTAGCTAAACGTGATTAGCCTTCAGTACATTCATTTACATAAAAGTGATGACTGGATCAACACAGACGCCTTGAAGCTTCACGTTTAAAAGAAAAGAAACTGTTCAGTACACTGTAATTACTAAAGCCAAATAATGTCACAGTTTCATAGTGCCACATGTAGGACTGCAGTGATAAGACTGCCAACCGTGATTACTACAGCTATGAACATTCATCAGCATTTATTTTTATAGTCAACACGTCACTTACTTCACCAAAACTAAAGAGAGGGAATATTATGTATAATCTCATTGGTCTGTATTTTGGGGTAAAACACACTAAACCAGCGAAGCCGTTAGCAGCAGTGGCAGCGTAGCTTCCTGTTTATTTGCACCCTGGAGCACTGCTGAGTGAAAGAGTTTTTACTTCATCCACTGATTCTAAATTTGAACAAACGCTCGCTTGCACTGTTGAGCCATTTTTAATTAACTGTATTTTAAATAAAAAAGTAAACTGACTGGTTTATTTCACTCAAACCTTAATTAGCAAATTTTATAATCTTGACTTGGTGGAACTCGCAAAGAAATGAGAACACTTTCCAGGGGCCCCCACCAGGGTCGAATGGCTGACCCCTGGGTTCGAGACCCAGGCCCGGGTGTTCCTGTATGGAATTTGCATGTTCTCCCCATGCATGCGTGGGTTTTCTCTGGGTACTCCGGTTTCCTCCCACAGTCCAAAGACATGCATAACTACAGGCATCAGGCTAACTGGTTTTAAATTGCCCCTAGGAGTCAGAGTGTTTTTCGAGAATCATTGAAATGAATCATATTTTTGTCCAGATCAGCAATGTTGGTTTCCGTAATATTTTTATGTTTGGTAGGGAACCAACCAGCGACTGTTTGTTTCACCTGGAAATGTTTAGGGTGGGACAAATTCTTTAAAGGCCAAGCACAGAAAAAACTAACATGCAAATGCAACGCCGAAATGTTCCCGCCGGCCACGGGATTCGAACCCAGGACCTTGTTGCCGTGAAGTGAGAGTTATCAGCACTGGTTTCAAAACATTTCTGTAAAGACATGCTAAAACACTAAATCTGTGTGTTCGTTTCGCAGGTCAACAGAGTCAGGAAGGGGTTAAAGTTCAACCCGGCCAGGTGACCGTCACTGTGGGGAACTTAAGTAACACTAGTCTGAACGCAGTGAGTCCGGACCAGCTGGGGCAAGCACAGAGTCCCTCGGAGCAGGAGGGGCAACCAAGCAAGAGGCTGCGCAGGGTGGCCTGCTCCTGCCCCAACTGCAGAGATGGAGAGGGCAGGTGAGATCTGCACTCATGACAAGACTGGAAATAATGAAGGTTTTCATTTGAACTGTTGATTCAAAACTAGTTCACTGAGCGATTTAGATGGAGAGTAGTGAGAAGTTAAAATCAGTCAAAAAACATGGTTACGTCAAGGAGTGAAAGAACGCAGTGACCGTGATGATGCCACCTTCTTTACTTTTGATATAGGCATTGTCATCATGGTAACGGACCAATCAGATTGCACCATTCCCGTGTAAGTAAGTCTGTTGGGCATTTACACCCGATCCTACTTCAGGGTCGGAGCTCATCCCAGTTTCTGTGGCATGAAGTGATTTGGAGTTTGGAGTCACTCCTCCTGAGTGGGACACTAGTTACCTTCCCAGTATTTTTACTGGTACCCATTTATACTGCTGGGTGGACAGAGGCACACTTGTGGTTAAGACCTTGCCCAGAGCTCTTAACACGATGGGGATCTAACAGGGATACCAACTCATGACCTCTGGATCATGAGCCCAGCACTCTAACCACTACACCTGGCCCTACCATCCACTGCCATTCCCATGAAGCGTATGCTAATCACTGATAGTACTGAAATGCAAGCGTGTACGGAATGAAATTTCTTAACGAATGCGATTGAAAAGGCTGCACACCTTTGATACTAATAAGTGTGATAGGAAGATATTAGCCACGTAAATGCTTGATCTTCTCCTGTGAACTTCGGCACATGTTCAATACGTCTTCGCTTGGGGACTGCATCCAGGTGCGTTGTGGTCTTGCAGAAAAAGACAAGTGTTTTTACGTTGGCATTTGTGTAATAAATAAATAATAAGTAAATAATAGTTGTTCCAAGATAATTGTTCTAGTAGTTCGGATGGCTTTTCAAAGCAGCTGTGCTCAGATTCTGCTGAGGTGGAGGGTTCTTTGCAGATGTTGCCACCACCACCATCTTTACGGAGTATAGTGACTGTGCATGTCAGAAATATAAACACACATATCGGTGTCATCACTTTCATGTAAACAGCAGGTTCGGGATCGCCAATTAAAGTGAATTAATTCACAGTGTAAATGTGTGTGTGTGTGTGTGTGTGTGTGTGTGTGTGTGTGTGTGTGTGTGTGTGTGAACACAGCTAATGCTTATTTAAAAAGCCTGATAGCAGAGCGCTGCTGAATTCTCGTTTCTGATTGGTCAGATGGTGTTGAAATTTCTCCAACAGCAGCTCTAGCAGGTTTATATAAATGCGCTTGTTCTAATCCACCATCGTTTCTTTAGTAATAACCCGTTTGCAAGGACGTGTATCTGCCATATTTACCACCTTTAAAACAATCTGAAATATAATAGTGTTTATTTAACATTTATGAGTGTGCAGGAATCTGCAGATTCAGCACTTTGTATGTGTCCGGGGTAAAGTCTTCCACTGAAAGAGTGTCTTCAAGATGGAGGAATTTGCATTTTCTCAGTCATGTGACAAATTTTTTGACTTATTAACTTCAAACAAGAGGAAAAAATCGAGAGAGAGAGAGAGAGAGAGACACTAGTAAGGGAATGACTGCACATAGCTGCCATATCATTAGTTATAAACCTAATTTGTTCCATGGACACTCCAGAGCATTTAATAAAACAAGAAACGACTCCCAAGTGGGGCAACAGAAAGGTGTTCACCGTACTAACTAGAGATCACAGGCTCGAATCACCCCACATCCTTTTGTGGCCAGGAGCACACTAGCCACTCACAGCGACACTAGCCACTCATGCATACGGATGTGAGAATATAGCTTTCCCACAAGATGCCGAAAATGGAAGGAGAGAAAAAAAATATTTTATCTGTCTTGTATGCGTTTGAGCACAGTGCATTTGCATTTATGGCATTTTGGCAGACACCCTTATCTGGAGCCACTTGCTGCTTTTATATAAGTAAATAGACACCCAACATTTCAGAATGAATAACTGTGGTTCGAAGAAGAGGCTTTTTAATAAGCCCATTTGATAAAGATAGCGCGTAACAGTTTTTAAGCTGGTTTGGATGTCTTCTGCAATGTCTGCGGCCTTGGAACAGGGATTTTTCTCCACTGCTCTCTTCATGGAGCGAAGGGATCTTTCTGATGGTCCACGGACCACACGGATCGTGTAATGATTATAATAACACAGGCTAGATTGTCTTGTGAGTCACCAGTTAATATTCATATGTATCATATAGAGATCAGGACATCATTTGCTGGGTTTTATA
>JBCNYH010000001.1:52942624-52956294 GCA_039654325.1 Tandanus tandanus | reverse complement strand
CAGAAAAAACTATTTTCCTGTGTTTGTCTATGAAGAAGCACAAGAGAGAGAAAGACAGAGAGAGAGAGAGAGAGAGAGAGTAATTAAAGCAAGTGTAGCCAAGAAGGGACAGAAGAACCTGTTGTGAAGAATTTTCTGTTGTTTTCTGCTTGAAATGAATAATCTTTACTTTCTTGGAGCTTGTTTGACAGCATTGTATGACTGTTTCATGTAATTCTGATGTCTTGATATAAACTTACTGTGGAAGGTGGAAAGGGTGAAATTGCCATTTGGACCACTGTCATTGGCTTCATAGTCTGTATCACAGGAACCACTCTCAACACTACTCTGAGTCCACATTTGGGGTGGCACTGCTGGGGCTGTAGGAGGGAAAAGGACACAGTCACTTATCACTGTACTGGGGAAAACAAATGTCTCATCTTCATTCCAGGTGTTGTGTACACTGACCAGGGTTGCTGTCATTGTTGGTGACTTTAACAAGGTGGATAGAATCTCGATAATTATTCTCTTCAGCTGGTGCACTGGTTTGTAAATTGGTAAACCTTTGCTGAACATGAAGAGCTGTGGAGGACAGTAAATGCGGCATAGCAGTTGAACATGCATGGAGGTCAGCACTAACTTGCCTATTCTGTATACACAAGTAGCAAACATCATCAGTTGGATCATATCACTCCATCACTTGCACCTAGAGAGCAGAGCATCTTATACTATCTTAAATTGAGGCACAAACAAAACTTTTAAAACCTATGCAGTATAAGTATGCCCATACTATCCATTTGTATAGTAACTTCATAATGATACGGCTAAAGTTTTTCTTGTCATTTGTCCTTTACACAGTCAATGTCATACAATAACTTGACATGCTGCTTGAATTTATACCTACATTTTCTTTTCTTTTTTGAGCAGCAACACATGATAATGTTTGAAAGAATTGCAATGAAAAGAACACAGGAGAGTATAATGCAGCCAAGTAATTCAGGAGTCCAAGACACGGTGGGTGGTTCTGCAGTAGTTTCCACTGAGAAGAAAGTAAGAAAATGTATGTAACATAGTCCAAGTGTCTTTACTTCGATCACACAACTTAATTTATGTTACATGTTACTGAAGTATTTAATCCAGATTGTATATACTACATGGGAACAGTGCAATCTGATTGGTCCACTCATGGTTTGTCACAGTCAATTGAAGCAGGCGATGTCAATATTATCACGCATTAAAATAGAAAAATGAAAGCAGAAAAATCTCTTTTTGTTTGGTTTTTATTTATGTTTCCATGTAGTATGTACTAAAACTCAGTGGGCTTGATTAAAACACATTATTAGCTCTGCTCACTATGATTAAAAATTTTTTTTTAAGTTTCCATGTAGTATGTTCTATTCAGTGACACCCACCTCGTCTTAAGCAAAATAAAGAATCTATATATCTAAAATTATTTATTATTTTTGACTTTGTTTTCAATGACGTGCTCATCTAGAAATGTCCAGGAATTATACTTACTTGTTGCTACCATGGTCGTAGCCACAATAGGAGTGGTAGGTACAGGCAGGCCAAGAGAGTCTGGAAGAAGTAGCTTAGTTAATTTAAAAAATCAGCTCTATAACCCCATTTTTTTTCCAGGAGCACTGTAAAATGCCTCAAGATGAATATGATGAAATAGGCTAAAGTCATCATTAATTTAATTATTCATTAATC
The DNA here is from genome assembly GCA_039654325.1 of Tandanus tandanus. Taxonomy (NCBI): domain Eukaryota; kingdom Metazoa; phylum Chordata; class Actinopteri; order Siluriformes; family Plotosidae; genus Tandanus; species Tandanus tandanus. Next base: position 52,954,602 of record JBCNYH010000001.1, on the reverse strand, counting down.
TTCAGTAACCTAGTCAGTGTTTTGGTGGACCTGGTGCTTGAAACCCTGGTCACAAGGTGAGCGTAAATCACATATATACACTTATTCACACTTCAGTACAGGTTCCCAATCAATCTACACACTGGGATTTGTGAGATGAGAGGAAACCAAAGAATGTGGAGGAAACCCATGTGGATTTCACAAACACTAAGAGCATTCAAACTTGCATACAGATAGTACATATTGCGCAACCATGAGGCAGCAACACCAGCCAATACATGACCATACAGCGGAATATGCCATCAAACTCATTTTTATTTATTGTATACAAAAAGGAGATAATGCTTGATTAACTGTACTTACTGTTACAAATCAATCCTGCTGCTGTTTTGCCAGGGCACAAATGTGAATTTGTGGCATCGATCTCTAAACAATTCCACAGGCTTTCATCATTGTTGAAACACTGGTAATACCAAACTGTTTTATTTGTGAGGGTAAAGGAAGTCTCAAAGGCTGTAAATTGTTTTGGTACTCCACAGTCCAACATAGCACAAGCCATGGCTGCCTCTTCTTTAGCCCAACTGTCATCACACACCGTACCCCATGAACCATTACGATGGATTTCCACTCTGCCTGAGCAATGATCCTGTCCACCAGTGAGTCTCAGAGCCTTATACTCTATAGAATGTTGACAGAAAAAATTTAAATTAAATTAATTTACAAAATTAATGCCAGATTCATGTTGATCAACTGCATTAATATATATATATATCTATGTGTGTGTGTGTGTGTGTGTGTGTGTGTGTGTGTATTGGGGAGATTTTTTTCCCTGCTTTTCTCCACTAATTTTAGCCGCATCCAATTCCCATTCCCTATTACATATGACCACCACCAACCAGGGAGGGACATAAGCATGCACATGCCCCCTCCGTGACATACGATGCTGCCACCCGTCTCTTTACGAACCGCTGCGCATTTGGAGGCGGTCTGACACACTCGGAGGGAAATCCGCCCCTTTTGTCTGAATAAGCTCACAGACATCCATGGATTGGCTGGTGATCACTATGAGTGACAGAGGAGCCTATACCATCCCTCCCTCCTATGAGAGCTCGGCCAATTAGCTCCCATGGACTCCTACTCGTGAATGGCTGCAGCATCAACCTGGATTTGAACTTGCGATCTCCAGGTTGATAGTCACGCATCGATTCGGGAGCCGCAACAGCATAATAAATTAAAGGAGAAGGTGCACAAGTTGTGATGTCAGCTTAATTAAATAGAAGTCGTACAAATGCATAGAATGACAATACTGAAGGCCTCAGCATGCTTAATTCCGAGATGATGTCAAAGAGGGCTATGCGAAGACAGAACCACCTCTGGTATAGATATATATAATGCATGTCACATACAGTACAAATACATGAAAATTTCCACAATTTGAGGAAGAAGATTGATACTCATTAGAGTCTTTGAATGAATCGGCGAACGCAAAACTTAGTTTGTAATTACTAATCAAAGTCATTTGCTCATACTTTTTTAATGTCAGTCAAACTTAATCTTTACAGGAAGGCCTTGAAACCTACCTGAACACACCACTCCAGCGTCTTCTTTATGCCCACAGTCATGACCTTCTCTCACTGCAGGACACTCCCACAGGCTCCTCTCCTTTCCTGTACAGTTTAGCTCATCCATAACAATAGGACCTTTACCCTGGGTATAGGGGCCGTCCTGCCCATTAACAGAGATTGCATATCCACAGTTCAGCTGTCTACAGACTACATCTGCGTCCTGTTTATCCCACTCATCATCACACACCGTGCCCCACTGTCCCGCCTTCCATAGCTCCACCCGTCCAGCACACTTATGGCTCCCTCCGGACAGTCTAGCTTTATGGTTCCCTACAATAACAAATGCAATCTTTTAATACACAATCTGTCATTTATTTCTTCAGAAAATACACCATGTGACATCGTTACTTACCACAGATGACTTCAGAAATTATTGAGCAGTCATTTCTGACCTCTGTGGAACAGTTCCACAGATAGGAGTTCTGGTAGATGCAGTTAGTTAGACAGGTACTGTTGGGTGGTGCTATTCTGCTGTTTTCTGGAAAAGCTTCTCCACAGTTGAAGATGTGGCATATTTGATTGGACAAACTGAGCACAGACTCCTTTGTCACAATGACTTCTGATTTAGGTGTTGGAGATTTTATGTTCCAGATACAGTGATTTGTTGCAGTTATGTAAGGAGCAGCTGGTGGATATAATGTCAACATTTTATATTTATACATAATTAGCATCTCAATGTCACATTAAGAGCCAAGAGATTAAGATAATTAGTCATTCCCATGAAAGTAAATAGCAAAACTTTTGAGAATCATAAAATTGTGTCTGGTGTGGGTCTCAGTAAAGGGTAGGTGATGTGTAAGCAATAATGAGCTGGTTATTATTGTGAAATAAACCAGGTTTTGTTTCACCCTGATGGGGTTTACTTCACAAAAATGACCAGCATGCTTGATACCCAGCTACTTGCAAAATATTGATTTAATAGTAATGTTACATTGATTTAAAAATGATTTTACTGCCTTCTCTGAAGACATACTCCACAGCAATAGCATGTTATACTTAGCAACAGTCTCTTAAAAAGAAATACCAGACCACTGAATACCATAATTGACCAGTCAGAACCAAGTACTCAAATAAGTAATGCTGTGCAATAAGTAAAGAATATCGCATAACTGTGTGATTACTCTCACTCACTCATTTGCCAGACCGTTTAATCTTACTAGGGTCGCAGGGAGGCTGGAGCCTATCTCAGCCAACACTGGGCAAAGACAGGGTACACACTGAACCTATTTTTTTTTACTTTATAATGATAAATTATGCACTGAAGGCAAGGTGGATGTCGCTAAATAGGCCCCAAAGTGTAATGTCAAGGAGACCATTAAATTCAATGACATTTGCTGAACCTGTTATATTATATACTTCAGAAGAACATAAAAACCAGACTAGCTCAAGGTTTTTATACTACATTTTTACATATTTAACCAGGAGAGAAGCAGGTCAGGCTCCACATGCCTCGAGTAAAAGCAGTGTAAATAAAGGCATCTCTTTTTATAGCCTACTCATTTAGAATTTTAGTGTATACTACATGAAATGGAAGTGGGGCCAGTGGCGCAGCGGTTAGGGTGCCGGTCTCACGATCGAGAGACCATGGGTTCGAATCCCCGTTGGACCCCCGCCGTGCTAAGACTCCTGGGCAAGGTCTTAACCACAAGTGTGCCTCTGTCCACCCAGCAGTATAAATGGGTACCAGTAAAGATACTGGGAAGGTAACCTGCGATGGACTAGCGTCCCATCCAGGAGGAGTTGAACTCCTAGTCGCTTCACGCTACAGAAACCGAGAATAAGCACCGGCCTGATGAGCCTCTAGGCTCGGGTGTAAAAGCCCAACAGACTTACCTTACATGAAATGGAAAGTAAACCACCCTCCATTACATTATGTTTTTACACTAATTCACAGTTTTAGAATGTGACCCGCTCCAGCATAATACGCATTACGTAGGAAATTCAAAATACTGAGATATTTGTATATTTGGAATGAGAATTTAATATGCTTCAAAACGAGATATAATATATAATATAATATATGATTATAGCATGAAATATATCTCACTTTGTATGTCGCTAATCAGGAAATGCTACTTTTGAAAAAATATCAATTACAGTTACAGAACCGGTTTCTGAATGTCCGCATTTAAAACTCCCCAGCATCCATACACTAAATAAATCCGGCTCTCCACCAGTCAGTGCGATCATAGCATCGTAGTCATAGCATCTTCCTAGCAACACAGGAGTTCTATTTACATCGAGTCATGTCTATTTTGAGGCTTCTCACTGGTTTACCGTTATATGATTCGGGGAATTCTTCTGGGATTCTGAAAGTAGGTAGAGTATTCTCATACTGAATATGAATATAGGGAAATACCCTGAGCAATCACAAAAGCAGACTGAAAATCAGCAAAATAAGTAGATATTCTCATTGTTTTACAACAATTTGGACATAGAACACTTTCTTAAACAAGTATTTCAGCATGGATAGATTCCATAGCTTGGTCATGTCGAAGATTATACTTTAAAGGATGTATTTTTGGCGATATCACATTTGCATCCAGGTACGCCATTTTCAACTTACTTTAGCTCTTACTCAAAACACTACCTTGCGACTTAATCCGTATTATGCTGGAGCAGGTCACATATGTGGAAGCACAAGAAAAGCAAAGTAAAACAAGATTCTTGTTATTTATTTTTCCATTTTAAAGCATGACAATAATGGTGCTCCTGCTCCAAGTGACCATGACAAACCATAAGTGTCTTTCATCATAGAATAATGAGTTTTTAGTTCCGAGACAGCGGACCAGTCAGATCACGCTATTCTTGTGTAGTATATACTAATTGCATTTAATGCTGTGGCGCATCCTTAGCACACATTAGGTCCTGTTATCACTTACATAAAGCATATCACCACCCTCACCACTATCTCTTTTCCCATCACATTTCTCATAAATCATCATTGTGTCATGTTACTGAGAGAACAGAAAGTCTTAAGTCCTGAAGTTTCCAGTTTTGGCAAACTCAGTAACTGTTACAAAAAGTACTGGCACTCTAGATTCAGAAAATATTGACTGAACATGTCTCTATATCGGTAATAATACAATATGTTTTATAAAATACAGCAAAATAATTAATCTACACTTGTGTCTTTTACACCTGAGCCTAGAGGCTCCTCAGGTCGAGGCTTAACCCAGTTTCTGTAGCGGAAAGCAACTAGGATTGCAACTCCTCCTGGATGGGACGCTAGTCTATCGCAGGTTACCTTCTTACTTTTTTACTGATACCCATTTATACTGCTGGGCGGACAGAGGCACACTTGTGGATAAGACCTTACCCAGGGATCTTGGCACAGTGGGGGTCTAACAGGGATTCGAACCCACAGCCTCTTAATCACGAGCCCAGCACCCTAATCACTACACCACCGGCCCCCCATTTATATTAAACCTTATTATAATAAATCCATTTATTATTAGTCCTTAATTTATCTGGGTTTACACTGGGGCCACAATGTCCAAGATCTCCACAATTCAAAAAAGTGTGGAGCTCCACGATTTATGAGCACGCTTGGAGCACCAATGGGGTATAAAAAGGAGGCAGGATGCATCCAAGAGACACACTCCTCTCTGTTAAGGTCTGTTAATCTCTACTACACTCGATTTCAACGTTCTATCATTCAATCGTTCATCGATTGGTGTCAAATCGTAATAATCATCACGATCATCATGAGTCCACCACGTTCCCTCAAGATCATCATGATTCATTCCCATGACCCCCCATGCTCATCACAATTCTCTCAAATCGTGGAGACCATGGAAATCATGGACTTTGTGGCCCCAGTATAAACCCAGGTTTATATGTCTACTATGCAAGTCCCTACATTCCCTTGAATTTATAGAAACAATAAAGTATTAGAATAAGTTCTAATAAGATATAATCAGCACTTCTGCCACAAGTGCTGATTATATAATTAATAATAATAATAATAATAATAATAATAATAATACAGTCCCTATGCTTGCATGGGTTTCCTCCGGGTACTCCGGTTTCCTCCCACAGTCCAAAAACATGCACAGTAGGCTAATTGGCTGTTTAAAATTGCCCCTAGGTGTGAGTGTGAATGGTTGCATGTGTGTTGGCCCTGAAATGGCCCGGAGAGCTGTTCAGGGTGTACCCCACCTTCACTGAGATAGGCGCCAGCCTCCCCTTGTCCCTAACTAGGATTAAGCAGCAGATGAATGATGATAATAAACACCTGATCAATTAGACTGGAGTATATGACATTGTAATTGTACATGACAAAAACTCAAACACTTATCATGATATCTGGAACATTTTCACTTGCATGATGTATCACAATATTTAGATGTGCTAAAGTAAAACAGTACTACAATTTCTTATATACTAGCCTATGAAAAATAGTCTTGGATGATGTTTAAAAATGTGTGTTTATTTAAATACGGCAGTATATATATATATATATATATATATATATATATATAAAGAGTAATTACAATACCTACAAGAATTATTCACAATTTTAAAAATTACAAACATTCATAACATTACCATTGAATGCTTTTAAAAAGGACACACGTGTCTCGCTTCTACTGAACTTTAGTGAGACAGGAAACTATCGTAAACAGGTGCTACATGTTTCTTTCTTTCTACTCAGTAATGAAAGTAACACACAAATGTTTGTAATTAAAGCTGCTTTATAACTATGTGCAGGTCATTATTAGCTATAAATAAACACCACATGGTATGGTAATGGATAGTGATACTTAACGAATTGTTTACAGTGCATTATTAGAGGGTTATAATCACACTATATGTTTTTAATTACCTGCATATATATATAAGAGAGTGGAGTGTGTTTTAAATGATTAATGATAAATTAAAGAAAAGATCATTTCTCACCACAGACAACCTCAGATAGAATGCTGCAGTCTGTCCTATAAGCGTTTCTGCAGCTGATCAGTTGGTTATTGTGGTAGCTGCAGCCTGTGAGACAGCTCATATTTCCATGCACAGTGCTCTCGTTTAGCTCGTGGACTTTACCACAGCCAAGGGCCTGGCAGATCTGAGCAGCAAGTGATGACAAGGACTGTTTCGTGAAAATAGCTGAACTGTGATTTTCTCCTGCCGAGGTCACAGTCCAGGAGCACGGTGGGGAGGTCTGGTTTATGTACAGATTAGCTGAGGAAAGAAGAAAGAATTGAACAGTTGAAAGATAACATGTTAGGATTTATTGTTAGGTAATAGAGCATTAGTTTTATTATCTGTGAAAATATCACTTTGTCTAATTGCTTTGGGGAGGTTAAAATTTGGTTACATGGACAACGAACCACCATAAAGAAAAAGAAGAGAAAACAAGTAAGTATTATCAGTTTAAAAAAGGGAAATCAAATCCACCAAACAAAGCAAAAAATCATCAAAATAATATTTCAGTAGCATAGTGGATAGCACATCTGCCTTACAACAAGAAGGTCCTGGGTTCAGGTCCTGGGCTCAACAAGAGCATTTCTGCAGGGAGTTTGCATGTTCTTCCTATGTTGTCTTTAGCTTCATCCAGGTACTCCGGTTTCCTCCCACATTCCAAAGACATGAACATTAGGCTAATTAGCTGATCTAAATTGCCCCTAGGTGTGTGTGTGTGTGTGTGTGTGAGTGTGTGTGTGTGTGTGTGTGTGTGTGTGTGTGTGTTGACCCTCTGATTTATTGGTGAGCTGTGTAGGGTGTACCCTACCTTCACCCAGAGTCGGCTGAGATAGGCTTTAGCCTCCCACGACCCTAATAGGATTAAGTAGTTCGGCAAATGAATGAATGAAGGAACGAATGAATGTTGCGATTTATTGTTGGTTAATAGAGCAGTTGTTATTTATATTCTCTGTGAAAATTTTACTTAGCCTATTTACTTTGGGGAAGTTAAGATAGGATACACAGTCAGAAAACCACCATGAACAAAAAGATAAGAAAAACAACAAACATGATCAGTTTTTAAAAAGTGAATTCAAATGCACTAAATCGGGCAAAAATTAGCAAAATATTATCCCAGTATTATTTCTTGAAATACTAATGTACCAGTATTCACTCACTCACTCATCTCAGCCTACACTGGCCAAAGGCTGGGTACACTACGAACAGCTTGCCAGACCACTACGGGGCCAACGCACGTGCAACCATCAACCCTCACACCTAGGGACAATTTGGAACAGCCAATTAGATTAATGTGCTGTGTAACTTGTGTCTTCAGACTGTGGGAGGAGACCAGAGTACCTGGAGTAAAACCCACACAAGCACAGGAAGAATATGCAAACTCCATAAAGAAACACCCGAGCCCAGGACTCCAACCCAGGACTTTCTTGCTGTGAGACAGATGAGCTAACCACTACACCACCATGCCACCCTATAATGTTCCAGTACTATTTCTTGAAATAACACAAAAATAGTTTCTTAAAATAATACTGGTCGTGTCCTAATTTGAACTTAACTTTCATGAGTAGTCTTAAAAAGACCTGAAATATCACCTAAATAAAACAGCATTAACGACACAAGACAAGGTATTCCTAAAATTATGCTAATATTATACAAATATTGCTTAATAATTTAATATTACATTTATTTTAATGTCAAAAGGGTATCTCAAACAATGTTCCACTGTAAATAAATCAGAACTTTATAGTTTCATGCCACTAATGCTATTGTTTAAAAAATCTTAAATGTCAGGTTACACATTGTGCACATAAATAAATCATACATCCTAAACTAAAATAAGGTGTATTTTCAACTGAAAACTGATGCTATCATAACGGATTTGACCCAAAAACCAAGCTGTGTCATTATAAGAAGTCATCGAGTGTTTTTTTAAAGAGCATGACCTCTTTAAAAGTCTTGCGTGGTAATAAATAAAAATGGAATTAATAGGAAAGTCTCACAAAAAGAAACCGGAGACCTTTATTTTTGACTAAAGATTAAGAGCTACCCAAATCAGAACACACTTTTTTGTCAATATACTGTGTGATCAGAGACGCACCGAGATATGTAGAACATTTTCCTGAGTGAGATTGGTGCTGTGGACATCTACCATACAAAACATTAACACACACAAACACTGAACACGCAGAAACAGAGACAGATGAGACCATCACATGTGAATAATAATCGAACCATGAATAAACTGTATGAGCCCAGCCTAGCTAAGTAGTGTGCAATCACTTTTGCTCAAACGGCATTTTCCCATTTCGACATGGAAAAACTATTTTGAATCGACACTACACTTTACACAGTGAGTTACAATGCCTACAGCTTGTGTTGCTGCTTTTAACAAGTAGGTTACCAGGGATGTGTAAATGCACCTGCAGCTCATCAAAGAATGTATTTCTACACCACAACAACATACCACATCCTGTCACATCCTGCCGTACTTTTCCCTCTGTGTGAAACAATATTCACAGGAACAGTGCACTAAAATGCAATAAACAAAAATAAATAGGCTCAAGTTTACTTAAAATACTGATTAGCCACTTGTTGCTATCAAACCATGCCATGTTACATTTTCCATTACAGTTGACTCTCAACAAATTTGGAACATAATAGGGCTGTTTTTATACCTAAATCTTGGTGAGTACTTATTTCTGCCGCTTTTGTTTTCGTTCCAGGTTAGACTGTGACTCAAAACTGTAAAATCTATGACTCTGGATTGCTTAAAATACATTTCAATATTTAACATTATAATATGAGGCCAGGTCATACTCTTTATTTTTGACTTCTGTGACTTTATTTTTGTGTGTTTATGACTGAGGCATTTTCCAGCCTCAGTCATAAACACATCACAGGTGCCCTTTGGCCACTACTGATTTTTTCAAGACCACAATCACACCATTGGATTGAATCACACAAACACTGGACTAAATGTTATTCTCAAAAAAGGACACATTATTTACAATACCAAAAATATTTAGAAACATGCCACTAATTTACTTTTTGTGACTGAAGTATTACAGAAAAATCTAATAATACAAAAGCTTAGAGACAGAATATTATAATACTGAGATCATGAATTATATTTGTATATTATTATGAAAAAAAAATACAAAATAAAAGGCTGTATTCCAAATAAAAATGAAAAGGCCTGCCTCTTCATCAAGCACTTAACTTAGCACATTGTAATTCAGTTTAAAAATTTAATAAATAATAATAATAACTTGTTGTGTGTTTTTTCATACTGGACAGCACGTTCCACTATTTTACTGTTCAACTATTTTACTGATGATCCCTGACTATGTGAATTAGTATGTGTGTGAGTTGCTTTCGATAATGGTGCCTGCTAAATACCATACCAGGTGGGAAAGTTTTTTTTTTTTTTTCCGTTGGTTTGGTTTGTTGGTTTGTTTCTAAAATATATCACAAATATGTGTAAATATAGTACATTTTAGTGAACATGAGAAACTCAAATAAGACGCTGGAATACATAATCAGTTGTGGGAATCGCAAAATACAATAAACGCTTCGGCAAGTCATTTAAATATTCACATATTTGTGCCTTCACTATAATTACGGACATACTTAGCATTTTAATAATTAGAGCAAAAGTGTAAATGTGCAAATATTTCAGACAACAAGACTCAATGAATTAAAACAACTTTAAAGATTAAATTAAAGATTACTAAATTCTGTAATATTTCATTAAAGATTTTTAAACACTTGAAGTCCAAAAAATTTAAAAATAAATGTTAAAAAAAAAATAAATAAATAAATAAAGTCCCTCATATTAAAGATAGACACAAAAATAATTTGTAAACAGGAAAAAGAAAACAAAGACATGAACAATGGAGACATAAGAACAATTCAATTTGACTGAATAATCCTTCATTAAGAACATTAATAAAAATAATGAGAATATTTTACTAAACTACACACATAAATACATTTTTATGAAATAGACAACACAATATGCACAAACCTTGACAGAAGATGAGAGAATGAAACACCACGAGGAACTTGAAGACGACCATTTTCAGTAAATGTGGGAGCAGACTTCACGCCTTTAAACACAATGCATCATGACTGAGAGGAGAAGAAGGTGAAATGAAAGACAGACACACCAAGCTCCTCTGTTCAAGCAAAACTGCTGCCTCTTTTCATTCACGTAAATGTCATGTGAGGAGACATTAGTGCTATTATACAGTAGACGTTTGAACAGTGCTGCCTATATTTTTAAACCTTTTTAAAAAATAATTAGCTACACTCGGTGGCACATTGCATAAATGAAAAAATGTGTATTTTTATTATTATTTTGTCTATTATAGGATGTTAAATGAGTGTTTTATTTCAATAGATATGACAGTTGTATTAGTAACAGTCATTCAAAAATGAATAAGAGACCTTTCTGTTAAAACGTTTTTAAAGACAGAACATAACTGAAGAAATTGTCATACTACAGGCATAATACAAGGTTAGACATTCCAGACTATATACTGTATATAGTTCTGTTTATATTATATTTTTATTTCTAACAATCTTTTTTTTTTTTTAATTTTGGATCAAAGTGTTCAGTTAAAGGTTTTTGCTTTAATGTGGCCTATAACCTGAACAATTCAAATGAAAAACAAACTGAAATCTTGCGGAGGGGATATAAAAATTAAAAAAAAATAAAAATTAAGAGTTTGCATAAGTTTGCACACTCTATAGGAATCAGGGATAATGGCAACCACAAAAAAAAGCCTATACACTATAACCCTACAGGGCAGTCATCCATGATAAAATATAGCACGTATTTTCACCACTGACAGAATTATAATGTTATTATAAGTCTTAGACAACATGAAAAGGATCCCTATAGAGATACACCTGTATCTGTTCACCTAACTCTTATGAAACTTTAAAAAAAAAAAAAGGAGAATTCACTTAGAATTTGGGAAGAAGTCTATTTCCAAAGCAATACCAGAAGTTCTTCTGTTACTTTGGAAATAGGTTTCATTACGAGCTCAGCCTGACATCTCTCTTTGTAAACATCAGAAAATATTTCCTGCATGATAATCGACTACAAGCACTGCATGGGGTGTTGTATCAGGAACAGACAGAAGAGTCCAGAGAAACAGCAAAATATAACTCTAGATAAAGATAAAATCAGACTTTAGATACCGGAATGGCAGGACAAGAGTCGAGAGAAGGAAATGAAGTTTTGTGAGCATACCATATCATCTTTCAAATATGGTGGACATGGACATGTATGGCCCCCCAGTGCAGCTAACTGGGTTATCAAATGCTGGCCATGTCTCTCACTGTCTGTGGTGAGAGGCATGTAAAAGGCCCATTGCTGATTTTCGTCAAGAGTAGGCTGCATAGCCGTCAGCGTGTTTCTGCCCTGCGATGGCCTGGCAAGCTGTC
>JBCNYH010000001.1:52873135-52884782 GCA_039654325.1 Tandanus tandanus | reverse complement strand
TACTCTTGACAACCAATCTCAGTTTATATATATGATATTGTTTTTTGGGTTTTCATCTCAAATAGGTGAATTGAAGCAGTTCAGTTAGTTTTGTGTGTCCTCTCTGTGCCCCAAATGACAGAGAGATGTATTTCAATTATGTGTGTCAGCTGCCAAAAGTCAACATGACCCAGGAATAGTACATCCATTCATAGAACACAAGGATTAAAATAATCAGCACTATATTATTCCTGTGAAATTGTGATAATCTTTTGTGTTTCCTTTGCAGTTTGTTGCATATTAACAGGACCCAAAGGCTTAGTACACTCTCTATGATTGTCGGATCTGCGGACTACGGTTGAGATGAAAGGATTCACTGATGAACTAAACTACATCGTTGAACTGCTTGAGGGAGGAACGACCCTCGAAAATGTCATTGACAACCACATTTATGAACAAGCTTTGGTAAGTGGATTTGTTTGTTATGCTGTTATTGCCTGGAAAGAAACTTCACCATCCTGCTGCATCATATCCAGGGAAACATTGACACTATTACTGAACTTGGAATTAGGAAGACCAGGACAGCTTGGGTTACTGATTTCCTTGGTTTAAATAGCGGCCATGAAAACTGTGGGCTTTGAACTTGAACTAACAGAAGACAAAACGTAAAGAGAATGAGGGGTTATGTCTGGAGCTGTTAATTTTTGGACTGAGAAAGAGTTCATGCTGTGTAGGTTAAAAGGGTTAAATCTTTTGAAATACATGAATGGTAGGGAAAGCATGGAATGATGACCTTTCCCAAAAAAAAATTCAAAAATAAATAACGTGCCTCAATAAAAAGGAACGCGCATAAAAATAAGAAAGTGGAGGGCATAAAAATAATGCTAATAATGTACATCAAATAAGTAAAGCATATGAAATGTACTGAGCTGTAAATTGTGGTCCAAATTTCAGCTCAACACGGTATCAGTTTGTCGCCAATCACTTGTTTTGGTCACCAACTATCGTAGTTGAGTCAGACATACCGTGGCCTATAAATTGATTCCTTTTTTTGTGCTTGCAATAACAAACCCCCCCCCTGGTGTCACTTGACTCAGAAGCAGTGTGTAGACCCTGGAAGTACTGGAACCAAAGTCCTCTTGCACCTTGGCATTTTCTGTCTTCTCACGTCATATGTAATTTTTGTATGTGCAGTTCATGGCTACTTGCACTCATGAGGTTAATGAGACTGGCTGCTAATGCCCTCGGTTTAAACTGCTTAAAACCCTTAAAGATTTATCAGGTTCCTTGTGCCATGCTCTTGCTGTTTTTAACAGAGCATTTGTTTTGTCATCATAACTTGTGTTGATTAGTGTCACGTTGTACACTTGTATAGCGTTGTGTTAGATGCTGGTAGAAACACTAATACTGTCAGGAATACATCCCTAGGTCTTCCTAAGTTGTGATTGGTTTAAGAAATTACCATTTACTGTGATGTCAGTTATACAGTTGAGCAGAACATGTTGAAGGGTTTGTGTTTGCAAAGCTTCCGTCTACTAGTTCAAATCTTTAACTGCTGAGCCAGCGTGGTCTTATTTATTCATATTTCTGGTATCATAATCTTTTTATTTTCTTCTTGTCTTGTTCCCAGGCTGAAAAAAATGCATTTGTCGTGGCTGATCTTGGCGCATTACTGCAGCAGCATGTTCTCTGGCAGAGCACCCTACCCCTGGTTCAACCGTTCTACCCTGTCAGATGTAACAGCAGCCCTGCAGTCATCGAGATTCTGGCTGCACTAGGAGTTGGATTTGTATGTGCAAATAAGGTGACGTCTCCCTCCTTTTCTTTTCCCCACTGTTTTTATTTGCATGATCAGGAATGAGCTCAGTTTCAGATTTAGTCTAATAAGGTTTTTTTTTCCCCTCTCCCTACAAACCTTTCAGACTGAAGTCTCATTGGTACTTAACCATGACGTCTCTCCCAAGAACATCATCCTGTCTGGTGTTTGCAAACAGCAGTCACACATCCGACATGCTGCCAAGAACGGCGTGGACTACCTGGTGTGCGATAATGAAGCAGAGCTCGGGAAAATCGCTCGCGTTTACCCAAAAGCCAAGTCAGTTTCCACTTAAAAAACATATACTGTACATTTCTGTCTTCGACACAGTATTCTGTTTGACTCTTCATCTCTTCACAGGCTGCTCCTGCAGTTATGCACTGAGGCTCAGACTGAGGAGGCGAGCATGGTGTTTGGCTGCTCCCTGAAAAGTTGCAGGCATCTTTTGGAAGCTGCCATGGAGCTGGGCTTGGACGTGGTTGGAGTAGTGTAAGTCTTTTATTTAGGGCAAGCGAAACATCTGTAATAAACCCAGAGTTTCAGTTGAATCACCTAGTCTTTATCATTCGACAGGTTCCAGGTGCCGGTGTCGTGCAAAGATCCTCAAGTGTATGCCCATGCCCTGTCTGATGCCCGCTGTGTGTTTGATATGGGGGTGCGTGGACAAGTGAACTACTCTACATGAATAATGCTTATGAAAACGGAACATGCTTTAGTACTGTATACAGCTGTTTATTCTACTGATGTCTGATTTGTTGTTCTGCAGGAGGAGCTCGGATTTAATATGGACATTTTGGATATTGGGAGTGGATTCAGTGGCTCTGAGTATCAGTTGAGACAGGTGATTTGTATATCTTTTATAGTTGTGTTTTGTTTTTTAATCTCAATTTAACCTAGTGACGTTCCAAAACTTAAAAGTACTTGCGTTCTGTTTTGATTTTACTCCCATGAACAGACCCATGCTGCTATTAGACCTTTGCTGGAGGCCTATTTTCCTGCTACATCTGGAGTGCGAGTGATTGCTGAGCCAGGAACCTTTTACGTGTCTTCCTCTTTCACCCTGGTTGTAAATGTCATTGGAAAGAAACTAGTAGCCAGAGATCTCCATGGTGAGTCTAAAGGTGGGTTGCCTGACATCAGTAATGACATTATATAACATGGCAACTTGGATAGTGGTGATGACAGGCATTTATATCTTCAGGACTTCACGATTCTAGATTTTCTTAGGGTTTGTTACAGTTTAACCAAATAAAGTCACACTATAGTAATTATATAATGAAATCGAATTGTTTGTAGTACTTAGTAACTGGCGACTAAGTGCAGTATCAGGAAACCCTGTTAAGCCTGTAGAACAGAATAATATTAACTGTAAAGCATGAATATGTGGTGCGTAAGTGACTAATTAGTGTGGTAAAGATTTTTTTAGGTAAAAGCTGGGGTTTATACAGTTTTTAGCTGTATACATATGGATGTATACATCTTTGGCCACTGTAATTCTGTAAAAATGCCAATCACTGCCTCATGGACTGCTAGGAAATATCCAATCAAATGTTCCCGAGCATGCATGGCTTTAGAAAGGCTTCCCAGGGCAGGGGAGCAGTTCAGCCAGAGCCCTGAAGAAATACTACTTTAAAATTTTGCTGGTTTTCCAGATTACCCAACCCCAGCTTTAAATCATATTTAAAAAGAGTTATTTCTAGCAGTAAACAAGAACTCTGAGAGCACAAACCTAGCAAGCCTAGCAATCCCCCATATGAACCAAAATGTCAAAAAAATCTTTTCATTTTACAATGTTAAAGTATCCTTTAAAAGATTCCTGGTTTCAAACTTCAATCTGGATCATCTCCAAATATCTAATGGAGTCTTCCTTGTCCAAAGCCCCACACCTGGTAGAGATTACTTGAGAAGCCGCACGTAACGTTTTGCGTAATCCTGCTAAGTGTCAAGCACACAGTGGCAGTGGATAAATCATAACCTTGGTGCACATAATAAATTAAACAGATTATGGTAGTTGTTGTTGCTCAGTGTTACAATATTTAAGTTGATTCTAATTAAACAAAAACGCAATTATTATAATGTTAAATTGGTGTTTTAAAAACTTTTGACTGACGGTAATAAACTCACTGCTTCAATATTCATTCGGAATTTTAGTCCCCAGTTTCTCATCAAACTTTCTCAGAGTATGGCCAAGAGTATGTGGACACCTGATCTATGTGTGGTTCTTCCGCGCACGGTTGTATTAAACGTATTTATGTGCTGTAACTTTATAACGCCCCTTTGCCTCGAATTTGTACCAGTGTGACAGTACCACATGGTCAAAATGAACCAATGGCCAAACTTGGAGTAAAAGAACTGGACAGATTCCTGACTTCAGCCCCACTGAAGTTGGGGTGTGGGATGTTCAACTAGCTTTCATGGGTGTGATTGATGAGGTGTCAGCACACTTTAGGCCTCCTAGTGAAAATAGGAAGAAAATAACTCTTACTATATTAAATAGGAAATTAAAGAAAAGATAAAGACAATACAGCAGATGAGCTTCGTGACACAGTGGAACATATATTTGTGTCTGCTGTATGCAAGCTTAACGTGAGTGTCTTCAGTACACAAGTGCTACAGTTTTCAGTTAAAAAAAAAGGTAAAGCAGTAGGATTCTGTGACTAGATCTAGTTCTATAAGAATAGAGATAAACTTGGTGGATGACGATCATAAAGGTTCTACAACTTAAATGGACGTTGCCTCTGAACCATACTAAGGGGCCCCGGCACAATTTAGTTGTGAATTGTCACTTTTGCCCCCAGCAGAGCTGACTCCAAGTGATGACCCGGAATTTTTGTATTACTTGAGCGATGGTGTATTTGGATCTTTTGTTGGCAAGCTGTTGGGAAACATCATTCCATCCCCCACGGTGCACAAGGTAAAGAGCCTGATACACATTGTGTATAAGACAATTCAATACGGGGCAACATGAAATGTGTATTTCATGTGTTGGTCATTTGAGCTCTGGACTTTTTTGGTGGTTGCAGCTGTCTCTCTCCGCGGATGAAGCGGTGTTCTCCAGTAGTCTGTGGGGTCCGTCTTGTGATGCTTTGGACCAGGTGGTGGATCACTGCCTTCTTCCAGAGCTCTCTGTTGGAGACTGGCTCATCTTTAAAAACATGGGGGTCAGTGGTCATGAGGAGACAGCGGTCATCAGTGACACCGAAAAACCGTCTATGTATTACACCATTTCAGAAAGTTCCTGGTAATTAACAACTCGTTCCGTTTTCTTTCATTTTTCATGGATTCTTTTCTCTGTCTTTTTCTTTTCTCATGGTCGTCCTGTATGTCTTGTACCCCTCAGGTTTGAGATGCAGGAAGCTGGAATCTCGCCGGACAACACCATGAAGAACTTTTCATTAGTCCCATATGGCTTGTAATTAAAAACTCTGGCTCCGACCCCTAACCCGGGCATTTGAATGGCTTTTACAACAAATAAACCAACAGCCATAAACAAAACCATTAATGCTTTGCTACTAAGTAAACATGACGACCAGTGACGTTTGGGATCACCAAATAATTGTTATTGTCGTAGATTCTCCGTTCATTGGTCAAAGTATGTATTTTTTTTCATCAGCCAAAAGGAAGAGTCAAAAAGCCTCATATTTAGTAATAACATATGCAACAAAATGGTTGGCTGTGGAGATGGAAACCTGTCTTTGGGTTTCTTTATCAAAAATCGTTTACATAAGTGTTTAATTAATTTAATTATTTACTGATCACCTGCTGACAGTCTTGTAAATGAGTTGTCTGTTGCACCATTATGCACTTGTGTATATTAAAATCAAATGTGATTTTAATGAGTTATTTTAGAAGCTAGACTCCAGTGTGTCACAGCCCTGTGTGTAGATCGGCACAGTGATATTAGGATATTAATTTGTCATATTAGTGCTCACCCCTTACTGTTGACCATGGGTTTATAGAACTGTGGAGTGCAACAAAACTCTCTTTGTTCAATTTCCACTACAATGCGTGTGGCACTATTTCCCAGTATTTGGTCTGTATTTCAAGCTGTTCCTTGGTTGTGTGCCATGAAGTTTTGTGACCTCAGAAGACTTTTAATAGGAACGTTACTGCTAGGCACCTGCCAGCTTTCAATGTTTAAACACCACAGATGTATGATTGACATCAAAGGAACTTCTGGGACTGGGGAAGGCGATCCCAAGCAAGATTACTCAAACCTGTGCTCAAAGTACCAGTAGCAATTTCTATAAATGTTGCAAGATTCATGAATTTATTATAAATAGCTACTTATGATTTGGTCATGTCCTTTGGTTGTATTTGGTACCAAAATCAATAATTTATTATTCAATTAATTTTTTTAACAGTCTCTAGTTAGAGATGTGTATGGGATGTAGATTTTTTTAAGCATATTGTTGGTGTAAAAAGTACACTTGCTATGTTAGATTTAGTGTCTTTTTAAACCAAATTAGATTAACTTTTACATTTATTACAGTAAAGCTTAATCATATCTTAAAATTCTATTTACGTTCCCAAAACTATTGTCCAAATGTCCATATCTCCACAGTGGGAAATGAAATCACCATTTTAGAAATGTAAAATATTTTTGTCTAAGCAAATAATCATGGACCATGGCCTGTTTTTGACTGTAATGTTGTTCAACTACTAACCTTAAAATAATACATTTCCTTGTCTGAAATTAAATGTTTCACTCTTTTATTTTATTTTTTCAACAGTGTGGAACATGCTATACATATGATTTAAATACATCCTCTACAAACCCAAGGAAAATGAAGATAAAATAAAAAAGATGAGAAGAAACTGTTAAGCCTGCAGGATCTTCCTAATATTAAGTGTGTAGCATGTACTGTAGCATGCATTATTGAAATAATTTAAGTTAAATAGTTGCAGCTAGTGGAGTATCTTCTGCTTCATCAGTTCATTTGTTTTACTGTATTTTTTTTTTTTTTTTTTTCAACTATTCATTAATACAGTTGTGGTCACTCATGGATATGAAGTAA
Source organism: Tandanus tandanus (assembly GCA_039654325.1). Taxonomy (NCBI): domain Eukaryota; kingdom Metazoa; phylum Chordata; class Actinopteri; order Siluriformes; family Plotosidae; genus Tandanus; species Tandanus tandanus. Next base: position 52,877,969 of record JBCNYH010000001.1, on the reverse strand, counting down.
ACTGCAATATTAAGTTTTCAATGATTTCTTTGAATTGATTTTATGGGGCAGAATGAGTGGACAACAATCAGCCACACGCAAGGACATCCATCCCACTCCATGGCAGTGTTATTTACTTCAACTCGAAGTGGTCATAATGTTGTGGCTGATCATACGTACATCTTTAAAGAAAAAGAAAAAAAATAGTTAAGTGCTCAAATTAAATTTTCTAAGGTTTTCATAAACCAACTTGGGCTCAAAAAACATATTACACCCACATAGATTGCTAATATAGTGTTGCTCAAAGTTCCAAAATGTCTTGACTTGCCAGATCCAAGGCCTCTTCCTGTTTGTGCGAACGATTAACTACAGCTGGTAGCTACTCTGTGCCAGTATAAAAATGGTTTGTTTGACAGTAATTATAGGACTGAACACCACAGTACAAGGAGCTCAATGCAGGTCTGAGAAAGGAATGTAGATTTTAAAAAGTCAGAGATGTTTCTTAAACCCATTTCTAAACAACAGCATATTGCAATATCAGTTGAAACAACTATATAAAAGTGCAAATCAATGGGAGGCATAGCTTTCAGCTTCTAGTGCATTGCAGGCCTGTGCTTTAACCAGAGGTTCCCAACCCTGGTCCTGGAGGACCTTCTGCTTTGCATATTTTAGTGTTTTCCTTGGTCCCAGTACTATACCTGATTCAATTAATTATCTGATTAACAGCTCTTCATCAATTGAAGTGGCTAAGACAGCAGGGAAAGTATTAAACTATACAGGACCGGTTTGGGAACCTCTGGTATAGATGGGCAGTAACCACCACTGCAATGCACAGAAGACCAGGGTTAGTGTACTCTGGGGATCGAGAGGCTGCCATCCAAGAAAAAAAAGTCCTTGCTCCAAAATTAACACCTTCAAGCTTGACTATAGTTTGGAGCTGACCACATGGACAAAGAGAGTAAATGCTCTGGAGGAAAGTGAGCCAAGACTCAAGAACACTACCAACTATTAAGCATGGTTTTGGTGGCAACATGCTCTGGGTCTGCTAATAGAATTGCAAAAATAGACCACAAGGCTCCAGACGCTCCCGCTAAAAGGACCATTTCAAAACATGCCGATATAGAACAAGCATAGCAAGTCTGAAAGCCCCAGCTTCAGCATGCGACAAGCAAATGTCCGGAAACCTAATATACAGTTTTGCCTCTGTGACCTTGAAAAGTAGGTCAAGGTCACTCACACAAACTCATCCTAGCACTCATAGTAGTGAACAAGCATACCAAGTGTGAAAACCCCAGCTTCAAAGCAAGGCAAGCAAATGTCCGGAAACTAAAGTGATGGATGGAAACCATTCCTATAGCTCCCGAGCCACTTTGTAGGCAGGAGCTTAAAAAGTCCACGAAATGATTAAACAGGAGGAGAACTACTTCAGATTTATTTACCATACTCACAAACCATCAGAATCCTGGACACAATATCTTGCAGGACAATGACCCCAAATACACATCGAAGTCGGTATAGTAATATAGCACATTTTGTTAAACATTTAAATTAAAGTCAATGACTTTACCTTAATCACATTTTGATGGCTTAATTTCAGATTGACTGTAGTGGTGTACAGAGGCAAAATAACCAGGTTTCAGAGTGCAGGCAGAGTGGAATGATTTGGATTCTGCAAGAGTGAAGGGAAATGTTCACAAGGCAGTAGTGAAGCCAGTTACGCTATATGATTGCAGACGCCAAAAGCTGACAAAAAGGCAGGAAGTGGCAAAGATGAAGATGCTGCGATTATCTCTGGGAGTGACAAGGATGGACAGAATCGGAAATGAACATGTTAGAGAGACAGGTAGGAGTGTTTGTGGATCAAGTGAGAGTGACCAGACTGAGAAGGTTTGGGCATGTGCAGAGGAGGAATGAAGGGTATATTGGCAGAAGAATGTTGAGGATGGAACTGCCTGGTAGGATAAGATTAAGGCCAAAGAGGAGATTTATGAATGTGGTGAGGGAGGACCTGCAGGTAACGGGTGTGACAAAGAGGGATGTAGAGGGCAGAAAAAAGATGGAGAAAGATGATCGATCAAATGTGGCGACCTCTAAAGGGAGCAGCCGAAAGAAGACGAAGAAGAAGAAACAGTGGGAAGTGGCCAGTGGTTGAGGCTCTGGGTTATTGATATACTGTATTAATCCCGCAAGAGAAATTTGGAAATTAAACCATCCAAAGAGAGCTCACACACACATGCTGCGGTGTCCGGAGAGCAGTTTGGGGTTAGGTGCCTTGCTCAAGGGCACTTCAACCGTGAAGGTGGAGAAAGGGAAGGTGCTGCTTACTCCTCCCACCTCCACACAAATTTCCTTCTGGGTTGGGAATCGAACCAGTGACCCTTTGATCTCTAACCATTAGGCCACCGCTGCCTAATGATATTTTAATGATTTGTTTACCAGAAGGTTGTTAGTTCAAGCCTCAGTACCACCAAGATGCCTTAAGCAAGAACCCAAACCTGCTCAGTTGCATAAATGAGATAAAAAATCATGTAAGTTGCTCTGCATAGAAGCAATTGTCAAAAAAAAGTACCATTGTGCATTCTTATACCTTAGCCCAGTGTCGGCTGAGATAGGCTCCAGCTTTCCCCCGAGACCCTAACAGTAGGAAGCAGTTTGGCAAATGAGTGAGAATAAAATATCATACTTGTGGCAAATATCTTGTTATATGGTGTAACAAAACTAATAAAGCTATGGAAATAACTCAACCCAGTATAAGTAGTTATAAGTTGTAAATACTGGGTATTACAAAACTCGTTGTGTATCGTGATGTAATGACCACGTGCGTGGTATAGTTCGAGAGTCGGATAAAACCGGAACGAAATGTGCGCATGTAGTGCGCATGTATGGCGCATGCGCACAGACCGCCTGAAGGGCACGCCGACAGATTGACGAGAATGTTAGAATGACGAGCAGTTTTGGGACATAAAACAATGTTTTTGTGATGGATACAGATTTGATAAGCAAGCGAACCGACTCCAGAGAATATCAGGTAGCTATAAAACCTTCTGACTGTTTGAAAGGAGCTTAAATAACACAGAGTTGCATACAGAGTGTATTGTTTTTATAACAAAGAAACGTCAGTTGGTTTGTATTTGTACATTTCTAGCTGAATATGATGTCATTTTCATGTAAATGCAGCAACATTACAGCAGTGTTTACTTTTAAATATGTTTACTGTGGCTGCTGAATGTTTTTTGAGTGTATACACAGTATATATAGTCTTATATATAGCTATTTTTAGCCAGTTTAAAACTTTGCATGGATAGCAACATCTATTGAAAATGTAGCTGAGGTCTGTTGGGCTTTTACACCCAATGGGACGCTAGTACATCACAGGTTACCTTCCCAGTATTTTTACTGGTACCCATTTATACTGCTGGGTGCACAGAGGCAGACTTGTGGCCCAGGGGTCTTAGCATGGAGGGGGTCTAACAGGGATTCGAACCCACAACCTCTCGATTATGAGCCCAGCACTTTAACCTCTACACCACCAGCACTATATCTACTGAATAATAGTGATTTGTGTTTTGTTTTTTTTGTTTTTTAACCTTTTTTCAGAATGGACACAGCAACATGGATCCAAAGAGCAGCGATGATGAGCCACTTCTCAGAGAGAACAAAAAGCGTTTTGTGATCTTTCCCATCCAGTATCCTGACATGTGGAAAATGTACAAGCAAGCCCAGGCCTCGTTCTGGACAGTTGAAGAGGTTCTGATTTAATTTGTTGTATATAACACAGTTATGACACTGTACTAACAACTCTGACTGCTGTGTGAGGCAACAGGCATTATATAAGGTGTAATATATTGGTGAAGTGCTATCATAGGAAAAGAATCAATGACAAGGTGGTGTGACGCAGTATGTATGTGAGTGTTTTCGTAAGCTAAGGAGTATTCACCTGACACCACATGCCATACGATAGTGGGTTGTTTTTGTGTGTTTATGTAACAGTGTTACATAATACTGAACTGATTTGTCCTAAACAATAACATGAGAAGCACGTTGTAAAGTAATATCTTCAATGACCTTAAAGTAAAAGTCTTACATTGGCCATGAGCATGCTTAAATATGTTAAATCTTACTTGCTAGGCATGTTGTAATCATTGGAACAAGAAAGTATGTAGATAACAAAGAAATAAATCCAGTTTTTTTGAGCGAGCAGCATTAACCCTTCAAAACGCAACAAGTAGGTCATGGAGTGGTCATGTGATCTGCTACGTCAGAAGTGGGTCACTTAGGTTTGTTTACAACATGCAAGCATGTCTGCCTCGGAGTCCTCGTCAGTTTTCGGTCAATTTGACGACATTTGGAGCGATGTCAGTCAACCTGACATTGATAAACATGATTTAGGAAATTTTTTTTTTTTCGAATATGAACCCGTGGGGGAAGGTTTGGGGTCATCTTCCAGTAAAGAGGATGGAGATGACAGGGAAGACAAGAGCGCCTCGGTAACACTACATGGAGAGCATTGTCTGTGATCAGATTTCAGCCCCATATTGTGTAACTTAAATATTTGCATACCAACATATGTAAATATATCATGTAGCACCACTGTGTATAAGTATATAGTGTATTTAAATCTACTCAAGCATCGGTAAAAATTAGTAGCTACATAAATAGGCCGCAGTACAAGGTATATATTATATATTAAACTTTTTATTATTATTATTTTAGATGCATGTGTAAATGTATAGCTCATTACAATCTGTTAAAGTAATTTGATCATCCATGAAATATTAACCAACCTTAAGAGTTATTAATGTAAAAGACGCTTCTGGAACATGAGGGCGGAATCGACTCTGAAGCCTTTATATAT